>OY729166.1:17272306-17493259 GCA_958299025.2 Drosophila histrio | reverse complement strand
AGACAGGAAGCACCAATACAGATCAAGCGGATGGGGTAAGCATAGTAACTGTCATCTATTGGCTTGTGCAATTTCCAAGTTAACATATGTGTGTGTTTGCAGGCCGTGCTAACCGTGCCCAGCGTCGTTATACGTGACGCCAGCTCTCGTCCTTCAAGACTGAGCGGTGGAGGCGGTGGCGGAGATGGAGACGGTGAACCTGGACCTTCACAGCGCGAAATCGAAGAGGAGCAGGGCCTGAAATATGGTGCCCAACACGTCATTAAATTATTTGTACCCGTTTCGCTTTGCATGCTGGTCGTTGTGGCCACCATTAACTCAATTAGCTTCTACAACAGCACGGATGTTTATCTGTGAGTGATATATCATTAAAATCACAGAAATCGCTGTAATGCTTCCTCCAATCCATAGTCTGTATACGCCTTTCCACGAGCTGTCGCCGGAGCCAAGCGTAAAGTTTTGGAATGCCTTGGCCAACTCATTGATCCTTATGAGTGTGGTCGTGTTAATGACCATTCTGCTGATTGTGCTGTACAAGAAACGCTGTTATCGCATCATTCATGGCTGGCTTATACTCTCCTCCTTTATGCTGTTGTTCATCTTTACGTACTTATATTTGGAGGAACTGCTGCGCGCATATAACATTCCTATGGACTATCCAACAGCTGTGTTTATCATGTGGAACTTTGGCGTGGCCGGCATGATTTCCATACATTGGATGGGTCCATTGCGCTTGCAGCAAGGCTATTTGATATTTGTAGCTGCGCTGATGGCGCTAGTGTTCATCAAGTATCTGCCGGAATGGACAGCCTGGGCTGTATTGGCAGCCATCTCTATATGGGGTATTATTTGTCATCAAAAAAAAGGATAAATTTTTATTAATTTATGTTTTATTCATAGATCTCATTGCCGTGTTATCGCCACGCGGACCGCTGCGTATTTTGGTGGAAACTGCACAGGAACGTAACGAGCAAATCTTTCCCGCTTTGATATATTCCTGTAAGTGAGCTTTTGCTTAACTGACACTCTGGCTAATTTTGATCAATTTGCTTTACAGCTACGGTTCTTTATACCTATATGGGAACACACTATACTCCGCAACAGCCACTGCCAACAGAAACATCCTCGCCGTCATCTACCAACTCCACAACGACAACACGAGTCACACAGAACTCGCTGGCCTCACCGGATCAAACTGCCGGTGCTAGCAGCAGCTCACGTTCAGGTAATACGCGCAACAACGAGCATCAGCAGGAGAATCTGGCGGCTGCTGAAGGTATGCCACTTGTGAGATTTAAAAGCAATTTGCACGGAAACGGTACATATGCATTTCAATTATTATGATTTATTTTATTTTAAACACTTGTAACGCTTTTGTTGGCCTTCTGTGTTGTTTTGTCAATTATTGTTTAGCTGTTTCTATGGTGTAAGACGCTGCTAGTACTCTGTTCCATGCGAAAATTCGAATATATGTGAATTTTAAATGTTTATTATCAACTTGCTTTCAGCAGAGGCCGCTGGTTTCACACAGGAATGGTCTGCGAATCTCAACGATCGCGTGGCGCGTCGCCAAATTGAGGTACAGAGCACACAGAGCGGAAATGGACGTCATTCTAATGAATACCGTACAGTCACGGCACCCAATCAGCCCCAAATGGAGGCGCAGGAGGAACGTAAGTGGCAGCAGTAATACATTTTTAGAAATTCTTACACTATTTACTCACATTTAGGTGGCATTAAGCTGGGTCTCGGCGATTTCATATTCTACTCAGTGCTGGTGGGGAAAGCCTCCAGCTATGGCGACTGGACGACAACAATTGCCTGCTTTGTGGCCATACTTATTGGCCTCTGCCTGACGCTGCTGCTCTTAGCCATTTGGCGCAAGGCTTTACCAGCTCTGCCCATTTCCATTACCTTTGGCCTGATATTTTGCTTTGCCACCAGCGCTGTGGTGAAACCATTTATGGAGAACCTGTCCGCCAAACAGGTGTTTATATAAAAGACAAGACAAGGAATTTAACAGTTTAATCGGTGTCCTAGTATTCTGTGTAATCATAGTCTAGAAAGTCCCATTTACAATACATTTTTTGATTTAACAAAGCGAAATAACAAACAGAAAATTAATTTGCTTATGTTCCCTTTAGTTTAGCTATTGCTTTAACTGCCAATTTCTATTACCTGTGGCCTGAAACCCTTTTTGGAGATCCTGTTCGCTAAACAAGTGTTTATATAAAAGACAAAAGACAGGGAACTTAACAGACTAATATGTGTAATAGTATTCTGTGTAATCATAGTCCGATTTACAATACATTTCTTTATTTAACAAAGCGTAGTAACAAACACAAAATTAACTTGCTTATGTTTTCTTTAGTTTAACTATTGTTTTATCCACCAAGTTGATAAGCCAGCCAGGTTCTAGGCCATGGAACAACTGTCTTGCATCCTTGGCAGCTGTAAGCATTTCATAGTTGGCATCATCTTCAATGCGCGGCAACTCATAGCCATATTTTTGTGCTAGCACCAGACGCTCCTTGCTGATCTCTTCGGGATTGGCTAGATAGCCACGGTTCTTGGCATCTGTGTAGTACTCCACGGCATCCTGTGGCGGCAACATGCGCTGCGGAATAGGCACGCCCTTCTGAAACCATTTCTTGGGATTGGCCAAGATGTGCAGGCTGCGTGGATCGTAGTAGGCAGTGCGTATGACGCCTCCATTGCGCTCCACAGCGGCAATGACTGCCTCGCTGGCGTGCTGCACCTCAATGTTAATCTTGGCTTTGAAATTGTCCAAACCATCGTCCGTCAGCTGAAACCCATACTGCAATTCCGCCGGCTTTAGCGACAACAGACCCGAATTGCACAGCGTGGTGATGTCGACCGGTTGACTGACATCAATGCGATTTGTGTCGATCAGTACCTGCAGCTGCAGCAGAGAAATTGGAGGGTATTCACGGCGCATATGATGCCCCTTGTAGTATGGTTCGTAGGGGAATCGCAGGTAGAAGGGCTGATTTCCCGTTTCATAACCCAATCGCATGAAATTCTGACGTTGGCCAGAGCCCTTGTTTCCAGCACCGTGTTTGTCGCCACCATGTTGCGCCCGTCCGCGTTTGTCCTAGCATTTAGTCGAAGTTTAAATAAATCTTCACAGCATGTTGTTATTCAACCGGTTGACGTTCCACTTACGTTCTGTTTAGAGTTGGGATTTGGCCGCAGGTTTCCAATTTGCACGCGTGGCAAGGTGCGCAGTAGCTTCAAAGCCTTGTCCGAGCTCTCGCGCAAGTGTGCCATCTGCACTTTTATTAATTATAATGCAGTTTCTTTCAAAATAAAAATTAACACGAGAAATAATATATTTCCAACAGTGGTTTTTCAACACTGGGTTTGCCTATTAGAGATGTTGCAATTTATCGAATCGATAGAAAATTCAAAAAATATCGATACTTCATTGACCAACAACGCGCCCAATTTAATTAAAATATTACATCATAAACAATTGTTTAATTTTGCAATAAAATTTTAATTAATTACGCAATTTCAGTTCGAAATTAGAAAATAATGGTAATTTAGTTTACTAAATGGTTAGTGTGAAGTTGTATTATTGTTCATCGTAGTTCAATTGTTGGAATAAGTTCAATCGTTCAATAGTTGACGAACGAACGAATTGCTTTTGTCGTTCGATTATTCTGTTGTTTTGTTTATTCGATTATCTTATTAAGCATGAACAAATTTAATTTTATAACGCAAATTTATATATACTATAATTGTGTTAAAACAATGTTAAAGTAAATTAAATTTAATCCGAGCAACTGAAGAAAATGAGCGATGAATAAGCTCACTCGTTCATTGTAGTGACTCGTTCACTGGAACGTATTCAGAACGAGTCAACAGAACTCTAGCAACTGACAGAGAGAAATTAACAAATAGTAGCAGTGATATTTAATTTAGTTTATATTTAATGAAATAATCAAAAATGGACTGTCCAACGTGCAAAGGCAAGTCCGAGGGAACGTCTAAGTGTGTTTTAAATGCACTAGACACTCTAAAAACGCACTTTCTGAGTAAGTACGACTTATTGCTTATAGAGATCCGTTCACAATAGATCCTCTTGATTTTATAGTGATGCAGAGTTTGTGTGCGGAAAATGCCAATACGATAAGCTTTTTAAAGCAGCGTAATGAAAAGCTACACAGCGCTATCGACATGTTGCAACAACAGCAGGAGCAGCACCACAAATCAAGTCCCAAGCGTCGCAGATTCTCACCCCAAAAGACGCAGCAAAAACAACAACAACGCTCAAATAGTTTGCCAGAAACTGATTCTCCAAAAGTGCCTGAAAGTCAGAGCTCGTTAAACCTAAACATAGCTCTGCAACCGGATGATGAGGAGGAGGAAACTATTACCGAAACGGAGCCAACGATCAGTCCCTATAAACCTTGGGCCACACGCCGTAAGTTGAACCGGCTGAATTGCGAGAATGAGCGTCCTCCAGATATCACAATAAAGACTGACAAAAAGGATGATTGGCTATGCAAATTACCCAAAGACAAGACAAAAATGTCGCTGACACTGCGGAGCAATTCCCCCAGACTGAAGCAAACGCGTTTGCAATTTGATGCCAGCAGCAAGACCAACAATGATGACAGTGATAAGGATGTTATCGAGTCCAGTCCCAATTTATATTCTACGCTGAAACATGCTAAGCATTCTCGGTCGCTTTTACAACGGTAAGCTGTCGAACTGGCTATGTTTAAGGTCTTTTATTAATGTTTAATAACCTGTGATAAGTTTGCAGAGCCGAAAGCAGCAGCGTCTTAGACGTCAACTCCTCCCCCGCAAGGACGTCCACGAAGAACATCAACAATAATCAGCCCGTTTTCGATATGAATGATGATGATTCGTTCTTTGATTTATGTCCCGACCCGACAGCGCCAAAGTCACCAACAACAGGAGGATTCCCTTCTTTAAGCGCCCCATCAGACTCGTCCAGCGTTGTGATGCTTACACCTGCCACACAGGACATTGTGTTCATCGACGACAGCATTGATGAATCGAACCAAACCTTAAATACCATGGACTTTATGGCGGAAGCCATTAAAGAGGATGACAAGGTCTCGATGACAAAGCTACAGGAATACGAAGCGAAACTTATTAAGGATCTAAAAATGGAGGTTACAAGAGTAAAATCGACAACTCCAATAAATGTAAAGCTTGAACAGTTGACAGAGCCACCAAGTTCTATGGGCAATGAGTCTACCAAACTGCCAGAAGATTTTGAAATTGAGGAAGACGAAGAAGAAGTGGAGGAGGAAGGCATACCACGTCCCATTCTAATTAAACAGGAACATGAACCGAGCATAAAGGAACAATACAATATTGATTGCGACCAGTGCGAAAAGGTAAATAATCGATCAGACCTTTAAATTTGCCAAAATAATCAAGTTTATTCTCTTGCAGTTTATCAATTTCATGGGCGCAAATATGACCGATGTTCAAATACGTGAATATCTGTGTAATTGCCGGCATTTCGATCAACGTGAATTGGATAATAATACACCTGATGGATTCTGGAATCCGCATTTGGTTTCGTTTGCCGAAGACGATCCACGCAGCAAAGTTCATGTAGATCGACGCTTTGTAAATCAGCGAAAAAAATAAAGTGAAAAAGATATATAGTTTTAATTAAATGCTCAGCTTTTATTTTCATTAACAATTGTAATCTACAAATTGCCGCGTTTCGCCTGCTCAATCTCAATGGCTGTGAAGAGCGACTTGAAGTTGCCAGCACCAAATCCCTAAAAATGGAATTGAAACTTTAAATTATAAATTCAATGTAAAGATAATATAAAACTTACATTATGATTGAAACGCTGAATGACCTCCAGGAAGAGTGTTGGCCTGTCCTGGCAGTTCTTCGTAAAGATCTGCAACAAGTAACCATTCTCATCGAAATCAACTAGAATGTTAAGTTTCTTTAATATTTCCATGTCTTCCTTGATTTTAGTGCGACTATGCGACAACTGTTCCTGCAGAATATCGTAGTATGACGATGGAATTGTCAAAAATTCCGTGCCACGTGCCCGCAAGTTGCTGACAGCTCCAATAATATCATTTGTATTGAGAGCAATATGCTGAACACCTGCACCGCCATAGTAGTCGACATATTCCTGAATCTGTGACTTCTTCTTGCCATTGGCTGGCTCATTTATGGGCATCTTGACCGTCTCCTCGTAGTTGGCCATCACAATTGAGCGCAATGCCGAGTACTCTGTATGTATCTGTGAATCATCCACAGACCAAAAACGATGGAATTGCAATATGCGCTCATACCAAGCGGCCACACTTTCCATTCCCAAATCCGGCTGATTGCCCACCACATGATCAATGAAGTTTAACTTGCCTGACGGCAAATTCTTCAGCAAGACGTCCTCGGCAGCGCGTTGAAAGCCAGGCAAGAATTGACCCTTATAGCCATTGCGCTCCACAAAAGTGTGCGTCGTGTCGCCGTACTAAAAGCAGGCAAATCAATTAGTTAATATAATAAATTAATTACGATTTCTTTTTAGTTTATCAAAAGAACTACTTGACTTAGTGTAGTTCACTTACCGTCTTAATTGTGGCAAATCTCACAAAGCCATATTCATCACTCTCCTCCCAAATATCGCGCACGACTTCGGCTCCACGTGATACCGCCAGATTAAAGATTGCATTCAAATCCTCCACTTCGAAGGCCACATCCTTGACACCATCACCGTGCTGCATCAGGTGCATGCCATGCTCCCTGTCATCGGTCTTGTACGCCGACACGAACACAAAGACAATCTTATTCTGTCGCACCGCATGCTTCGCGTATTGTCGCTCTCCTGTCTCCAATCCCTGGTAGCCAAGTGGTTCGAAGCCCAAACGGGTTGTATAATAACTGGCCGCCTGCTTGGCGTTACCAACGTAAAACGTTAGATGATCAAAGCTTAAGAATTTGCCGGCTTCTGGCTATGAAAATATATATAAAAAAAAAGAAAAACTCATTCAATTTGCGCTTAAAGTTTATTTTAATAAAAATATTCCAATACTTACTTTGGTTCCTTTGTCAGTATAGCTTGTCTAAGATAAAAGAAAATAAAGAAAAAACAGTTTGTGTTAAAAATATGTTGCAAGAACTATACTAACTTTATGTTGTGAAAGGCAAATTAAACGAGCTCGAATTATATATATCAAAACGCCTGATTTATTTGGCCACTCGATCAAGACTGACCTGCAGCTCTTTTCTTTTGAACTGGAGTATGTACAATTTGAACCGCAATTGGCGAAAGAGAGATAATGAAAGAATGAGAGAGCAACCAGCATCAAGAGAGCTATCGTCAGAATAATCGAGAGAGCGTAATGTGTGTGTGTATGTGTAGGCACTCTTCCTACTACAATGTGTATAATTATCCTTTAGTATAAACTTTAGATAAGCGAACATAACCGTGCTTAATTCAGCTTGAGTTTAATGTACATAACCTCACAAAATATATGATCAATTTTAAATAAATTCAGTTAAGCGAACATAACCTCTTAAAAAACTTGTAAATGTCATTAACAAATATTGAAATCAGCAAACATAACCTCACAAAATGTAGTAATACTAAAGAATCTGGAGAATAGCCAACGTAACCAACTTTCTCAAGCAAACTTTTAAATATATTGATTTATTTTCATACTAAAACTTGTTTATTTTCCACATATTGATATATTTCTCAATTCTTTTGAGCACTTTAAATCCTTCTTAGTTTTTTATTACCATTATCACTCAGACTCAATTTATTCAAAACTCTCCTCACACGCGTTTTTTTTTCAAATGTTCCGTTGATCTTCAGGCGATCTTCACAAAGTTGACTATGGCTGAGCCATGTTGAAATCACGGCTTATATACTACTCTGCAAATCAGTTCCAGATCTGAAATCTTGTATCTATTGATAACTCATTTAAATATATGTCAAACTAGTATTTTGTTTACGTGTATTTCAAGAGCGTGTTACTGCTGTTGTTGTTGTTGTTATTATTGTTTAGATATTCGCATAATTAAAGAGGAAATTTGCAAAATTTGTTTACTAGAACAGGTGGCGTTACCTGTTGCCATTTAATTAATGCAATCTGTATTTGCCTTTTTTATTTTTAGCTTGGCAACTGGGTATATCATATCTATATAAATTATCTGCTCTATTAAGTACATTTACAGTACATTATTCCGGCACATTATGCATGCCACAGATGATATGGAATTGCTTCTTTGTTATTTTTATAACATTTTGCCGGTTAATAATTTAAATATTCATGAATTCTAAAAGTTTTTTGGTTCACGAAAAATGAAAACAAGTAAGCAGAGTTTAGTCGAGAATGCAAGACAGCGAGATACCCAGCTTGCATATGTAAATATCTTAAAAAACATACACGCAAGCTAAGTTCTTTATCCGAAATGCCATGTATAATTAATGTTTTGTGTCAATACTTAAAGATATATCTTTGAAATTATTTTTATACCTTGTGCCCAATAAAAATGGGCAAAAAAGGGTATAATCAATTTGTGTGAATGTATGTAACAGGCAGAAGGAAGCATCTCCGACCCTATAAAGTATATTTATTCTTGATTAGTATCAATAGCCGAGTCGATTGACACCTGTCCGTCTGTCTGTCCGTCCGTCCGTCTGTCCGTCTGTATGAACGCGTCGATATCAGCAACTATAAGACCTAGACACTTCAAATTTGGAATGTAGGTTCCTGAATACCATAAGCAGATCAAGTTTATTTTCAATTTTCGATATCAAGCCCGTTTGTCTTAAAATTAGAAAAATCACCATAACATAAGCAATGTTAAAAGCTAGAGACTTGAGATTTGGCACATATAAGTATATAGTATATATGTACTTTATACCTGTTACATACTTAAGCACATAACCAATATGCTTACTTTCCATGGGCGCTGGGTATAAAAATGTGCCACGCGCTCGTTTCCAACTCGATTCTGAACTGGATTCCGTTGCGAGCCCCCAAAACTCTTGCATATTTTAAACGATCTGTTGAACTTGCTCGATAAGTACGATATTATAATATAAACTTTTATACTTTAAACTGGTTTTTTCAAAGTTGACAATATGTTTTTGTTATTGTTTATCACACGAGGTTCAAGTTTAAGATTACGTTTGATAATTTTACAAGTAAATGAGGATATAATACATATATTTTCTATATGAACAGATGTTTTAATTGATATCATGTGATTTTTTAATAGTAATAGAAATGTATATGGCAATAACTCTTTGGACAGACCGCTCTTTTTTCAAAAACTTCGTTCTTTTAGAGACAAATTAGGTTATTTAGTTTGTCCAGTTAAATAAACACGTTTGTCAGCAAGTTTATTTATAGATTTTATAATATATATTGAATGTTTTATCAGAAAACACAATAACTATATATAGTTCTCTGATTTAAAGTTGAGCCCCCTATTTCTTAGCTTTTTTTGCGATAAGTGTAAAGTTAAGTAAAATATAATAAATAGCAATCGTATTTAAATATTTTATAGCTTTTTCTGTAAC
The DNA here is from genome assembly GCA_958299025.2 of Drosophila histrio. NCBI lineage: Eukaryota > Metazoa > Arthropoda > Insecta > Diptera > Drosophilidae > Drosophila > Drosophila histrio. The sequence goes on along the minus strand of OY729166.1, from coordinate 17,483,687 downwards.
TAGCCAAGTGCATTGGAAACCAAGATAATGATTACAGTGGTCATTTGAAATAGAAAACGATGTTTCTAAATTGCACAATTCAATAAATAGCTCTAATTTTATAATGAAATGTATTTTTTCGGTTTGCTCCATCACTTCTGACTCTCATTTAATTACATAAAAAACATCTTTAGCCAGCGATTACATTAATATTTCCATTTGGTCTTAATAAAATATATTTTTTCTTATCAATTTATCCCTATGGACTAATTTTTCTTGTATTACGTTGGAATGTAATGCAAATTTCTGAAATATTTCTTATCCGTTGCCTTGCGACATTTATGTATTTTAAAGCTTTATTTATATACAATTTCCGTGCTATACCCTGTTTAAAAAGGGGCGTATTAACGTGGTAGAAATGATAGAAAAACATCTTCAACTCTATACATTATATAATCTCCAAATTAGTCGATAGAGAGACGTGTGTTTAGTATATAAAAACTGTCTACAGGGTAACTCTTAGAGCAATCAATCTCCATTTAAATTTTCTCTTGATTTTTTAGCATAGATTGCTTAAGTAGTTTCTAGTATAGTTTCTATAGTTTCCATTCCATTTCCATTTTTACAGTCGAACAGATTGTTAATGGCACTTTTGGCATGTGCCATCAATGCGACAATGTCTGCTTTGTCGTTGCCCCCGCAAATTGTCCCTTCCTTTTGGCCCTCTTGCGCCCTAATAAGCCAATCATAATAAATGTCAAGCATTGAATTGGCTTCTTGCCAATGGCCACTTGTGTCAGTTCATCTATAAGCAGCAGCTGGGGACATTGTCTGGGGCTAATCATTAATACTTAACCGTTTCAGTTCATCCGTTGCTCATACGCCCCGTGTGTCTGCTATTTATTGCTACCATTTTTTTTTGGCAAGTATTTTTAGTAGCGCGCCACAGACATAAATCGATTCGGACAAAAGATTAATTTATGATTGTGGAGTAGTTGCTTTGCTGAGAGATTGCCAAACACCTGGCACAATGTGAATGGGCCATTTGTCAAATGTTGTCTGGCCAAAAACTGCCCTATCCCAATGCTATAGACCAAGTTAGACTATGATGTTGTTTTTGGCAAATCAAAAACTAGATGGGGACAATAGGGAGGATAGTAATAGATACTTATGTTCTAGTAAACTAAATAATAGTTATAAATAAGTTGCCTTTGAAAGTGAAGTCATCTATAGCTTAAAAAATTCCCTTCTTATTATTATATTTAGTTATATATGCATATATGTATGTATATTTGCTGATTTCAGTTAGTCATGCCATCTGTCTGTACATCATTTAGCCTTTATACCCTGGCAGAGGGTATTTTATATTTTGTAGATTAATATGTAACGCATTTTAAAAGACCTGTCAGACCGCAAAAGGTATGCAAATATTGATATATTTTTTTAACTAATATAAATAATTAAAAAATATAATAAACGTGTTGAAAATAAGTAGAGACTTTTGCAGATATTTAATTGAAATTTATAGCCTACTTTTTAATACAAAATAAAATGTATTTAATTATTTTTATTAAACAGTTGTTTCCGTTATTTAAAATATAAATTTGTGGGAATTTCTAATGCAACATTTGTAACTTTTATAATAAGAAAAAGAAGTGTGTAAAAACTTAAAAAACTGTTATTATTTTAGTGTTAAGGGGCAACTATTTAAATCAAACGTTGATCATTTTAACATATAGTTGAGATAGAAACAATCACACAAAGTTGACTCACTAAATATAACTCAAAAACGTAGCCGAAACGCAGAATAGTAAAATTGTAATAAAGATGAAGTAATAATTTATTAAACTATGAAAGAAAAGGCTTATTAACTTGGATTCTAAATACAAATAAATTGCTTTCTATATTTTTATTTTTACTACATTTAAGTTCATAATTTTTACTACATTTAAGTGCATTTTATTTAATATTTCGAAAGTAATTTGCTGCAGTTCTAGCGATACAAACAATACTTACAAGCGAGATAATTATTTATTTATATTAAGTTATTGTAAAAAGCTTCATTATTTCAATTAATTAAGTATAGTATAAAGAGAGTTTCAAGTTCCTTAGAATTTGTATTCCTTATTAAATATAATGATCAGTGCAAAAGGGTATCAAATCGGCTAGCTTGGCTAGTCTTCAACTATGCCCTACACACCTGTCACCTGCCGATGTTAATCAAATATATTCTCCAAACTTGCCCAAAAATTGCACTCTATAACATACCCTTAACTGTTTGCCATTAGCTTGAGCAAACCTTTTTGCCCGATTCTTTTAACTACGTCTCGAATTCAGACGCTGCTCTAAAATTTTGACTCCGTCTACAAATTTTGTTGTCCTTGGCGAAGGATATTTGTTTGCGCCGCTGCGCAGGTTTGTTTGGGTTTGATGTGGGAAGCCTGTTGCTTTTGGATAGAGATATTATATTACAGACACTACGGTTAGCTCATTCTCTCCCCATCGGCATCCCTCTCTCTTTCTGTCTGTCTGCCTATCTGTCTACCTCTCTCTTTCTGTCTGTGTTTTTTTATACCCTTGCAGTGGGTATTATAATTTTGTCACGGGTTGTGTAACGCATGTCCGACTCTATCAGATATATATATTCTTGATTAGCATCAACAGTCGAGGCGATATAGCTATATCAGTCTGTCCGTCTGGCTGTCCGTGTGTCTGTCTGTCTGTCCATCTGTGAGACCGTCTGTCTATTCGTCTGTGTATCTTTCTGTCTGTCTGTCCGTCCATCTGTCTGTCCATCTGTCAGACCGTGTGTCTGCCTTTTGTGTCCGTGCGTCTGTTTGTCTGTCCGTGCGTATGTCTGTCTGCTCCTCTGTCTGTCCGTCTGTCAGTCAGACCGTCTACTCCTCTATCTGTTAGACCGTCTTTCCGTCTGTCTGTCTGTCTGTCTGTCCGTTCGTCTGTCTGTCCATCTGTCAGACCGTCTGTCTGTCCATTTGTCTGTCTATCTGTCAGACCGTCTGCCTGTCTGTCAATCCGTGCGTCTGTCTGTCTATCCGTCTGTCTGTATGTTTCTATGCAAACTAGTCTCCCAGTTTTAGAGCTATCTGGATGAAACTTGATACAGGTCTGTCTTTTAACTGCAGACAGCTCATCTGTCGAAAGCAACCGGATCAGCTCACTATATCATATAGCTGTCATAGGAACTATCGTTCGAAAATCATACTTTAGTATGACAAACTATTTTGTTTTACGACATAACTCAATCAAACTCACAGATTATGCATAAGAACTTACCTTATACATCCTAAACACATTTGCTTTAAATCGGCTAACTATATCGTATAGCTGTTATAGGAAAAAACGCTTGAAAAGTCTATCAAGGTATTCTGCAAGAGTATAAAATCTTTGGACTGCCAAATTAAAACCAATAAGACTGTTTTTTGTCTGTTGGTCTGTTCTTGAGGGCATTGCCAGCAGCTTGTGAAGTTGCAGGGGTTGCTTTCCCTTTGGACTTGGAGAGGGTGCAAAGGACAAAGGATGTTAGCTACTGTTGTTGTTGTTGTTGCTGTTGTTGTTGTTGCTATTGCCGCAAGCTGTCGGCGCCGCAATGTCGACATTTGCGTCACGCTTTCAGTCGCCGTTTGAGTCTCGTTTATTGCGCTTCGAAACAAACAACAAAAATATAGAGAAAAAAACAAAACTGAAACTCAAATTGTTTATTTAATTTAAAAAGCGTGGTAACTACAACAACAACAATAACACTAAACTATTTGAAAGCCAAACGAACTTGAACTGTCGCTAATTTTGTAACAAACGGGAAAAAGGGCTAAAAATCAGTTGTCGCCGTCTATTTGGCTATTTATTATTGTTTTTTTTGTGAATATTGACAAATTTCTGACCTCAGCGCGATTAAAATCTCTATGTGCCCCCCAGACAACATAAACATTCAAAATATGCACAGTCTAAAGAGCATTTCAATGTAGAAGTCTAAAGACTTTTGGGCTGGTATTAAAAATAGTTTTCTGTTATTTTTTTCTCTGTTATAAACTAATTTTTATAACTTGGCCGATTTGCTGATTGATTGTTCAGTGTGAAAATGATCATAAATTATATATACACTCTCTGTTTGCATGTGTGTGCGTGTGTGTTGAGTCTTTAAAGTTGCCATGACGTTTGTAAATTAAAAATTCATAGCGCCAGCTGCTGAGGGTGCTGCGCCAGTGCTCGTCAAACTGTCAGAGTGCAACGAACTGCCAACTGTGAAAAAGGTAACAAAATTAGCAGTGTCAGCAGTTGAAGTTGCAGCTGTGCAGCTGTGACAGTGCTTGTAAAACTGTTAAGTATTGTTAGGGCGCTGTTAAAGACGCACGCGTTTTGTGCGCGTTTTCCTTATATGCAATTTTTGATAAGACAAACACAAAAAAACAAGTCGAACCGTTTGTAATATACCCTGTGGCAGTAAAGAGCTTCGCTCAAATTCTAACCCACTGTAATTCTCTGCTAATTCATTTTTTATTAATTCATAAGCGTAAGGGGTGGGCATCGTTATACAATTTTCTAAGCACACCGACCCCAAGATACTCATTATGTGTGCCAAATCTCAAGTCTCTAGCTATAAATTTGCTTTTGTTATGAGCTTTTATTTGATTTATGGGCGAAGGGGGCGTGGCATCTAAAATTCAAGATAAACTTGAGCTGCATGCAAATATTAGCAGTGATGGGACACCAAGTTTAAGCTTTTAGCGCTTACAAACTGTGAGATACTTGCCTATATAGTGATGGACAGACGGGCGGACAGACGGGCGGACAGACGGGCGGACAGACAGACGGACAAACGGACATGGCTATATCGACTCGGCCATTGATGCTGATCATGAATATATATACTTTACATGTTATATACTTCTAACGAACCTAATATAACCCACAATGTATAACTGGCGTTTTAAAACGCGTTGATTTTGACTAATTTTTGGTCTAACACTTATGCATGCTAATTAAATTTATAGCTTAAGCTGGGCTTGATTAAGTGAGCTATAAAGTGTTTATATACCTGACAAAGCAACTTAATAAGTTTTTGGAATATTATTGATTTTGTATTTTTGTATGTAGAGTAATTAAACTAATAACTTAAAACGGGAGCGTTTTTAAACGCCTTGTCAAACTGTAATCGCCTCAGTTTTTCTTCTAAATACTCGACTTTTCAGCTATTACTGCTGTCTAAACCGCAAAGTAAACATTTTATATGGAAATTTTGCAAATCTAATTGAAGTTTGCGTGTCATACGCCAATTGAAGGCTGTTTCGGCATTTGCCGCCCCTTTTTGTTTTTGGCAGTACCAACAATTTTGACATACCTAGAGAGAAAGATATTCCCAACTGAGATTTGCTGACTCTCCCTTAACCTTGACACAATTTCTACCCTGTCCACAATATCCTGTTTATTGTGTTTGCCTTGCATTTGCATTTTAACCAAATATCTTATTCTCGATGTCGTCATATTTTTTAGATATTTATACATTTATATAGAGATCACAAGAAAAGAAAACAATAACCGCCCACAATTTGTGGGCCAGAATATTTAATAGACTTTGTGTAATACTAGATAGTAGTGTCCATAAAATACGCTTTTAAAATAAGAGAAGCGAGCATGATATAGTGGACTAGTTGATACCCTGTTGTTAGTTTGCAAATAAATATAGAAATTAGGTTATGCGCTGCTGTTGCCGCTGCTTGCAACTAGATGGCGCCAGCGCTGTCTGCCTATTTACTAGCTTATTAACATACTTTAACCCATTTATTACTTAACAGATTGTTAAGTACTTTTAAGTTGAACTAAGACAAGTCGAAACAAAGTGACTCAAACATTTGCACAGCTCTTTCTTTCTTGACTAAAAGGGTATGAGAAACAAAACTGCAGAGGCACGTCAAGATTTACGATGTGGCATAGAGTGAGGGAACGAGGGGAGTCACAACAGGTTGCAGCAGCGGCAACGCATCACAACAATAAACAAATGATGCCGACAACATGTGTAGTTCCCAGTCTTAGTTCAAGAACTTCCAACATCGCACATCGTTGAATTCAAATTTTGATGTTTTATTTTTAAAAACACACACGAAAAGTCTGAGAAATTATGAGATGAATATAGAACTACATATACTTACTATTTGGGGAGTTAGCCCCCAGATAGGGCTGCGCCTCTGGGCGCGTTAGGTGAGCATAAATTATAAAATGAATATAGTATGAATGTGTGTCAAATATAAATGTAAGTAGTTTGCCCAGGCAGCCCAGGAATGTTGTACTCTTGTGTTCTGCATCATTTTCAACAAATTATCAGAGCTTATTATTAAGTGTCATCTTATTAATGGACCATCCATTGGTTTTTCCACTCAATTTCATTGGTTGCACTGATTAAACGACTGTTGATAGGTTTTCTCTAAACGGGGAACAACTAAACTGCAATTTAAGTGTGATATACATAATGATTAATGAGTAGAATTTGTAATAAACATAAAGGGATTTTTGTTGAGCAATTATTGGTCAGTTTGCAATTGAAATAATGTGTTGAAATTATTAAGATAACTAGAAAATTGAATTATCAATCAGTATAATAAAATGTAGCTATTTATCTTTATATTTATAATAGTTATGGGCATGTTTCCATTTAAAAGAAGAATAGTTTATCATTGTAAAATTATATTTTAAAGGATATCTGTTATGATATAGAAATTCCTTGTATCAATATAGTTTTATATAGCTGTAAGCTATATTATCAATACTTATATCATATAATATACACCTTTATCAGTCGTTTTTTTTGTGTTATTTATATTACTTAAGAGTTTTAGAGTTCTTGGAAGTCTTAGCCATTTATTTGTATACAAACATATATGTCCGGTGAGTTACACATTAAAGATAAGTTTCTTTAACTGTTATAACTGCAAATACAATTCGTATTTTTATCTTCCAGTGCAAATGCAGCTCTTTTTTTATATAATTGCAATGTAAACATTGATTAATTGATATAACAATATTTTGTATGGCCCTACCCATTAAATATTTGCTGAAATGATATTTTAACTTTGTGAGAATGTTTGGCAGAAAAGCAGAAAAAGGCGAATCTGAATATTATTAAGTTTCATAAAAAGTAAATAGTTTGATATAAAATATTTGAATAAATTATATTTGTAGATGGTAAATTATGTATAATTATAGTTTTTTAAAAGTTTCTATATCTGCAGCACTTTTTTTGACTAGAGCAATAGGAGAATGTAGAAATAAAGAAATACAAATACAACAGTTGATAACAACTCAATCCAAGTCAGGGACTTATTTAACAAAAGTATAGCTTAAAGTGTCAGGCTTCTATTTTGAAAATTTCATAATGATTGCATAACAGAGACAGAAGCTTCAGCGTGAGGCATAAGTAATCACCCTGCTGGAAAACGCTATCACTTTTGCATGGGGTCAAATGTCAATTCGGTTTAGACATTTTTGAAGTAGTCGACAACCCATGAATCGGTTTCCATTTTATGGCAAAAGTTATAGCATTTTCCCATAGGGTGATTACTTTTGCCCCAACCTGGCTAACAGCCAATAACCATAAAATTTAAACTAAACTAGATATACAACTAATTAAAACGAGGATTCTTAGCTTTATGTAATGTAATGTAATAAGTAGAAGCGAAGACTGTTGTCTTTTCTAAGAGTTGTCTAGAGAGTATCTTCCAGTCGAGCACTCCCATAACCTCTCTTGTGCAAACAGTGATAAGCACAGTTAGCTTTGACTGAGGTTTCCTTTTGGGCGAAGCGCAAACCTTTCAAAAGTTTAAAAGTAGCCACAGCGGCGACGTTGGCGCTCAGTTGTGTGAGAACAATTCGCCGCCCTAAGCAGCTGCGCCACCGCACGACGCCAACGCCAGCGTTAACATCAACGTCAACGTCGACGTCAACGTCATCGCGACTCGTTTCGATTGTTTGCTCTGCGCGTTGCTGCGCATTGCTCAGAGTGAATTTGCATAGGCAGCAAAACGGACGTCGAAGTCGACGCGCGAAGTCGCCGTTTTGTATTATTGAGTTCTTTATATTTTCTCTATGCGAATAAACGACGCGACGCATTTTTCTAAATCTTCTTGTATTTGTTGTTGTTGTTCTTGCTGCTGTGATCGTTTTTACAAAATGATTTTCTTAGTTTTTCTCTAGTCAAAATGATTTTTTCGTTTGTATTTTGTGTGTAACTTTAATTTATGAATGGAGGACGACGCGCTGAGTGAGTTGCCGAATCGCTGGATAATAAATTATGCGCCAAATACCAAAAATATTTCTATTTCAAATGAAAATACCAAATAATTTATCAGAAACTAAATGGTTGAAAGATGAACATTGAAAAATGTTGCAATTTGATTACAACAAATAAATAAAAATAAATTATAAAGAACGAAATAGAAAATTGATAAATTTGGAAGTATTAATAAAATAGTAAATATATTTATAAAAATTTAAAAAATTTATAAATTTATTAGCATATTTCTAATCGGTATTGAAGTGTAAAATAAATATATAAATTAAAAGTAGTGTAATAAAAATGTTTAATAGATATATATCTTTATAAACAGATTAATAAATGCAGAATTTTTTAAATTGCATATTTTTAAAAATAATAAATTATAGAATAAATAAATAAATTATATAATATTAAAATAATATAATAAATTAAACGATTTCATGAAAATAAAATAAATCAAAGGCATCTACGGCAAAAATACCTCAAAAAACTGTCAATAACTAATGAATAAATCAATAAAAAGTTCAGAATTATGTATTTAAATTTTGGGATAACAAACTAGGGAACTAGAAACTTCAAAAGAATGAAGTGAGAGACTTAGAAGGGTTTGAATGGGCGTAATTCTTTAATATCAATTCAAGTTCCTCAAGGGTTAAGGACTAGAATTTTGATTAGGCGTTGAAATATTTCTTTGCTTTTCTATTGATTTAAATTAATGATATAAATAATGTGAATATTCATTGAATAACGTGGAATTTCGCTAGTAAACTGCATACTTTGTAAATCTGCTGCTGTTGTAAAAATTACTGCATACATTTAGGCGAAACAACTTAAACTGTTAGTATAATCAATCTTAATAGTGTTTAGTTCCAAGAAATGCACTCCATCTTATTTTTAGAGTCTCTAGCTCTTTAGATATAAATGCTAGACAATTATTATAGAGTTATGGGCATGTTTAGGGGGTGTGTTCACGATTTTAAACCTTTATTTACACCTCAATAATAATAGAGACAACCCGTTTATTAGTTTAAGAGTTCAGTTAAATCATTTTTAGTGTGTACGCAATTTTTGACAGCTGATATACGTAAACTAACGATGTTTATGTGACTTTACTATATTTTGTGAATACCCTTCACATAATAATCAAGTGTTTTGTATTAAGTGATGCATGTTTTAAAACCGACACGCTTCCATCACTAACAAAAAAAAAAGCACGAAACACAATCCGTGCAACTGTCAGAGCAATTTTCTAACTAGATCCATAAATAACAAGAAATCAATCAGCTGTAAAACTACAATTCATCGAGAACTTAGCATAGTATAGATTTGACATATTACTTAAGAGTATGCTAAGTACAATCCTAATGTATTTCATTTTAAACATACTTATTAATGCGACATCTCTCTCTTCGCACTTAGGCAACATATCAAATTACCAGAACGAGCGACAAAAACAACAAAAACAAAACTCGATATGGAATGAATAATAAACAAAACTAATTAATGTGACAAAAAACTTTAGAACATTATGTGGAATATTAGAGCATGTTATAACGATTGCAACATGACGAGTGATGACTGTAGTTCCTGTCAAAGATTACGTATTGCTCGCAATATACGATCCAATAACTGTGCTTTAAGTTCCACATTCCCGCATCGCTGTCTGCTTTTGTTACTGCTCTTGTTGCTTGGACAAAGCTCGACTTTGGCGGCACCACAGATCTCCTGCATACTTTGTAATAAGGAAGATCTGCAGGCGAAGGGACCGATAATAAGCGACAGTTACGAGGAGTTGACATTCGATCATCAGGTGACGCGTCCGGATGCAATTCAGGCGCTGCGTCAGTACAATGAGAGTAAGTCACAACTTTGTTAAAAAGAAAAGTAACTATAAATTGATACCAAAAAGTTAACACACATACTACAATTCCGCTTATAATTCTGATGCATCCGTAAAAGTTTCCTGCATTCATATAATTTACTCTATTAATAATAGTATAATAATACTATCCCTAAAACTTATCTAGATTTCGTTTAGGCGCAACGTTTACGCTGATTTGATTTAGATTTGACCATTTTTATATTGAAATAAAAACAAGCTGAAGAGTCGGATCGGGAGTGATAGTAGGGTGCACTGAGTCAGTCTTCTTTCTTATTTTTGGCAGGCCAAAGATTTCATACCCTTGAAGAACCCTGATGCACTTCTCAATCGATCTTTCCTTTGGCAGCTATATGATATAGTGATCCGATTTAAAGCAAATTTTCTCAGCATGTATGTATTATAATCGAATGCATAATCTGTGAATTTAGTTGAGGTATGTCGAAAAGCAAAATAGTTTGTCATACTAAAGTATGATTTTCGAACGATAGTTCCTATGGCAGCTACATGATATAGTCATCCGATCAGGCCGATTTCGACATATGAACTGTCTGCAGCAAAAAGACTGATCTGTACCAAGTTTCATCCAGTTAACTCTAAAACTGAGAGACTAGTTTGCATACAAACAGACAGACGGACGGACAGACAGACATATAGACAGACGTACAGACAGACAGAAGGACAGACATACAGTCAGGCGGACAGACAGACAGACGAACGGAGAGGCAGAGGCAGACGGATAGAAAAGCAGACATACAGACGGACAGACAAGCAGACATACAGACGGACAGACAAGCAGACATACAGACAGACGGACAGAATTGTTCAGATTTCTAGCAATTTTCCTTTATGTTCTGTCTTTTGCAATGATCATATAGCCAAGTCTAGCTGTAAAATAGCCAAAATGGCAACACTGTATTTAACCTGCTAAAGCTTTAACTCTCTTCCTTTCTCTATCTCTCTCACTCTCTTGCAGCTCGTGCCACACAGAACTCTTGCAACACGATACAGTGCTCACCGACGGTGGTAAAATATTGTTCGGGTCCAAAGTTCCTTAACGATCATTGCTGGTGCGAAATGCAACATGGAGATGGTGAGTAGCGAACCTCAGATGATAATGATATTATGATATTTATGAGTCTCGAAGCAACTGCACACATGGCGCTTAACAATAATAAACAAACATACTACAAACAACGCCAGAATTCTCACACAGTTAAGCAAACGGATGGAAAATTGTGGAAATTGTTTGGACAAATGAAAATGAAATCGTTGGCGAGTGCCACTAACCCACTTTGGTGGGTTAGCTTTTCCACGAGCCGAGCCGAGCCGAGTCTAAGTAAAGCTTCATTAACCCATTACAGCCAGCCATTTGGTTTGTCTAATGAGTTTCAGGCACGCAATGAGCACAGCTCAAAGATGATGCAAGCTAAGTGAACTACTAAACTGTTCCATAATTGTGTGGATTGTGTCTTTGTTCCTTTCCCTTTCTATGCGAGAGAGGGAGAGAGAGAGAGAGAGGCGCTTTCTTTCCCTGCCACCCCCGTCGATCTCTTCATTAGCACGTGGCATTTGCGGAAGTGGTTAAATGTTGTGGTCCACATGACTAAACCGCAGCTACGCTCCATTGCCTTGATTTGCATACAGCTACAGTTGTCACAAACTACAATGACTGAAATTATATAATTGAATTAACTTAAAGGTTCCAAAATAAATACACATTTAAGTTCTTTCAATGCAGGAAAGTCTAGAAAGTTATGCTTTATACTAATTATATTTTCGTATATATTTTAAAAACTATCCCTTTATAACTTAAAGTATTCCTGTAAAATTTCTATTTTCTGTTTTTAAAAATATTCCTAAATTTAGAATCCTTATAAAGTCTAATATCTGAAGTTTCAATAGCTAAACTACAGCTTCATTTAAGTCTTGTTTTTCATAAAAATTAAGCATAAACATAGCAGCAAAAATTCTTAAATAAAAAACAATTTATTTCTGCATGTTTAATCACTTCATTTTCAGTTTAATAGTTAGCTTAAATCAAGTCCTTAAACTCTAAAAAATAAGTTGAATTTCTGACTAAATTAACAACTTTTATAACCTTATTGAAACAGTTTCAATTTTTCTATTTGAAGTCTTGTAACAATATCTTATAATCTTATAATTTATTTGTAAAATCAAGGCTATAACAAACCGTTGCTTTTAGTTCAATGTGGCTTTCATCATAGCGTGGCCTCACTGTTGTTAAACTGACATTCCAAGTGTCCAAGCGTCAGTTTATAATTCTCCTTGATTTGTTTTGTTCTCTTTCTATTTTATTATGTTTTTTTTTTGGTTTGTTTTGTTTGAATTGTTGTTGCATTGGCGTCTGTTTTGTTGGGTTCGGCACTTGGTGTTTTCTACACTTGAATGATTTTCTTCAAGGCGTGCACACAATTTTCCGTTTCGCATTTTCCAAATGCACTCGAAGTTTAAAATTGCTCACTGAGTTCAACTAAATATGCGCGCATTAAATTTAATTTTCCGTAGTTGTTTTTGTTTTTTTTTTGTGGTGTTTAGTATTTTATAGACTCGTTTGGGGGCTGGTGTTTATGGCCACTTAATAGAGGTCGTCTACAATTGGGGATAGCCCCCCCAACAAAGTCTTCATTTATGCTTGCACTTATATATTGCAATTTGAAGTATACTAAGTATATTAACAATCTAATAAATGTTGTCATCATTATTGATTTCCAGGAATTGCAAAGTTCTATATCTCGTAACATTTACTATACACATATGACTAGTAGTTTAGGTATTTTCAAGAGCCTATTTCCCTTTTTATGATATTTTGTTATGAATGCACCACTTCCCTTATCTATTAGCTATCTAGGATATTATAAGCACTTATATTGATATACCCTGTATTTATAAAATGCTTGCACCAGTATATTTGTGATTGGGATTTATCAAGCTTGTTAAATTTGCCGAGCAAATGCCGAACACGAGAACGAAGCAAAAGTCTCTTACAGAATTAAGAAATAAATGACATGACACCGCTAGCTAGGATTCGAACTCGTTACCTCCCGCTCAAAACGGACGTAGAGTTCATCTCAAGCAAAAGGACCATTGCGCTCGCTAGAGGGCGGACGTCTAATTCAGTACATGTTATATATTCCTTTTTCTGGGAGTTTTAATAAATCCCAATCGCAAATTTGCCAGGTACCTTTTTTTTTGTATGGCGGCGGTTTATCTGTATGTTCTATAGTCTTTGATTTAACATACGAGTATTTCTTTGTCTTTAAAACAGTTGAAAATGATTGAGTATAAAGTTTCTTCTATTTAATTTTGCGGGTAAATTTAGTCATGAATATTATCCCTAATACCTTAAACCATTTCTTTAAATATTTTCCTTTTTTTATTAAATATATCACTAAGAACATTTAGTCAAGTAGTCATTCGTTCCACTTTGTAATACCGCCTGAACTCTAACCCCATGTTGTTCGCTAAATGTCGCCTTATCAGGCATCTGAAACATTTGCGAGCTTATCTATAAATCTAGCTTGTACAGTTGCCTAACAAGACGATCGACTGTCTTCTCTATAAAAAAAAAAAAGTATAAGTCGAGTATATAAATAATTATTTGAGATTGACAGTAGAAATACTTACTTATTTTGCTACTGGCATTTGTTTTTTTTTTATATTTAATATGCAACGCCTAAAGCGATGACAAAAACAACATTTATTTTATTTACGTGCCTCCAATACTAATGCCTCAAACACCTGTCGCCTCATTGCTGCAACCTGTTCTAAGTATGAATGAAAACTGATTTTCTTACATACTTCGTATTACTTTGTGGGTGGTTATGGTTATGGTATGGCCAAAAATGTAACGTCTTATCGCCATGATTGTAACGCCATTTGATTATTTCTGTAATTTTTGTACAATTATAATTTTGACGAAAATTGCCAATAATTTGCATATATTATTTTTGATATACATATAGCCAATATTATTCTCGTAGCGTCAGCCTTTTTGTGTTTGCCGACACTTGATGAATCACAACAATTTGTGCAATTAAATTGAGGAAGTTCTTTAAAGATTATAGATGTTATTTTGTATTTCAATTTTAAAAGTTATAGTGTAAGTAATTCCCAACATTTATATATGATTTCTCAATTGGTAATGTATTTAAAAAAGATCTGCTTTTAATTATCAATATTTCAATAGAGTTTTGTGTATATTTTCTATGCAAATATGACTTACACAATAACCACTTAATACCTCTTTCAGGGACGTTACTCAGAATTATTAGCCAAACTATTTATATATGTTGTTTACATAATATTAATATATATACATGGAATTCCAAATGCTGCCACATGAAGCTGTCAATCAATTTTAGTTAACGATTAAAGTCTATATATATTTTACATATATATTTTATTAAAATTTCTTTCTTTTTTTGTGATCTGTCGATTTGCATGAATATATTGCTGTTGTCACGTCCTCGCTCTGTGTCAGCTGTCTGAAAAGATTAATAACACAATTGCGATCAGTAAATTGATCTAACATTATTAACTATAGCGCGACTCATGTCGATTAGCATTAAATTTAAAATAATTACATAATTGGATAAATATTTGTGACACGCAGCAACAACAACAGCAGCAGAACAATGAGTTCTCTTCCAATTTTGGGAATTGGAACTTTATTTAAATCAACGCTCAACGCTCTTTTATAAACAAATGTGTAAACAATTTCAATATTTAGTAATTTTGTATTGTTTGCATAAATTATTTGTTGATTTTGGCGCTGTTCGCAATAAACAGATTCTTTTTTTATTGATTTCCGTTTCTACTTAAACTTATTTGAACTGATACTATCTAATGTTCAAGATTTAAGTGCTCTCACTTTGTGTTTTATTTCTAAATATGAAAAAAGTTTATGGAACATCAGCAAGTCAAGGCCCCGAGACAAAAATACCTATTTTGGTATTTGCAGTTTGCAATGTATATATTTTATGATTGACAGCGACAGCGGATCATATAGAATCATGTTTATTGCCAATTTGTCAGTCTGGAATCCCTAGATTTGCGCCAACTATAAAATCTAAAGTCCAAAAAGAACTTGTTACCCAGATATTGGTTGTGAAAGTGGCGCAATTTGATTATTATGGAATGTATTTATGTTAATTTGAAGAGATAATAATATATTTGTTATGTAGGTTCTTTTCAATTTTATCTTTCACTCTCTAAGCAATATATCTTTTGGATATATCCCCATAAATCACAGGTCAATGAAGGATATATATATATATATAGATATTCAGCTTTACATATATATTAATGAACTACATCATTATCATAGTTTTTATTTACAAACTAGACTCTTAACTATATATCTATCGCTCCTAAATGTAAATAATATGCTGCTACAATTTATTTTATGAAAATTTTCCTTATATAAATCTTGACTATACTTAAGGGAACATACTTAGAATACATACATAGAATTTTCGCAGTTGAAAAACTGCAGCTGGCAATTAAACAAGTATAGGGAAGTGTATATCCATGTGTGTTTTATTAATCGATTTATAGTAGACAGCCATGTGTTTTATAGATTTGCATATACTTACTTACTCATATATACCACATATCATTTTTGTCTTTTGCAGAGGGTCTGCCCTATGTGCCGCATGTCTGTTATGTGGGAGAAAAGGTCTATAAACCATCTGTGGGCTCTTGTTTCCTATTCGAGGAGATTAAGGAATGCTGTTGTGCGTCCATTTTGGTTAAAGAATGTAAGTGCAAATATTGGGAATCTTTTTATGGACGAGTTTCAGTTGGTAGTATACAGAAATCAATGCTAAATGATGATGATTCCATTCAACAGATTAACAATGCGTTGCTAATTTTATAATGTAAACAAATGTGCATACACAAGGCACAAGGCTACAAGATCATCATTTCATCATTCCACACGCAGCCCAAAATCGAATCATGATAATTAGATTTAGTTTATAACGCTAATTGAAATTACTCACAATTTTTTTTTTGCTCTGCTAGACAGCCCACCGTCGAATTCGTATTGCTTTAAATCATAAACTTAAAGCATAATCAACAGCGTATATAGTAGTATATGTGTGTGTATATTATTCTTTCTCGAAATTCACTTGAACAGCCTCTCGGCCAGGTCAATAAACATAACACTTTGGAACGCTCATAAATAAATATGAGTAAAGCTGCTAAATAATTGAACTACTATTTGGAAGCACATGCTAAACTTTTACAGCTGCTCATTAATTTGGCAAAGATTTTAGCCATGATAACAAATTGGAATACTAGCACGAACTTGAGTCTTATAATTTGCGGGTGAATCATTTAAAAACTAATTAGCATACAATGAAACTTGATTAAACTGGCGTTTAATCATTAGTATTAACAGAAGCCAATGTAAATTAATACTGAATTTTCTTCGAATATTCCCAATTTCTAATTTATCAATTCTTTGCTTTTCCAGGGCGACACATTTCTCGGGCTTCAGTTAGCACACCAAAGATTCTGATGAGCTGTTTACTGGCTTTAATATGTCTACTACATTGGCACCGCAGAAGGCGTTACGTTTGTTAAAGTTGAAAAATATTGGGCGGGATTGGGGAATAATTGACATACAATCTAGTAAAA
Source organism: Drosophila histrio (assembly GCA_958299025.2). Classification (NCBI taxonomy): domain Eukaryota; kingdom Metazoa; phylum Arthropoda; class Insecta; order Diptera; family Drosophilidae; genus Drosophila; species Drosophila histrio. Next base: position 17,466,879 of record OY729166.1, on the reverse strand, counting down.
CATAGTCATAGTCATTTAGGTAACGAACAACAACGCATTATTTAGCCATTAATAAGTGTACTTAGTTCAAAGTGTCCAATGCGAATCAAACTATTAATAAGTATATTGATAAATGTATGTATTTAAGCGTTAATAAATATGATATAAATTTTTGTATAACTAAACTGAGTTGAGGGAGTTGGATGATAATAAAGCTATCCACTCCTATGCATAATAGTGTACATAGTTTTGTAGTTTACATATTATGTTTATTTATATATTTATATAGTATGTCACTTAATTAACATAATTGCAGCTACTTTGGCTGCTATCATAATCGGATGTGACACATGCACATAATACAAAACAATAATAAACAAATACAAAATGTAAACATATTTAAAAAATGTAAGTTGCTTAAAATGCCTATATGAAAATGGCAAATATCGTTGCTTAAATTCTAATTATAGGTGTTGCATGCTTAAATCTAAACGGTCCACTAAACCTCGAGTTCAGCAAGTCGGCATTAAGTCTATATGTAGTCTACCACCTCTCTGTTGGCTTTATAAGCTGGTCCGGCTGTTAAGCGTGCGCTGTAATGCATTTACACAGGACAGCACATCCTCATAGTCCTTCGACCATTCACGCAAATTCCGTTCCAATGTCTCCAGCCGCGTCGGTCCCAGCCGCATGCCACCGTGTTTGATGGCTGCATAACAGGAGCAGGCCAGCAGTTTGAAGCATTGTCTACGGACGGCATTGTGTGAATTGCTCTCCCAGTTGGGTGTACTGGCCACACACTGCCAGGCCATGCTGACATAGTCGACCAGTGCATCCCAATGCGTGGAATCATGCAGACGCTTCGCCTGTGTTTGCAGCACACGCTTAAACTCGTTAAGATGTATAGACGCCTTGGAGTAGGCAGCCGCATCCGTTTTCTTGCACAGCCTTGATGTTGGCAGGGATTTGAATATGAGCCGCTTGGCATAATGCAACTCCTGCTCCAGCAAACTGCAAATATATATGTCAGTCAGTCAAATCAGTGTAGAATACAAGACTTTGACTCACCTTATGTCTGGCGTAGGCAGTTGCGCACGTATCTGGTCCTCGGCGCTTTGTGTAGCTGTCACCGTCTCCTGTTTTATATTGCACATTATCAAATTAATCAGTTGTTGCTGTGAGAGACCCTGCAACAACGCTGGCAGCGGCACATCGCTGTTTGTTTGCGCCACGGGACGATCATCCATTTTCAGCTTCTTCACAATCGGCGTACCTGGCCACAGTTGCTGCTTTGTGCTGGTTAATTTGATCGGTGAATACGTTTCCATGGGCGTCGGCTCGGGCGGTGTGCTGCCCATGGTTAGACGTTTACGTGGTGAACTGCGCAATATCATGCTACTGGTTAACTGCAGATTTTTCGTAGGCGTACGCTGAAAGGGACTGCGTATTGCATTGCCGCTGCCGCTGACGCTGCCGTTGACTTTGTCCGGTGAGAAGGTCGTTGTTAAGCGACGACGTCCGCGCTGTCGTATGATCAGCTCATCTGGCGAGGGCAGCGGCGAGAAGCTAAAGTCCTGTGCTTGCGCCACATTAAAGTCGTTAACCTCACGCAGTCCCAGGCCACCGCCGCCGCCGCCACCATTATTGGGCGTGTTGGCTGTGGCCGCCGGCGTGGGCTCGTCGGGCGTCCGACGATTAGCATTTGTTGGTGTATTCGCCACACGGAGTGCCTCTAGGCGGTCCGGTATTTCAGCCAGTGCCATGCGCGTTTGCAGTGTAGGCGTCGTTGTCGTCATTGTAGCCTGAATAGCTGCAAAAGACAAACGCAAAATTAGCGGGTTCCGCGCTGCAATTGATGCATACCTCTGGTTGTGTGAAGGACTTTTGTTGTATTTACTTTAGCTTGTACTTGACTCGATCGTTTACCTTGCTCGTTGTAGACTATTTTTATTTTGTTTCGTTTTGTTTGCCAAAATTGCGCCAATTCATATGGCTACTAGAGTTGTAGAACTATCGATGTCGCTAAAGATATATCGAATATCTCTATTTTGTTTTACACTATCGATACCGACTTTTCACTATTGATATGTACCGCAATTTGCCACAGTAAAACAAAACGTAGGTGGCGCATTTGCTTATTGCAAACAAACAACAGGTCACGGCATAGTTTTGAGAGTTTGACCGATACTATCGATGCTATACTTTTAAAAAACTTGATGCTCAATTTAAATACAATTTAAAAATTGTTATTACAAACAATAAGGATAATACTTAATTCCAAAACGGTAATTATAGATTAGATTAAATAAAGGTTACTATTTTAATATATGTTGGGTGTTCGACATCAGTTTTAATAAAAAAATCAGAAAACAAACAAAATCATAACTGAAAAAGTATCGTTTTCTGGAAACCAAGGCTGCCACACGTTTAAAACTGTGGCGCCACCTGTTGTATATTTTGCGAAACATTGATACGACTATGGTGCGGTTTTAGAAGTAGATTCTTTCGACAATCGCCCTGCCATTTGCAAAAAACGCGGCAGTTCACATCTTGGCCACTTTGGCTGCATTGATAGTTGTAAGCGGTTGTAAATTGTTGAATTAAATTGGGAAAAACTGCTTAAATCCTTGTACAATTGAAATAAATCTAAAACAATGATGATGTTGGGAACGGCCGGTTTAGACAGCATTTATACAAATTGTGCTGGTATTCGTGACTTTGGCGATTGAAGTCTCAGCCTGTTGAAGAACCACGTGGTTACTGAAATGTCGAATACATATGTTCTTATTTTAACTAAATATAAGCGTAGGTGCGCTATATAAGGTACGTTTTTATATCTTTTCGTTTTAACTGATGTAAAACAACTCAAATGATGATAGCTTCATACAATATCAGAGCAATTATGTTGAAATCTAACCTAACATGCATCACCATCTGACAACGAGTTTTATAATTTATAATTTAACTAAAATCTATACAAATATATATACTAATATTTTATTTTCTATATTACAGTTTTTTATGGAAACTCTCAGGAGCATTAATTGGGTTTTTGGAATTGCACATAACCTACAGGAGGTAAATATTCAAACAATTAATACCAGCTCTAAAGTAGAATGATGATAATCTCATACCCAACTCAGAGAAATTATGTTGAAATCTATTTAACATGCATCACCATCTGATTTCATAAAGAAACTACAACTTGTATTAGTTTTATATATAATAAACTAATTATTTATATTTCTTTTGCAGTGATTTCTAAATAATTTTACCAAAAAATACGATGGAAGTGGAGATACAGCAATTACCAGAGGTGAGTTTACAATTCCATTAACAATTGAATTAATATTCAATTTTAATGATGATAATTTCATACCAAACTCAGAGAAATTATGTTGAAATCTATTTAACATGCATCACCATCTGATTTCATAATTTAACTACAACTATCACTTATTTTAAACGTAATAAACTAATAATTTATATTTCTTTTTCAGATATTTTTGGTGTAATCCTAAGAAAGGAATGAAAGGCTGTGAACTTCAGCCAATTTGGAAGTAAGTTTCATATTCCTTTTAAAAGTTCAAATGCAATATTTTAATGATGATAATTTCATACCAAACTCAGAAATATTATGTTGAAATCTATTTAACATGCATCACCATCTGATATCATAAATAAACAGCAAATTTTATTCCTTTTAAACATTATTAACTAATTTATTTCATTATTTTTTTCAGATATTTTGGATATCATTCTAAGAAAAGGAAACGAAGTGGAGTTAGAGCCAAACTTGGAGGTAGTTTTCTATTCCGTTCAAAATAAAATCATATTATTTTAATGATGATAATTTCATACCAAACTCAGAGAAATTATGTTGAAATCTTTTTAACATGCATCACCATCTGATTTTGTTCCATAAAATCACTTTCCTTCAACAAAGAAAGAAACTAATTTGTTTTACATTTATTTTCAGGCGCTTTCATGGAAATTGTGTATATTGTTTAATAAAATATATATTTTATTAATACATGAATAAAAATAAACTTATAAATAACTTAAACAACTGTTTAACACTTGCAACAACGTGCTTTCTGTCTCGTGACTCTGTCAACAATTCCACAGCAACATGAAGAGGAGCAGACAAAGGATTCCCCCTTTGTCTGGATGACGCCAACTGTGACTACCATTGAACTCTGGCAGCACATTGCCATAAGCCAGTTCCTTGTTGGCCGCCGCACGAACACCACCAGCGAGTTCTGTGAATTCTCGTTTCTTCTTAAAGCTCTCGTAGTACCAGTCCATGCCATCCTTGCGCTCGGCACGCTCCACGGGCGGCAACTGGGGCAACGTGTCCGTGCGCTTCTGTGCCTGCCTCGCCGACAATTGTTGTTCACTGGCGAAACTCTCATTGTCCGCACTTGGCGTGGTGCGTTGGTATTCCTCGGCCGTGGGCTGTGACAGCTGTTGATGTGGTGTGTATACCTTGGTGATGGTTGAGCGACCGCCAGGTGGACGCACTGCTGTCGCTGCTCTTGTTGTCGCCGCACCAATTCTTCCACTGGGCGTTGCCTGATAATCGCCGGGAGCTGCTGTTGTGGTGCTCGTCAGCCAGAAATGACTCTTGAGCTGCGCCTCATGCTCCTCTGGTGGCGGTATCAGCAATATGGTCTCGGCGGTTGTCGTTGGCAGCAGCTGCGGTGGACGCAGCAATGTTACCGACTGGGCCTCCAGATCCTCGTCCTCATACTGTGAATCCTCCGCTTGTTTTTGCTCGCTGGAATCGCTGCTGCTCATGGTGGCCTCTGTTGTGGTGGATCTCGTGGTGGTTCTGGCTGTTGTGCTGGTCGTAGTGGTGCGTTGTGTTGTCAGTGGCTTGGTGCTCTGCACCAGCGGTGTTAGCGTGGTCACATCGGGTGTCACTTCGGTGACGTCATAGGTGGCAGATTCGCTGCTCTCGGCGCTGTTGCTGGTGGGCTTGGGATGTGCTTGTATCTGTTCCTGTCGCACCGAAATCGGCACAAAGTGACGCTCCATGTGTGGCTTGCTGGTGACATTCACCTGTTCGATTAGACCACGACGCTGCTGTGGATCATGCACAGGCATAAAACCGCCCACATGAGAAGGCACAATGGGTCGAAAGCCGCCGCGCTCAATGCTTGCTGGTTCCCGAAATGTGGTGCGAAATGCACCCACAGTTGTGGCCGCTCCACTTTCATTGCTGAGCGCCTCTTCGCCGGAGTTTGTGGTGGCATCCGTTTCCATGTAGCGATTGCGTATGCCGGGCGAATTCTGTTGTTGATGTTGCTGCTGTTGCTGTTGCTGCTCCCGCAGATACTTCTCGAACTCGGCGCTATTCGGTTGATACATTCGCGTCTTGCCACGTCCAGTGGGCAGATTGATGTGCGCCATCCGATGTGTGGCGGGCATTTGATCGTCCTGATCTGTACGCTGCTTCCTTCCCCGATCGCCGAAGCCAAAGAAGCGTCCCAGACTCAGACTGGGTATGGGATAGCCAAAGAAGGTGAAGGGCGAACCAGCTCCAGGTGCCGGTTGTGGTCGCCGATTGAAGTATTTGGTATGGAGCAGCGTATTGTTCAGATCAATGTTGCCACTCGTAGTTGGCGGGGGCTTGGGACGCTGCGAGCTGCTGACCAGCGCATTGCTGGCATCCGGCACATCCGTTGAGTCCACATACTGATCATAGAAGTATTCACTTTCCCCCACCATCGGTCGCTCCCCATTCGCCTCACACTCATCGCTGAAATCCTCGGGTAGATCTCGCTGAAAGACATCGCCGTGCTCGTTCAATAATGGCAGGTGATTCCCCTCGGTGCGTTCATTGTTGTCGCCTCCATTGAACAGTTCTAATCCCACGCACAGACTGCGTTCCATTCTCGCGGCTCTCAGCAGGCGTCCGTCTTGGCACTTGGGTCCTGGATAGGGAAAATTGGTCTCCTGCAGCCAGACAGAGAGCCACTGCATCTCACAATTGCAGTCAATGGGATTACCTAAAACAGTTAAAGATGAAGTAGATGTTAGATACAAGAAGTTAAGATGATGCTTTTGCATTCAGATATTCCTAATTACAATTTAGACATCTGCCTGCTCTGATTGCTTACCATCTACATCGAGTATGGCGATGTTGCCTCTTAGATTCCTGAAGGTGCGCTCCTTAATAGTTCTAAGTTGATTATTCCGCATGGATAACACACGCAGTCTGGGCATAGTCTCAAAAGGGGTACCCTGTGAAGAAGACACACAGAGAAATATGAATACAAGTAGTATAAAGAAGTCAGTAAGTGTTGTTAATAATAATACATTTGAATTCACCAATCATTTAAACAGCGACTTTGGTTAAAGTAAAGTTAAGTGTAGAGTTGTGAACATTCTAAAACCACAAATTCATTAAGCAAATTATTATTTAAAAGGTAAAGAACAATCGTTTTTCCACTCCCGACTTTTCGACATTTTCTGATCATAGTTAATCAATAATCAGAACATTCAGTTTCAGGAATACCACTATTAACTTCGTTGTTAAAATTTGAACCGTTCACAAGTGATTAACGCTGCCGTTCGCTGATACGACACGACGCTTCGATAGGTAAATATCGATAGTGGCACGATATCTTGCGCCAATCGACAGCATGTCAATGTTTTCATCGTAATTGCTGTGTGTTAAAATGGATGAAGCTAGCGAAATAAGTGAAATGAAAGCGTTTAAATACGAATTTGACAGTAAGCAAACTTTAAAACATATGTTGTGAAGTATATTAAAAATAACATAATTTTAATAGGTGACGGCACGGAGGTTGATATTGAACCAGATGAACTCGGCAGCGATGACAACAAGTTATTTGAGTTTCTGGAGAATAACAACTTAAGAAGCGCTTATCCCTATCTCAAACGTAAGTATAACTGGTTTAATAAAATAGAACATATACAACAGTATACATATGTGAGTGTGTGAGCTTATATATACGCATGTGTGTGTTTGTTGGATTTCGCTTGTTGCATTCAGTGTTGCCAACTCATCTATTTTCCCGACAGTTTTGGAGTTTTACGAATAAGAGTCCAGAATAAGAATAAGAAATAGCTAAACCCAATGGAATGCTAAGAACCAAGACTAAGTTTACATAAATTATAAATATAATGTTAGCACATTTGTATTTTATATATTAGGATCTAAAATTACATATGGAAGCCTTGAATATTTAACGGAAGAAGACATCCAGGCCGCAATAAAACCGATTGGAATTCGAGCGATGTTCCGGGCCAAGCTCATTAAGTGGAAAAGTCAAACGGTAAATATATAAGATTATATTTAAATTTATATACATTAATTTTACTCTATTTCAATTGTAAAAACAAGTCTGGTGTTCAAGAACTTGCACCCAGACTCGAGGCAAATAGTATAATTACAAACGTGCCTCGTGCAACAAGCTCTACATTTGTGACCACAATCAAAGTTCTGAATAAGGTGAGAATATTGAATATATGTAACAACTCATTTGTTTAATTGAAAGCATCTGTAGGATTTGAAGTCATTATTGAATGAATCAACAAAAGGAAAAAGTGTAATTGAACATTATAACTTAAACCAAAGTTTAACAAACTACCATAGATATGGCATAATTGAAATAATTATCGAAGAAGTCATATTTACTAATACTCAGCTAAAAGGACAGCATTTCGATCTATTATTTGATGAAATATGTGAAATATTTCCGAATGAAAGTCAGCTAAAGGTATTTTAAAAATATATTTCTCTTTAAATAACAATTATTTTAACTAATATTTATTTCATTCGATAGGATTTCTATTATATTCCGAGAGAGACAAAAAATAACGCATCCGGAAAACTCTATTCGAGATACAAAACCCAGAGTTGGAAAAAACGCAAGCTTATGTCCACAAAAGATAAGTTTGATGATGCCCCCACGCCATCGATCTCCAAAGATTCGGATAGACCTGCAGTAGATTCCTCTACGGTGATTCCATATAAAAATGCTCTAAATCAAGATACTGGGAAATGGAAAAACATCATCGAGATGTGGCGAACGACATTCCCATTACGTCAAAGGGACGTGAAAACAATGAAACCCCAAGAGTTTATCTCAACATGGACAAAGTTTTGCCATCCGAAAGCTCCGGAATTGGTAACATATATTAATTTTCTTAGTTATGCCGTCTAATTCTAATTTGTCTTTAAATTACAGATTAATATTGATTTCAATTACATTTTCCCATCGAAGGGTAATTATATGCTTGAAAAGTGGAATGATTTCAAGAAAAACGTTGTGAACTATTACAAAGATCACATACACAACACTATATGCAAGCAGCTATTAGAAAACGGCTTGACAGCAATGAATATAGGTTTGTAAGCATTAATTTGTAGAAGAATACAATTAAAAGAACTCATTTTTTCCAGATGCACAAGACTATATTTATACAATTTTATTAAATGCCGTCGTGCCGCCGACATGCAGATTGAAAGGAACTTCAGGGAAACTAAATAGAAAAGTTTCCTTTATTGATGCTCAGGAGAGTCTTGTTATGCTTTTGCCAACTTTGAATGATTATCAGCATCAAATAGAGCAGCTGATAGGCAAGTATTATTCCGGCGATTTTCATTTGCAGCCCATCATCATTGCCGAAGGACTATCGCCGGATGATGTTAACGGATTTTACATATTTTTAAACAACAAACTATTCAAAATGCGTTCATTTGTTGAAAGCTTGGATATCTGCTTTAAAATATTTCATGTTCTATGTTTAGAATATCCACAGCCCTGTGAAAATGTCTGGCTATTTTTACAAACTTATTTTTATGAAATTACTACTGAACATGACAAAAAGTCAGCTAATATTACATCTCTTGTGAACTTCTTAAAGAGTAGTTAGTGGAATAAGATGTGAATATGATTTAGGTGTAAATATAGATTAAGATACAGATGTAAATATAAAGACACAAATATAGACTCACCTGAATGCGACATATCTGATTGTTGTCCATCTTCAACTCCACAAGCCAGTTGAGGGCCTTCAGGGGCATGGTGGAGACGAGCTTAACTCCGTTGGTGGACAGATCTAGAACTTCTAGGTTACGCATACTCCTCAATCCAATGTTCTCCATGTTGCGGAAGTGATTGTTGGACAAATTGAGAAAGACCAATGAATTGGCGTGATGGAAACTCTCGGGGGAAATAAAGCGCAGTTTATTGTACTGAAAATGTGAGGCGAGCAGGGAGGGAAGTTCTTCGAAAACATGATCCTTGAGCTCGACGAGCTTGTTGTCCGCCAAGACGAACTCCTGCAGCTCGGGAAGACCCTTGAGGGCACCTGGTTGAACGCTGGCAATCTCATTGCTGCTCAGATCGAGATATTGCAGTTTGGGCAGATTGCGAAAGGTTCCTTGTTGCAGTTCCACAATGAGATTATTGGACAGCCGCATTTCGACAACGTTGCGCCAGGCATTGACCACATCGGCGTGGACACGAGAGATCTGATTGTAGCTGAGATCCACATCCCGCAGACTGTGCAGATTGCCCAGACCCACCGAGATGTCGAGCAGGGCATTTCCCGAGAGATCCAAGTACTCCAAGGAGCGTTGATTGTCAAAGGCGGTCGGGGAAATGCTGCGGATGAGATTGCGTGACAAATCCAGCTGCTCCAACCGACTATTGTTCGAGAAGAAGTTGTCTGTGATGGATTCCAGCTTATTTGACTGCAGATTGAGATTCCGCAGCTCGGCAAGTGGCAACAGAGCACGTTCATCAGCCTGTCCGAGCTGATTATCCTGCAGATGGAGCAACTCCAGCCGCTGGATGCCAATGAACGAGGTGTCCTCCAGCTGACGCAGTTGATTCTGGGCCAGACTAAGCACCCTTAACTCAGGCGTCGCCTGGAAGCCATGACGCGACAGCTGCTCTATGCGATTCTGGCTAAGATCGAGCATACGCAGATTGGGCAACTGCAGAGATTTGCTGCCAGCGGCGGGCAACGATCCAATTTGATTGCCACGCAGCGAGATACGTTCCACAATGTGCGGCAGGCCGACAATCATTGTCGACAACTGATTGAAGCTGGCATCCACCTCGAAGAGACGCTCCAAATGCAACAGTGTGCCAGGAGGCAGATGAGTTAGCTCATTTGAGGATATATTGAGGGTTTCCAGTAGACCATTGTGCCGAAAGCAGTTAACAGTCAACTCAATGAGGCCATTCTCACTGAGATCGAGACGACGCAGCGATGGCAAACCCGCCAGCATCTGAGCATCCACGCGAACAAACTGATTCTGGGCAAGATCCAAACCCTTCAGACCCGGCAGATTCCAGAAAGGCAGTGGCAACTCCGAGCTGAGGCTATTGTTGCGCATGCGCAGCTCCCGGAGAGCCGGCATGGCCATCAAGGCATCCCGTTCGATCAGACGCAACTGATTGTTATTCAGATGCAGTTGCTCCAGTGTGCCATGGCCCCGTAGTGCTCCATAGGGCAGCTCACTCAGCTGATTGTTGCTCATGTCGAGAAATCTCAAGGTGGGCAATGCATCCAACAATGCTCGCAGCGCCTCCACATGGCCAATCTCATTGTTATAGATGTGAACAGCTTCCACACCGCTGCCGGATGCCTGCAGCAGAGATTCCGGATGTATACGCCTTATCAGATTGTTGTGCAGATAAATTGTCTTCAATTGCGGTGTGCGTAGAAATGCGCCATATTGCAGTTCCGTAATCCGATTATCATTCAGATGCAGCTCCGACAAATTGGGCAAATCCACAAAGGAACCATCCTCAATGACATTTATAATATTATGATCCAAGCGCAGCTTCTTCAGATGCTCCAAGTCCTTGACAATACGTCCGATCATGCCCACATCGCTGATCTGATTGTGTGAGAGCTTGAGACTCACCAAATTGGGCAGTCGGGACATGGCACGCAGATGTATCCAGTTGAGTCCGTTCCGACTCAGATCGATATTCTTCAGCGAGATCAAACCATCAAAGAGACCCGACTCCAAGCGGGTTAAACCCGTTCCCCCTGTAATGTGTATGTGTTGAAGTTTCGGCAGATGCCGAAAACTGTGCGCTTGGAGTTCCGTCAACGATCCACTCTGGACACTCAGATAGGTGAGACTGAGCAGACCCGAGAAGTCCGGCAAATGCTTCAGTTCATCACTCTGTATGGTTATTGCCAGCATATTGATCATGCCATTCAAACTTTCGGCTGGAATACTTCTCAGCTGTGGCTCCACTATAAATATCTCCACCAAACTGTTTTCCAGCTCATTCAACCAACCATTGGACACTCGTTCGATGCTATTGTATCTCAGCATCAGCCGAACAATCTGTAGATTCCCAAAGAAGCGACCCGGTAGCGCAGGCAATTGATTATTCTCCAGCACTAGTTCATCAATTTTTGTTTTAATATTACGTTCCACAGATTTCAGACCATCCATTATCTGCGGCAGATTGCTGTGGGAACACCTGGAAAATGGGATAAGGTTTAAGGACAGTTAAACCTTATGGTTTATTAACCACTCTCACCATATCTGTATCTCCTTGCCACGCAGCGAACAACGACACGGCAATATGGCCTCCGAGGGGGGACAACTATCCGCTCGGACAAGCGCTATCCAGGCGGTATATAGCAACAAGATCGATCTATACAACATCTTGAGTGTCGCTTATAGTTCATGCATAAAGTCTACCCTTGCACATAGCTACAAGAAGGGGAAAAATCATTTTATAAGTTCCAGAATTAGGCAGTGAACTATTATAACTTGAAGGATATTCCCTAACAAATTAGCATACGAATGGATTGCCTTCGTCTAGATATACTTATGATCTATTAGAGATCTATAAGTATTTTCTATAATTCAGCATCAGAAAGAATTATTGCTTATATTAAAAGTACTTTATAAACTCCATTATAATACATTAAAATATTTACGAAAACAGAAATAAGAAAATAAATAAAACATATAAATTCCATACATAATATTGATTTCCAGAATAACGTATGATTATAATATAATCATTATATACAGATACTTTCATAAGTATGTATATTAAATATCTGACTAATTCCTTAAAAAGAAAGCGTGTATATTTTTACTTTATGTAGGAATACAGGAATGTTTCTACTTCCCCTTAAATATTGTCACTTTCCAAATAGTTTCATATATCATAACTTCCTAACGTTCTTTTAATTTATGATTAAATTAAATAACTATATTATAATAATCTGATATTACAATAAATCTCCTAAGGATATTCAGTATAAGTTATAATAATAATTTATCAATTTAGCCATACGAAATGTCTTACTAATTAATTTTGAAAAATATGATCATAACAAGTATTTGCTGGCATCAATCGTTAGCTGACTTTTGAGTACCTAAAGTCATATATCTACGTACTTTAAAGTCATATACATATGTATCTATCGGAAAAAGTAGCTAAAACTTTGAAATGTCGACACTTTAATGACCCTGCAAAACTATATACTATACTATATATACAATTATACAAAATCTCTACCAAATATATCTTAACTTTAGAAGTACAACTTTCAGAAATGAAGTGTAAAATAAATATAGATAAATAAATAAATAATCGACTGTATTATAGGTACACTACCTATATAATATATTCTCTGCAATATTTTGATCATGAAACCATAAAATATAGCTCGATTAATACATTTTATTACAAAAAGAATGATCCCAGATAATTATTGCTACAATAGCAATAACAAATACTTTAAAAATATTACCTCAACTTTTAAGGAAAGCATTTACAATAATATAAGTAATAATTTGAATGCTTAGAACTATATATCTATTTTAGAGAGAGACAGATTTATATAGATATACAAATTAATATTTTAAAAAACTAGAAGAATGTCCAGCATTTCATAACATAACTAATACACCCCCTAGCAGAGTATCTCAAGTAAAAGTTGGTAAATTTCTTAACCCCCTGCGAAATATATTTGTTTAATTTCTACAAAGCTTTCACTAACACGAACACTAAATTAACGGTAAAGCTATCGACAGTCAGGCAATTATCAGGCCTGGAATAAAACAATTGATAAGTTTAGAATTGAAGAGGGCGGGAGAGTGAGAGGGAAAGTGTTTGGTATTCCCTATATATATGAGACACCTGGAGAGCTGTTGTTATCAGATCCAAGTGGTTCTTTCAAGTGTTAACAATGCGCGGCTTTCTCTACGTTCTGGGGCTGTTGTTGACTTTGGATTTGGCATTGGCCGATCCTCGGTACGTTCTGCGCCCAATGATAAGGACAGATGAGCGCATTGCCTCCCATGGCTATCCGACAGAGGTGCATGAGGTGGAAACCAAAGATGGCTATGTGTTAACACTCTTCCGTATTCCGTATTCGCACAATTTGCAAAATCAGTATGAGAAACGTCCTCCGGTGTTGTTGCAACATGGTTTGTTCAGCAATTCGGATTGCTGGTTAGCCTCTGGGCCAGAGAATTCCCTGGCCTATTTGCTGGCCGATGCTGGCTACGATGTTTGGCTGGGAAATGCTCGTGGCAACATCTACTCACGGGCCAATAGCCAGATCTCGTTGAACAGTCCACGCTTCTGGCACTTTGATTGGCATGAGATTGGCACCATCGATATTGCCGCCATGATCGATTATATATTGGCTGAGACGGGCTATACCCAGTTGCATTATACGGGTCACTCCCAGGGTACAACTGTCTATCTGGTATTACTCTCCGAGCAGCCGGAATACAATGACAAGATCAAGTCTGCTCATCTGTTGGCTCCCTGTGCCTTCTTCGAACACGGCAGATCGGCAGTCTTCAGATGGCTCGGCCCATTGGTGGGCACGCCGGGTGGCATGTGGAATCAGTTGATGGTGGACATGGAACTGATACCGCACAATAATCTAGTCAATCGTTTGATCGACAACAGCTGCGGCACTGGTAGTCCCTACGATTCCATCTGCAAGAATGGATTCCTGATGTTCGCCAACGGAGGCTATCAGAATATCAATATTGTAAGTAATATACAATTCACAACCCAGGTAACTTCTAATTAACTCTCCTCCCCTTAGACCGCCATGCAACAATTGATTGAAACCCATCCGGCTGGTTCATCCAGCAATCAGGGCATTCATTATCTTCAGTTGGCGACCTCCCATTACTTCCGGCAATACGACTGGGGCACTAAGACAAACAAGTTGCTCTATGGCCAGGAATTGCCGCCAGACTATGATCTAAGCCTGATTAAGGCCAAAACGCATTCGTATTCCAGTCAAAACGATGCACTTTGTGGTCCCCAGGATGTCGATACTCTCGTTTCGGAGTTCATTCATCTGGAGGAGGATCATCGTGTGCCCTGGGAAAGTTTCAATCATTTGGACTTTATTGTGGCCAATAACATGAAGGAATTGATTAACGATTTGGTTATCGAGAGAATTAACAAATACGAACGTCGTTAATTGTTTCTTTAAATAAACTGAATAGATTTACAACTAAAGCTAATTCCAACAATATTTCGGTAGAGTTATCAGCTTTGTTATTTCTTAGCCCTAATCAACTTGATTAGATAGTAACTGTCATATTAGCTTAATTATAGCATTTAACTTGTACTTGTACAAGTTGCAATTGATAAGTTGTCAGTGGTCTTTTAAGGGGTATAAAACACTTGAATTAAGAAATTTATAAAGCAATTTATATAGACGAAATTGTTGCTTTTTTCATGTTTCTTAAAACTATATAAATTTATTATTTATCCTTGTTAATGGTAGGTATTTTGTTATTGTTTAAATCTTCCATTTGGCTTGCAATTATGTTAGCAGTCTGTTATTATGAATAAAAGGGAGATGTCTTCTTTTATTACTATAAAATGTAAAATATAATATAAAAAGGAGAACTGAAAAACTTTATGAAACCTTAAGAGGTACTTTCCCATCAATAGTAGTTGTTGAAATATACTCTACTATAAGTATAAAATGTTAGAAATAATTATTTCAAAACTGTGATAAATTATAGAAATATACTACTTTATCAGAAGTGTCTAACAATATTTGTAATTAATAGAAATATACATAAAGTCTAAGAAAAAGTATCATATTGATATAGAACAAGCCGATCAGTCGAGCGGGCGCGACTGTAGGATACCCTGTGCTGGTCTTAAAACCAAAGTATTTTAAGAAAACTAGCTATAAAACTGCTCTTGCTATCAGCTTTTTGTAATTGTGGGCGAAGGGGGCGTGGCATCGCGATGAAATTTTCTAGGCACATTAAGTCTAAGTTTCTTATCATGTGTGCCAAATCTCAAGTCTTTAGCTTTAACATTGCTTATGTTAGGGTGATTTTTCTAATTTTAAAGCAAACTGAAAATAAACTTGATCTGCGTATGGTATTCAGGAACCTACATTCCAAATTTGAAGTCTCTAGCTCTTATAGTTGCTGAGATCCACGCGTTCATACAGACGGACGGGCAGACGGACGGACAGACGGACGAACAGACGGACGGGCAGACGGACGGACAGACGGACGAACAGACGGACGAACAGACGGACGGACAGGCGGACGAGCAGACGGACGGACAGACGGACGGACGGACGGACAGGTGTCAATCGACTCGGCTATTGATACTGATCAAGAAAATACATATATACTTTATAGGGTCGGCGATTCCTCCTTTTGCCTGTTACATACATTCACACAAATTCATTACACCCTTTTTTGCGCATTTTTAATGTGCACAGGGTATAAAAACTCTGCGAATAGAATACATGTCCAATAAAATTTCCTAGTTGCACTTTTTAACTAAATAAATCCTTATATTTTCCACAAATAATAATTGCTATTTTACATAAAATATTCTAGAATATATTTTATTGTTATTGCCTTTATTCTACAACATTCCAAACACTTCTGAAGCATCAGACAATGCACTCTCAAAACTACACAATTCAAACGCATACGACAGGAAGTTATACACGGACTTGTGCAATAATCTCCAAAGACTTGGTAAACAATGCTCTTAACAGACACAAACATACACAGATCTATACATACATATGCTATCCAGGTCTATAGCTGTAGAGTCTTTGCAGCTGCGCAACTTTACTACAAAAAAAATATAAAAAAAAGAAACTTTTTGCGCCAAGAAGCGTAACATGGCTTTTCAACAAAATTTTGTAATCATTTAACAAAAATGAAAAAAGAAAAACAACACAAAATATAAGAAAAACACAGAAGTTGTTGCTGTTGTTGTTGTTGCTGTTGTTGCAGGGAGTGAAACGGCACAAAGAGTCTATAGAGTGGAGTCTCTATACGCATGCGCGCGGAGTTTACATCAAACGAACCTTGAAATTATTGTCGTTTTCATCATTGTCTGTAATTTCTTTGAGCTGGAAGCTCAGCTCTGCCTTCTCTTCTCCGATCCGAGAGCTATAGAGTCTATACTAGATCTACACCTGCCGCAACTAAGTGTGACTTGAAGGTCTGCCCGTTTGATGTTTGTCGGTTTGATCGGTTTTGGCGACAGTTTCTCCAGCCTTATATGTAGAGTCTACATGTCTTCTATTTCTACAGTGCGCTCTGATTTCTTTTGAGTCTCTCCTAATTAAATAACTGTTAGTTCTTTCAACGGTTTTATAGAAACAGAGACAAAGAGAGAGAGCACAAGAGATATGTTTAATGAGATAATCAAATTATTGTTAAGATTGCGCAGATAATTATGCGGGAATAGCTCCACTTTATTATCAGACAGAGATCAGCAACTTGTATAAAAAAAACAGAGTTTATAAGGATTTGAGAATTATTTTAATATATTTTAGTATTTCTTTCTATAGTTTTTCATATACTTTTCTTCTTTGATTGTTTTTAATAAATTAAAATAATGTTTTAACAAAGTATTCAAAAGTTGAATTATTGATTTCTGTGTATTTCTATATTACTTAAACCAAATAAGCACAATCTAACTATTGCTGTACTTTATAAACTTAATTATTTAACACTATTTAAAACTTTTTATTTTATTGTAGACATTAGAAGACTTATTTATACGCTCTAATATTTTTAAATATTAAAAAAACCTTTCAGCCAAGCTTACCCCAATTGTGATGTATCCAAAATATCCGTATGAGTATCTATATAATTATTGTATTTTTATAATATATCTATTTTATAATATTTATATCTTATAATATTTATAACTTTTAAATATTCCAGCTTATTCAAAACTTTGCAAAACTTGATTTATGTAAACTCCACCAAAAACATGAATTTCTTTGCTTCTTTCTCAATATTTGTTCCACTTCACTTTCAAGCGCACTTTTGCTTTTCTTGCTTAATTTCTCAGTAATTTAAATTAAAATAGGCATAGTAAACGTGAATTATAGTTAGGAGTCGTTTTTGTCGTTACTTTTTGAGCCGTCTTTGTGAACCGTCGCGATTGGAATGCGCGTTAAAACTGTTTTTGAAAACGTTATGTGGTGGCCATAAGATTACTCAAGATTTCTACGAATGTTGAGTGTTGAGTGTTCAGCATTTGGAATGGAATGCGGGGGAGTTGGGCAAAGAAGCGAATGCTTCCTGCCTGTGCAATATTGGAGTAGAGTTGGCGCCACACTTGGCTGATTCTCACTCAGCAGTCAGCCAGCTCAAACTTGGCCAGCAACTGTGTGTGGATCGCATGTGGATCGTATGTCGCAGCTGAACTGTGAACATGCCGTCTCCAGGGGTCGATTTAGACCGTCTGCTTGGTCTGCTGCTTGTTGCTGTTGTTGTTTATGCCAAAATTAAGTATAATAAACAGATTGAAATTGCAAGTGAAATTAACGAATTATGTGTGGAAATTGTGGGCTCAAAAGCGAAGGCCAGAAGCGAGCTGACATTAGCTGACAGAAGCCAAGTTGAAAGGGAGAAGAATGCAGAAGTAACTTGAACAAATTGTTGCAAGCGCTAAAATTATTTTTAAATATATTACTAGTTTGTTGTTTAAATACAATTATTAATAATAATAAAAATAAATATGTTACTGTTTATTATTCTTTAAAAGTTGCAATAAGAAAAGTGTAGAATTATTGCAAATATTCTTGCTTATAAATCAAACTAATTTAGCAATCAATTAATCGAACATATATAATTATAACTTAAATGCAAACCTAATTTTATTAATATTATTAAAGCACATAAATACCTTAAATTTCTTCAATATTTCTATGCTTTCAGCTTCATTTATTCATTCGCTTTTCAATCTGTCTATTTGAACTACAACTATAGTTAAAAATAATTATGTTTTGCACATAAGTTTCATTCATTTACCATGCATTTAAAACTATAAAAATTGCAGACACCGCTTTCTAAATATACTTTAAAAATGTCTGAACTATTTTTTAAAAATAATATCTTAGGCCAAGCTATTAATAATATTAAGTAAAATATTTTTGGGTCATAGGCTCGACAGTTTAAGAGGTAAACAAACGATTTATAATACATTATGTATATAAATACATATATACATATATATAACAGGTTATATAGAATAACCTCCGTTTATTATTAATAATGAGATAAAGTAAGTTATATGCTTATTAATTAAATACAACGACGACTGGTTGTTTTTCAATAAACAATGGAATCTCACCACTGTTCCCAACTCTTACACGACTGTTCTCTACTCTGGCACAACTGTACCCAACTCTTGTACGACTGTTCTCTACTCTGGTATGACTGTTCTCAACTCCTCACACGACTGTTCTCTACTCTGGCACGACTGTTCTCAACTCCTCACACGACTGTTATCGATTCCTTTATGTCGATAGCTACATGCCTATCAACCTTCCACCACAGACCGATACCTTATAGTCTATCGCCTGTTACATCCTTCGCTGTCACATATATTTAAAACATTATGTATAAATGTATATAAAGTATTTAAGCTTCGTTGTCATGATTTAGAGACTTAAGTTATTTGTTTCACTTTCATTTCCTTGCCCGATATCTCATGAAATATCTCGCTATCTCAGTCGCTCTATGGTCGCTTCACTTTTGCTAAATTAAATTAAAAGCCTCATAAAGCGCGCGATTCACATACAATTTTTTTGTTTCTTATGATCATCAACATTTTGGTCTCTTTTATTTTTTTTTTTTTGAGTTACATAAATCGTCGACAGTTTGGCCATCGCTTGGCTGAGCACTGTGAACTGGGGACTGGGTACTGGGAATGGGACTGGTACAGGTATTATTATAACACTTCCCTTAAAAATATTCCCATTAAGAAAGTGACTTGCATGAAAAAATATATAAATATTTGAAAATTGTCAGCTGTCTGTTCTATTCAGTTGTATTTTTAGTCTGTACATAATATTTACTTATTTACTTGATTTCTTTCTGAGTTCAAAGCATCAACGTCAACATCTTCAAGGCTACGGAAACTGACTGACATTAATACATCTAGTTCCAATTGAAATGGGCAATAGATAACAGACCCTGTTAACAAGGCAGATAACCCCATCTGTGATTATAAAACTACTAGTAGTGCAAGTTCAATGCGCTATCTGATTTTATTGCATACGTTTTGATTTCCTGTAAAATTTAACTGCAGGGTGTGCCAATTTCTGGCAAGCTGAAGAATTTACGTGGATATATCTATGAAGGTTTTTTATTGAAAGTTTTATTAAGACAGCCTTTTAAACTGCAGAAACTATTTTGTTTAAGCCAGAACAGCTGGAATAAGCAACTCAAAACTTTCTAAGCGGTATTTTGTAGTCGGAAACTTCTGTCTGCTAAATTCAAAACAGTTTTAATTGAGAATCACCACAAGTCTGGTTGCCATTTACAGGCCCTTGCCCCTAAGTCTTAATTAAATTAATGTCATTTTGCGTATCCATAGTTAAAGCTCAAATTCAATTTCACTTTCAAGGTTATTTCAATTTATGTTCAATTTACTGATGATTTGACAAAACCTTTTGCTCAACAAACAGTTGAATGTTATGTTATTGTTACAATTTTTGTAATATTTATGATTTTCTTAAATTGATTGAGTAGAAAGTGAGAGATAGAAAAGTTTTACAGCGCTAAGTTTTGAAATTATTTAGAATTACTAAGAAACGTTTCCCTATTTAATTTCTTGGTTTATTCTACGCCATATATAAATAACATTTAAAATTAAATTTGAACTCTAAGATCATTGAATATCATTCAAAATTCTTTAAATCTGAATTTTGGTATTAATATTTAGTACTGTTTTTATATATACATATTTAGCAACTAAGTTCTCTTAGACAGGATAGACACATTGTATATTGTTTATCATTCTAATATTTTAAGCTTTTAACGTTGCTTATGTTATGGTGATTTTTCTAATTTTAAAACAAACGGAGAATGATATCGAAAATTGAAAATAAACCTGATCTGCGTATGATATTTAGGCAACTACATTCCAAATTTGTAGACTCTAGCTCTTATAGTTGCTGAGATCCACGCGGTCATACAGACGGACGGACAGACAGACGGACAGACAGACGGACAGACAGCCGGACAGATGTCAATCGACTCGGCTATTGATACTAATTCAGAATATATATACTTTATATGGTCGGAGATGCCTCCTTCTGCCTGTTACATACATTCCCACAAATTCATTATACCCTTTTTTGCCCATTTTGAATGAGCACAAGGGGGCACATAAAACTCTCTATACTTTCCTCTAGGCAGAGAACTGTCTGCTATTGTGTGTCAAATGTAAAAATGCCCTGAATACATATACTACTACTTTCATGTGTTTTTACATAACAACGCCGCATGGATGGAGGCATGCTCCACACAAGGAAACCCGCCTAGTTAAACAATTTTCATAGTAGTTTTGTTATTGTTGTTGTCAATTGCCCGGCCTCCTCTCAGTTTTCCGTTGCTTTCGCTTTTATTAAATTATAAAAATGGCATAATCGAACAAATCTCTTGCCATGGTGACAACGACAACAACGAGCAAAGACCTCTCATAATTGAAGGGGAAAAAAAAAACTGTTGAGAGTTTGCCAAGTGCCGACAAGTAACGAATATGAATCCGAATGTTCACGCGATATATTCGGGAATACGACTATATATAATGAATATAATTTGAACGCTGTTGAAAATGATTTGCTGACTTTCGAAATCAGTTGAAATCTGTAACTCGTGGTGTGGCGGTGTGTGCGATCCTCTCTAAAAGAGAAAAAATCCAAAAGGCCAGAAATATCTGTTGTAAATCATGTTACGCAAATGCCTGAGCAGTCTGGTGTCCGGTCGACGCCAGATGCAACCTCTGGTGCGGTTGTTGCATCAACAGCAGCGTCCTCCAAAGATTCTAATCACGGGTCAGTTAAAAATCTACTTCTTCTTCGTCACGTGTGCCTACTGTGTCCTACTTTTGTGTGTGTTTGTGTGCTTTATTCTCAGGTGGTCTGGGCCAGCTGGGCATTGAGTGTGCCAAGCTGTTGCGCTCCCAGTATGGCAATGATAGTGTTATACTCTCGGATATCATTAAGCCCAGTCAGGCGGTGCTCGAGAATGGTCCGTATATCTTTGCGGATATTCTGGACTTTAAGGGACTGCAGAAGATTGTCGTGAATCATCGCATCGATTGGCTAATACACTTCTCGGCACTGCTCAGTGCTGTGGGTGAACAAAATGTGCCATTGGCAGTGAGGTAAGTAATCTAGGCGAGTAAATTCTAAAATGTTTCTTGACTTATTTACTATTTTTTGCTAGGGTCAACATTGAGGGTGTACACAATGTCATTGAGCTGGCCAAACAATATAAGTTGCGCATCTTTGTGCCCAGCACAATTGGCGCCTTTGGCCCCGATAGTCCCCGCAATCCCACACCGAACATAACGGTATATTGCTACAGTTGTTGTTTGTTCGATATACTGCTAAAAAAAAAGAATTGCGTTTCTCATTCCCATAGGTACAAAGACCCCGCACTATTTATGGCGTTTCCAAGGTGCATGCCGAACTGATTGGTGAATATTATTATCATAAATTCGGTTTAGATTTCAGATGTCTACGCTTTCCGGGCGTTATTTCCAGCGATCCACCAGGTGGCGGCACTACGGGTAAGTAATATGTTACTTTATTATTGAAATGGAAAGAGTATCTCACAGATACTTTCGCCTTGTTAACTGTGTCGACTGGTTCATTTAATTTAAAAGGCTTTATTAAATGCAATTGTGCATAGTTTAAGGTAACCGATAGCATGACAATGCAACTGCAAGTAGCTAAGCATCTGTAAGATACAAATCAACTAGTTCACCTCTTTCTAGTTGCCTATTCAGTAACTGGGTCACTGATGAAATGATTTAGGTTTTTAGTGCTGCTATTTTCCGTTTTTCTTAAGCGGAAAATAGTATTTTAAACTAAGCAGTCCTTAGATTGAATTTAATTTGAGGTTAACCTAGCTAACTTAAACATTTATCTAATTTTATTTAGATATATATTAAATATCGACAGTAGCTATAAAATAGCTCAACAAAACAACTTCTAACATCTTCAACTCTAAAGCTAACCTAACATTTTGCTTAACATAACCTCATAAAGTGCACTACTATCTTCCACTTAACTTTAACTGTACATGCCATCGTTCAACGCTCTACCTAACCTAACATTTAGTTAAACCTAACCACAAAAAAGGTTTTACCGTTTCTATTTAACTTCTTACCAGTTATCAGTCGCTTTACTCTTAAGCTGACCTAACATTTACCCACAACTATGCCAATAGTCCAACGTTCCCACTTCATCTCACCCAACTTAACCTCACATTTAGTTGAATATAACCTCACATTCGATAATCGATTGTTTCCTTCGCAGACTATGCTGTTTCCATTTTCCATGATGCATTGCGTCATGGCAAACACACATGTTACCTGAAACCCGACACACGCCTGCCCATGATGTACATTGAGGATTGTCTGCGGTGAGAGTGCAACAAATCTTTGCATTACATTTATAAGAGATTTTAAAAATATTCCTCTTGTAATTAGTTCACTTTTTGAGTTTATGCGTGCACCCAGCGAGCAACTGAAGCGTCGCGTCTACAATGTGACTGCCATGTCGTTCACACCCGAGGAACTGGTCGAAGAACTGAGCAAACACGTGCCACATTTGCATGTGGTCTACAAACCGGATAGTCGACAATTGATTGCCGATTCCTGGCCCCAGGTGTTCGATGATTCCGAAGCCAGACGCGATTGGAACTGGCAGCATAAATATAATTTGAACAATCTGGTAGACTTAATGGTCAAGGATGTGCAGGAGAATTACATTGATGTTGAGAAATGAATGAAGTATCTACTACTACTACTAACGAGCACAACTGGGAAAACCGCATCTAGTATTCCATAAAGAATCTAATGGCATTTAAACAAATGAATTTTTACCTTATGCAAGTTATGTACAATTTGAAATACTCTTTACGCAAATATTATAAAATATACAACGTACATGATTTGAATAAAGGCAAATGATGGTTTACTTGCAGTTCAAGTAAAATATGTTTTTACATCTCACTTTATAATTTGCTAAAGATACTCTGTATGCATTTGAACTTCGGCAGGGATAACACAGTTGCTCTTAGATATAAAGAGTAAGATAATATGAAAGTATAGCAATCGAAACGATAGATCACAAATAAACAGTCTTATTTCAATTTGTGTGTTTCGGATTTAAAGCTTTTATTACACTTCATTTATTAAATCTAAGCACCATTTGGGATTCAAAATAAAAATCCATATTTGTGTTAAGTTTCGAGTCTTAAATGCTACTTAGACTACGTTATACAATGCATTATGGTTATATATTATATCTATATATATATATTTCTTTATAATTGATAGCTTGTCAGATATCAAACTCTTCATCCTTTTCAAGGGAACAAGAGAGCGGCAGCGGCTTGTAGTGATGCAGACAACCGCCATGTGTAGCAATATACAAATCGGCTGACTCAGACAACAATTTGGATTCACATTTATCATCTAGTTGTATATTATTTTTGGACAATTTGTGTTGTTGTTGTCGCTTCAGCTGCTGTTGTTGTTTTTGTTCTCGCTGTGGGCCGTCTGTAAACGAGCAGAGAGCAAAGAGTTTTCTCTATCAGTTTGATATTTTATTTTTATTTCTTTTCAATGGATTTTTCGACATCCAAATGAATATATTTATTTCTTTGGCCTTTCACAAAGTGTCTTACAGTTATAAAAAAAGCTGCAGTTACAGATATATTATGAAAGTCTATACAGTTAAGTGTATAATTGTGCTAATAACATATATAATTTTTATCTATATAAACAGTTTGAAGTAGTTGCAATACTTTACTCAGCTCATTTCGTTAAAATTCAACTTAAAATGTCTTGAGAGTTTTATAAAAAATTCAAGAATAGAACATGCAACAAGTTTAGTAGAGTTTTATAGCATACATTGTAAACTAACTGCATAAGATCAGAATAGTTAAATTGTAAAAGTTTGTAAGGCTTTAAAAACTTCATTTGGAAGTGAAACTTCTACTGCATTTGCATAAGATTATCAAATTTTTTTTATAATGTAAAATATAACTGCATCAGATTGTTTTAGTATTTGAGATGGCGAATAAGTATTATTATTAAGTCCATTAGAATTAGATTAAATCATTTAATTCATTTCATAATTGATCGATTAACCATTACTGATAATTATAGAGCCATTTTTTTGACTATTTAGTTTTACAAAGTTGAATTGGTAAACGAAATGAACAACAACAAGTATCTAACTAACCAGGTATTCAATTTACAGGGTATATCCAGTGTTGGTGTTAATTAAGTTTTGTAACTTTTACACAATTACATTCGCTTAGCTTTAGTCGTGTTGCAAACACACTTTGTGAAGGGCCTGTTGTCGGTTTGGACAATGTAATGCTTAATGTTAGTTAATTAATATTAGACTTAACTAGAGATTGCTTAAGTGTTAGCTTGATTGATTGCAACGTTTAAGTAAATTGTATTGTTTTTTTTTTTGTGTTTAATTGATATTTCAATTTTAAGTACATATTTGATTCAAAACCGATTCGTTGTAAATTGTAATACAAATATTTTACTCTCATTTTCGTTGTTTTTTGTACAATGCGGCGATATACAACAATTCACATGATATAAATATATATACGCGTATAAATATATATATATATATATATATATCTATATATATGTATGTGTGTTATTGATTGATTAATTGATACGCTTGCCATTTAATGTGGATATTTATAACAATTGCTTTGGCTCATTTCTATTGCTTATTTTTTCTTTACACACATTACGTATACGCGACGTTGGCACGCCGTCCAAATGTATGCCTAATGTTATCTATGTGTGTGTGTGTGTGTGTTTGTTTGTGTGTGTGTTTGTTTGTGTGTGTATTAGTGTATGTGCGTTGTTGTATATGAGTAATATGCAAATTTTTGGATATACATTTTAAAATATTGCAAATGGAAATCTTTTTTTTTTGGTTTTTGTGACAGAGAGAGCGACGTGTCGGTGAACTGTTGCATGTTGTATGTATGTATTTGTACGTATGTGTGTCTGTTTGTGTGTCTGTGTATTATATATATCGCTTAACACACATATACACTTTAACTATATGCATGTTTTTAGATCATATGCGACATCATGCAACGACTCACATCACGGTTAGCGCGATGCAAATGACCTTGATAATGTTGATAGATGCGTGGATGCTGCTGCTGCTGTTGTTGTTGTTGTTGCTGCTGCTGTTGTTGTTCTTGTTGCTGCAGTTGAAACGTCTGCTGCTGCTGCTGTTGCACATCATTATTGTCATAATCCATGAGGCAGGCCTGTGTGCCAATCTGTGTGGCAGGTAGTGAAAAGAAATCTGCAAAAGAAGAATCAAGTTTAGTATTCAAATTGACATTAGAATAAGATGTATATTCGACTAGTTTATACCCTACATCGTTTCGCAATGACAGGTAGAACTGTGTAGAAGTTTAAATAAATAAAAACCTTTTTTATAGACTATAAAAAATGAAAGAAAAGACTTACATCCAACCTTTTGAAACTAAAACTTAACTAAAAAGGTTGTCAAATAATAAACAAATTTATAAGTAATAATCAAAATATATACAAATTTAAAGATATGTAAAATAAACACAAATATAAATCATAATTATTATAAACAAATTTTAATAACTACTATTGATTCCTCTACAAATTAATAAATAAATTTAAAGTTATATAAAATAAACACAAATATAAATCACAATAATGTTAATTTAATAACTATAGTTAATTCTTCGATTCATATTTATTTTAAAACGCTTTTTAATCAATTTTCTCTTAATATGCAATTTAAATATATTTAAAAATGAATTTAAATAATAATTTATAGAAATAATTGTGTGTAAACTAAATAAATATGAAGATAAATTGAAACAATAATTTATATAAATAAAATTATGAAAGGAAATTCCTTTAATAAATAAATACATCCCCTTTTAACGCTTCTAACCGCACGAAAGGGTATCTGCCAGTCGCGCACGCTCGATTAGCTCATTTCTACTTATTACTTGCTGCAGCGTATTTTCGTATTTTTGTCAATTATTGTAAAATTGCGTTTTTGACTTTGTGTTAATTCCAAAAGCAAATGCTGACGCCAACTTTTGCTGTCAGCGTTGCCGTCGCGTCTCTGCCGCTTTGCTGCCGGCGATGACAGTGCCCCAATTACCGTTCAATTTATTAATAGCCGGTAATGCAATCGAAACGACAGCGACGCGACAGCGCGCAGTCATCGGTTATCGGTAATCGCTGCTTGTTCTGCTGCTGCTGCTGCTGTCAGCGATAACATAAAAGCGATAGACATGCTGATAAATGGCAAATAGAGGTTTAAAAGGAAATGTAAAATATAAAAATCAATCAATGGTGACGAGTGAGTAGCGATAAGTTAAAGTTTACTTTGATTTAACTACCCTGTACATATTAAATATATAAAATCGGGTATATTGAACGTTTGCTACAGAAAAGCAATAAGAGAAAAGTGCGACTATATAAATTATAGTTATTTTTAGCAGCCATTATATGTATAACAGTGCTAGTTGCATAAAAAAGCTTAATATAGGGTATTTTTTAGGCGACTACTCTCGTTTATTTGTTTTGCATGAGGTCAGCCAGCGATAAACGAGAAATTTGAAAGCGACTGTACCAATAATATGCATGCAAGTATTTACCTAAACACAAGATACACAACAGTAATATTAATAATAGTTTATTGAATGCAGTCAGGTGTGTTTGAGCTTATTTAAGTATTAAGCTTTTTTTGCTGTGTCAATAGGTCGCAACTGAGATAACAGGAAATGCAACAGACTTAGTAACTAAATATGCCGCTTATCGCTATGGGTTAAAGGTGTTTGCTTTTCTATAAGTTTGTCAAACACACACCCATACACACACACAAATATATACATACCTATGTGTGTTTGTATTTTTCCATATTTTATCAACTGATTACAATATTTATTTAGTTTTAGGGCTTGCAAATGTCAACCACAAAGCGTCATACATTTAGCAAATAAATTATAACACAAACTGTACTACCTTCGTGTTATACGACTGCATTAATAATGTGCATGTCAGCTTAATTCATACTTTGCAACTGTACTAAATTCGTGAATTAATAATGCCAGTTTGTTTCTTCGTACTTTGCTTTTAGCGTATGACAGTTGACACACACTCACACACACACGCAACTACGCTTACTGTTGTGCTTTCCAATAAGAAAGAGTATCAACAAATGCTGCGCACCTTCGATAACTTTTCGTAGTGTTTGCCTGTCAACGTAGAAAAATCCACACAGATAACAGCAAATTGCTACAAGTTCTATTTGATAAGAGGATGACCCAAAAAAAAGAAACAGAAAACACCAAAAAAAAGAAGAAAAACGAGAGCACTGCCAAAAAAAAGTTTCAAAATGCGATTTTGTAACAAAATTTACGAAATCTTTCCACAATTAAAAATCGTACATTTTTGTTGCTCTGTGCGTGCGGTGTGAAAAAGTCAAGGTCAACCGCAACAACAACAACATAAATTACACATTAAATTTTAAGTTTATGCGCATAATTACCGTTACAATACTGTGCGACGGCATCATCATAACGGCAACGCTTGACGGCCGTCAAGTTGTCCATCTCCATGTCCAACTGTTCATGATGTCCCATTGCCAGACAACGTTTCTTGCAACGTGCTGCTGCGGCGGCGGCGACGGCAGCGTCTTGCGCAGCGTCGACGACATCGTTCACTT
The DNA here is from genome assembly GCA_958299025.2 of Drosophila histrio. NCBI lineage: Eukaryota > Metazoa > Arthropoda > Insecta > Diptera > Drosophilidae > Drosophila > Drosophila histrio. Next base: position 17,438,589 of record OY729166.1, on the reverse strand, counting down.
GCATGGCCTGCATGCTGTTGTTGTCGTTGTTGTTGTTGTTATTATTATTGTTGCAGCCATTGTTGTTGTTGTTGTCCGCAGCGGCAACATCGTTATTTACGATTGCATAGCCATAATATCCATTAGAGGCGGACGCAATGTGGGAAACAACACGTGCATTGAAGGGATCCATAACAACAGACGAATTTCGCGCCGTCGGCCCAGTTTCGAAATTGACAGCATCAGCGGTCTCGCCATGTGCCCAGCACTCGAAATTTGTCAAAACCATTTTTGTTGGCCGATCAGTGGAAGTTTACCAAAGTATTGGTATAATACAAATAAAAAGAGACAACACACACGCGAGAATCCAAAAACAAATAGTATCAACGAAAACAAAACGTGTTGTGTATCGAACGACGCTCGCTTTTAGACTGTACGTGCGGTGTATTGCCGGCGGCGTATATTCAACAACTGCAACGAGCTGTTTTCAGTTAATTACTCTTTAAAAATAAGCAACAAAATGGGGAAATAAATTTAATTAATACGCGCGCTCACACAACAGCAACAACAAGAGACTGACGCTGACGCCAATTGTTAAAAATAAATACAAGCTGCGATACAAGACGATATATCGATTACAGTTCAAGCTGTATCGATATTTGACTTGATTTAAGGTTGCCATCTCATTTAAAATACTCGATTAAAGCAGGCTGGAGTATCGATAGGTATTCGTTCAGTCTATCATGTGATTGGCAGACAAAAGAGAAACAGGGAAAACAAGATATAAAATTATTTTTACTGAATTCTTTTTCTGATATATTGTAAGTGTTAAGCCAAATATGAGCAACAAAACGAAGAAGGGCAACGGCAACGGAGGCGATGTTGGCCAAGGCAAATTGTCTAAACAGCGCTCTCAGGTATATAAATAGGAAAACATAATTTGTTCCACTTTTGCCGGCTGTGTTTACTAACTAATGACGACAACACGTTGCACTTTTGTTACTTTTGACAATTTGTAGGACTCACAGGACTACAGTTCTTTCAAAGTAGTTCTGTTCTACTGCTCGCTGATTGTGTTCCTGCCCGTTGTGACGTTCTTTGTGCTAAAAGGCTATGTACTGGATCAATTCTTCGTGTCGGAACTGAGAGTAAACATTGGATCTGCCGTGGGCGCAGTTGCAGCGCTGCACGTTGCTCTCGGCCTGTATATCTATCGTGCATACTTTGGCGGATCTGACTCTAAGGTTGCGCAGTCCAAGCAGGATTAACCGTGTCGCTTCTGCTTCCATGGAGCAACATCTGCGACGTCGACTGCGACTGCGACGTGGACTTCGACTGCGACGGCGACTGTTAAATATTTACCATTTCCAATTAGAACGTTTTTGTTTACGCTTCGTTTATATGTTGTAAGCTTAGTAACATTAGCGTTAAGTAAACTAATCACAACTACCTACAAAAGTATGTTTATTTTCGACTCGTCAGTGAAAGTTTCTCTGTAAATGCTGTACATGTATTATCGTGTAATCATTTCATTACATAACTCTCGATAACAAATCACGCGCAACATATTGTTATTTCTCCGGAGTCAATCCATCATATTATTGTGTATTAAATATATAAATATATATACATTAAAACAGATATGCGACGTTTGTTCGGCTGGGGCAAGAATTGTGTGCGTAATTATGGTTGGACGGACGCAGTTAGAAAAATTCTGCCAAAACGAAATAAAAAAGTTTACAATCTGGGCGTTTGCTTTGAGCCAACGGATTTGGTGAGTAGCAGTGAAAGCGTTGAATTTAATAAAAATATAACATAATATTCAAGTATTTTCGCTTTCTAATTTGACGCTCTCTGATATTTGTTTTTAAAACTGATGTCAGTTTAATTACAATTGGAATTTCTTAAAATGAGAGCAATTGCTCTATGTTAGAGGTGAATAATGTTTGCTGCTAAGACATACTATGTTAAGTGGAACTCCGCTGTTAGGTAGTCGCGTGAGGAGTTCTGTTAACTGAGGAGTAACAGTGTGGCAACGCTAATGCTGTTTATAGATTGCAACGGTTTATTAGCCGTTTAAGTAACGCTTTTTATTACTAATGCAAGTTTCAGAATGAATATGTATCTAAAAGTGTCTACTTCAACTTGATACAGTATATACGATACGTATGTGCATCACAGCACAAGTAAACATCTGCAACCACCTGTGAGAACTATTTATTAAATCACAAACACAACAAAGCAGATCGCTGTTAACGTAAGTGTTAAGGTGTGGAGTTCTGTTAACTGAGGAGTAACAGTGTGGCAACGCCAAAGCTACTTTTTGTTTGCATCGGTTTATTAGCCGTTTAAGTTACGCTTTTTATTACTATTGCTACAAGTTTTAGTACGAATATGTATCTGAAAGAGTCTACTGCGACTTACTGCAGTATATACAATACATATACACACTTATGTGCGTCACAACATGGCAAACTAGTCAACATCTGCAACCACCTGTGAGAACTGTTTATTGAATCAGAACAACAAATACAAACAAACAAAGCATCAGAACAGAGTACACGTTGCAATTGTTAGCATGTTGTCGCTACAGTTCCATAGAATGCAACAATATTTGTGGCCTTTATGTCTGCAGGCGGCCTTAATTGTCACCTCAGCTAAAGGACAAACAACAGCTGATTATCTAGTGGGACGCAAACAGGTAGCATCCACAAATAACAACAACAACAACAACAGAAATTTTAACAGCTGGAAATATACGTTAATTTTGAAACTTTCAACTCTTACAGAACGTCCACAATCCCAGTCAGCTGTCGGAGTCCCAGTTCCTGGAGTACAGCGATTTGTCGGATAGACAACATCTACGCGAAGCTGTACACAATATACTCATACCACGTGTGGTTGGCACTGCAAATCACAGCATTGTTCGGCAATATATTGTCGATAGCCTGAGGGATCTGGACTGGCATGTGGAGCTGAATAGTTTCCACGACAAGGCCCCCATTGTGGGAGATTTGCATTTTCACAATATTATCGCTACGCTTAATCCGAAGGCGGAACGTTATCTGGTACTCGCCTGTCACTATGACAGCAAATATATGCCGGATGTGGAATTTGTGGGTGCCACCGACTCGGCGGTACCCTGTGCCATGCTTCTGAATCTGGCCAAGGTGCTGCAGCAACAGCTGAAGCACCTGCAGTCGGCCAAGCTCAGTCTGATGCTGCTCTTCTTCGACGGCGAGGAAGCGTTCGGCGAATGGGGTCCAAAGGATTCGATTTATGGTGCCCGACACTTGGCCAAGCATTGGGAAAAGGAGGGCAAATTGGATTGCATTGATATTCTGGTGCTGCTCGATCTGCTGGGCGCCCCAGATCCCGCCTTCTACAGTTTCTTTGCCAACACAGAGGATTGGTACATGCGATTGGCAGATCTCGAGAGTCGTCTGTCGGAGAAGTCCATGCTGGAGCGCTACGGAAGCAGTGGCGTTGCCCCGCGTGATCGTTCACGCTACTTCCAGCCACAGTCGCTGAGGAGCGGACAAGTCGAAGACGATCATATACCCTTTCTACGACGAAACGTTCCCATTCTGCATCTCATACCAATGCCCTTTCCCAGTGTATGGCACACAGAGCTCGATAACGAAAGTGTGATCGATTATGCGACTACAAACAATTTAGCGCTGATAATACGACTCTTTACGCTGGAGTATCTGCTGGGCGCAAAGTAAAAGTACCGCTAACTAATTAAGCCTTATCACATTGACCTGTCTAATACCTGATACACGGTATCGTTAATTGTTCACCGGTTTACTTATTTGTAGTATTGTGTGGAACGTAATTGTCAATTGTCGACTAGTATGTTGCCGTTGTTTTTAAGTAGAACTGAAACTTGCTGACGCAGCTGCGTTTAAAAACCTTAAATAAATCTACAAATATATATATAGAAAATGTTAAAATAAAATGTAAATAAATGTAATGAACTTAAAAGCAACATTTATTGGTTTAACTTATTAGATATGGCTTATGATACACATTCTAAATTCTACTTAAGCGTCTCATGTAAAAACGTTAGCTCCCAATCTGTATGGCATAACGGATCATAATTTATCAGGTGCTGCCAGATCGTTGAATTGATCCTGAATGTCAAATTTTGAACTGCGCAAATGCAGCTACGTCAATTATTTAGTGCTGCCAGATCGTTTAGAATACCGAAGTTTGGCAACATGAATTTAAATTCCACAAAAATAACATAGCATAAATGCAGGAAATAATAATAATAATTATTAAAATAATCTTATGTTCTAGCTAAAATCGTAAAATCGCTGACTTAATACTAAGCTGGCTGGAGATGACAAATCAACAGCATTTGGCGTCAGTTGTGGTTGCTGTTGTTGTTGCTGTTGCTGTGGCTGGTAGCGAAATACTGGACGGCGACACAGGCAACGACGACGGATCCTCGTTCATCTTGATATCCTGCACTCTCTTTATGAGCTGTGACACGCTCAACTCATTGGGTTTTTCGACAACGATTGTGCTTAGCTCTGCGCAGGATTTGGTCTTGGGCGGCATTGGCATTGGACTGTCGCTTACCTCACGCAGATCCGTACGTGAATCACGACAGCAAACCTTCTCAATGCACTCCGCTGCCTGGCACTGCATCAGGCACTCCAGCGAAGCGGATGCATTCTTATTGGTCGTCGGATAGAACTCCGGCTGTATGGTGACCTCTGTGATGCCATGTTCGTGGAAATATCCACGCACCTGCTCAATGATCGTCAGATAGAGTTTGGGATTCTGAAACTGTATGTGTATGGTGGCCACATAACTGTTTGCTGCCAGCTGCCAAATGTGCAGATCGTGATAGCTAATGATTTCCGGAAATTTGCTAACCAGTGTCCGTTCAAAGATCTCCAAATCAATAGAACCGGGTATCGTTTGGAGCAGAATGAGGCAGGATTCTTTCACTGTAAAAGGAGGAAAGTGAAAATGTTATTATCATACTTCGATTATAAAGATTTTATACTAATTATAGACTGTTATACAGCTGTTAAATATTGGTATAAAAATCAGTTACACAATTTCTATACATTTAACAGTTCTATGACGGTTATTCTATCAAATGTGGTATTGTTAAGTGGTATACAACTGTTATATGTTGCTGTTATGCAGCTATTGAAAGATTTTACTCTACATAAAGGTAGACTATTTTACTGCTGCTATTTTTACGTCAATTTAACTGCGCAGTTACATAACTGATATACATTTAACTGTTATACTACTTTCATAAGACTGTTATACTGTCTACTGTTAACTGTTCCACATTTAAAATGACTGGATTACCATCAACTGTTATACTATCAACTGTTATACTGTCAACTGACATATACTGCAATAAAATTGTACTCACTGTAAGGATAACTCAAAGACACCAGTAGAACACAAGAGAATATAGACAAAACTGGATCTATAAACTTGGCCGTATGCTCCTCATCCTCGGCCACATAGACAATGGCCGCACATACGATGACAAACAGGGTGCTGGACACGTCGCGCAGCATCTCAACGGCACCCTGTCGCTTGGTTGCAAAGTAAACATTGCCACCCTCCGCCTCCAGCGACTGACGCAGCTGACGATCGTCGTTCGTAGATTTGCTCAGCGTACGATCCGTCGATGGCTTAAGTGCCAAATTCGAATGACTAGAAATGGAACGTTCCAGGACAACATTGCCGGCTGGCGTCAAATGAAGAAAGCTGCCCTGATGCAGCGTATAGCCACCGATCAGTAAATAAGTGAGGCCATTCAATATGAGACCGACAAAGCCCAACATCATCACCGGTATGGGCAGATGCATCGTGTCCTGATGATCAATATGCACAAGCGTCTGCAGCGCCTCCACAACCAGTGAAAAGGACAACGAGGCCAATATGATGAACACAATCAGCATGCTGAGAATATCAATACGTGCCCAGCCAAAGGTATTGCGTAGCTTTTGCTCCCTCGACTCGCGCTTGGCCAGCTGTTGCTGCTCCTCCACCTCGCCGACAGTTAGCACCACGGTGATCTTGTCCTCCGTAGAGTTATTGATTTGAAGCGGTGCCACTGTAAGTGACTTTTCCTTTTCCGTTTCATTCTGTCTGCCGTGCTATATTTGGGGGAGAACAGAAAGACAAAGAGAGGAGATGCATGAGCTAAGGGTTGTTTGAGAGAGCTTTGATAAATACACGAAAGCTTTAGCTGAAGCTTTGAGAGGAAAGCTTGGAAATCATACTATTTAATTTAACTTGATATATTTATTGACTTATACTTATACTACGAGTATAAAACGTATACTTAAGGAAAACATATTATTAAACTTAATATTAAATAGACTATAAACTAGTATGCTAAGATCTAAAGTTCTGTAGAAATGATGAGACATCTATTTGCGTAGTTTATTTTGTATGCTAATTGATTATTTACCTAAAACATATCTAAGTTTAGTATAAGAGTTCAATTTGTACAAGTACATATCAAATATCGACTTGTTAATTAGCTGAAAGATACTTTGACGTAAATTTTATAGAATTGAATGTCAAATTTAAAAATAAATGAACTATTAAAGAATCAGCCGTAATTACTTAAATGATACTTAATAGTAAGTGAAAAGTATGCAAAATATAACTAAAATAGTTGTATATATATATAGTAATAATAATAATATTTGACTAAATATTTCTGTCTCTTCACCCAGAAGACAGTTCCCCCTGTTGATCAGGTGCAGGCAACAACACTTTTTAAAGCTACCTGTTAAAAAAATAAAAACCTGTCACCAAATTGTTGGCAACTATTTTAACGCTTCGCTTAACTCAGTCAACAGACCGCCTGTCTGTCTGTCTGTCTGTCTGTCAGACAGTCTCTGCCTCTTGCTATTATATAATACCCACAATTCACTCAAAAACTGCCTGTTTTGGTGTCTCTGTGATGTCTATCTGGTTCGCTGCGTGGTTTCTGGCCACGAACTGTGTGTAGGCTCTACATTTTTTGCCATTGTTCCAACGTTTTTTCAATCACGGAACGTGCTTGGCACGCTTGCCCATATCCAGCCCCCCCCACCCTCGAAATTATGGCCAAATATAGAAACAGACCACATGAATTTGCCAATTTTTTTAGTTGAGCTATTCATAAATGTGCATAAATATTTAATAGAGTTTTCACCTTGGCTTTATTTGTATAAATATTATAATAACTAGGTCAGAAGATCATTGGACAGTATAATTTATATCGAAATTAGTATAGCAACAAGTTCTTAAATGTTCTTGATTTTATATGTGCTATCAGTAAATACTCTTATCATAATCCCTGTCAGAGACACATCTGAAATGTCAGTGTTTCTCTCACAATGGTTTAAGCCTGAGCTGTTGTTATCTTTGATGTTATGTGGCTCTAATTAAAGCACAGTTCATAGATAACAAGTGACAACTCCCACACACACAAGTACGACAAATCTCAACTGCTGACAGAACTAATATCTTTTAACTTGTACAATAATTGTATAAATAGAAGAGAGATTTATAAGAATAAACTAATCTAATATGACCTTTAGAGAAAATGTGTTAGAATTTTAGATAAAGCTGAAGGATTAAATGATAACAAAGCTAATATCATTCTGCATTTAGCAGCAGAAGAATTTAATAATTTAATATTCTTAAAGAACACTTAGATACAGTTGGAAGAATGTAAGAATATACTAGAGACTGTATATAAATATATATATATGTATCTTAATAAAAGCAAAATATCATTCCATTAGAAAGAAAGAGAATAACTGATAAAGAAACTAATCTGAAATATATACAAACATGATAAATGTATGTTTATATTTTCTACAGCAACAATTAGTTGAAAAACATAAATCATAGAAGAAATTTACATGACAGATAGCTTAAGAATTGAGTAAGGAAATACTTAATTTATTCTTCTGTAACTTAACTAAACTATAGTTATACTTATATATCACACTTGGATCTAATAAAAAAAACTCTACTATTTATATAAAATTATGAAACGAAAGTCAAAAGTCAAAGAGTCAAAATACCTGCAGAAATTCCAAATACTCATTAATATATATAAATCAAAAATTTGTAACCAAATCAGGCACAAAATGAAACCAGTTTTTTAAAAGGTGATCAAGCAAAAAAAATGTGTTCAGTTCAATGCACTTCATCTGGTTGTCTGTTGTTCCGATTTGCTTATCAGTATCGCAAACTTGTTACTTCCCCAAACTGTACGTTATTCCACTTACCTTAATTGTTAATATGCAACCGGCCAGTGACAAAATGTTGCACAACATGTGATAGGAAGCCAAGAGTAGAGTCAAGGCATGCGTCAAATGACTGAAGACCAGTTGTATGATTAAATAGCACACGGATAATACCAATACCACATAGAGTGTTATGGGTTGACATCTTTGTAATACCTCTTTGATGGGCATCTTAAATTCCAGAAATTGTAGACGTTTTACGACTTTGTCACTGCAATGTAAATGAGAGTAATGGTCAATTTGTGAATTAGTTATTTAAATATGGGTGGGGGAACTCAATTTGTAATTGTATCACAGTGACATGGAAATTAAATTGCCAGCCAGGGAAGTAGACCATATTATTATTGATCCTATCAATTCACAAAAAGAGGCTGCAAAAAAGTGTTGGTAATTAGCATTGTGTTGATTACTTTCATAATTATGATGCTATTGAAACTTGTAATTAAAACAGTGTCAAGTTCAAGAGTAAGGTTATTAATAGGAAAAAAACTTAATAGACCCTATTTACTTTTTTAAAGTAAAGGGTCTAAAAACAGTTAAAGAAACGATAGTAATAAATCTAAGATATAAGGAATTATGTGTGTGTGTGGAAACTCTCTAATAAACTATATAGACTTTATATATAGTTAAATGTGTTAAATGTCGTATATATTTATACATTAAGTAACATCTTATTACTTATGAAATGCATACATACTTATATAGATTTAATAACGTTTAAATATTCTTATTTATATAGGAAAATCGTCTTTCTAGATTCAAAGTCTTCTTTCATAACATATTTATAGTTAATCCTTACATAATGTTGATCAAAATGTGTCTAATCCATCATAAGTAGTTGGAGAATATAGTTGCCTTCAGTATCAATTTGTGATGACGTTAAAAGTTAAATATTTTTTATTTTCAACTTGTGACAAAAATTCCTAAGTGATAAACTTCTCAGAGCAAATTCATTAAAGTTCTGATAACAAATAAATTGCTTTAGATACAAATTTAAATGGGCATCTGAAGTGATTCCAGTTGACACTTGTTCTTGTTTTACAAAAACCAATACGAAGAAGTTTATTTGAAGTTTTGTATGCCAACTTCCATCACAAATTGCAAAGGGAATTTAAAGAGAAGTATTATAGCTAGATACTTGAGATTTAGCCAGTCTAATTAGAATCTTTGGATCTATTTACCCACAAAATTTCATCACGATTGCTACAGGGTATATTATAGTCGGGTTCCCAAGTGTCTGGCTTGTTTTTTTGCCTACTGTTCATAGTATTCTTTAGTTTTTATGGGGATAATCAAATTTGTAGTTCACAAAAAGTATCAAAACGTTCATAGTTAGTTAAGTTTATGTTAAGTTTAAGTTTAGTTTAGTTTAAGAAGATTGCAAAATGGTCACTTTAGCTTATATATTGCTATATCTAATTTAAAAGCTTTTTAAATTAAATAACATACTTAAATCACAAAAATCTTTGATTTTTAATTGCACTTAAGTTGCCTTAAGCATATCATTTATATTTTTAACTCTTTCTCCTTAAATCTCCCCTATTTTGACTGTCAAATTCTGTTAGAATTGCCAGACAGCAATCTTTTCTAACACCCTAGAAATACCATGTCATATTAATGGCCAATTGTGTCAAGTTCAAGTGTCTAATGAACTGGGTATCTCCTTTTATGGCCGGTTAGTATGAGGCTAAACCTTATGGCCAGTTATGGTCAGCAGCAGCTGTTCATCAAAGGTGGGTTGGCCTTACCGCCTGCCTGGCATGCAAATGAAGATGCTAAAACGTTTAAGCCAATAACTACTAAGTACTACAACTACTACTACCTGACCGATTGCCCGGGTTGTCCGACATTGACGTAACATTACGTGACCAGTCGACAGGGGACAGTTATTGTATTTAGCCATAAGGTTAGCCCTTTTACAGATGGACTCACAGACACGTAATTACATTACATTCGATTTTAATTGTTCGGTTAAACCATGAAATGATCGTTAAGATATGCTACAAATGATAGGCCTAAATATTTACATATATGAGACAATTATATAATAATTGTTACTGAACTCTCGTTATCTTTTCAAATGTATCTTTTGTTAAATGACATGGTTTAGGGCTTATGGTTATGGTCAAAGTGCAAAGTGCTATCTTTTGGCAACTTTGCACTATAAGTAAGGGTATTAATATGTGTTAAGAACTTGCAGCAATTCTCTAGAAATTCTCTTGGGTATTAGTTGGAATTATAGTCACAAAGAACTATTCTAGAGTTCTGTTTCACTTGCAAGACTAAAATTAAAAGAACTTTTGTTGGATTTAGTTTATAAAATGTTCTGATATGGTATTTATATATCTAACATGTTGTTAGGCTTTGGAAACAATTCACTAATGTCTTAAAAACTAATTAAAAAATGCACTTAAAAGCTATTTGGTTAGATTAAGTGAATCTTTTCTAGTATATATCTATATCTTCTAAGTTCTTCCATAATTTGGTTCCCACTAACTTATATTCTCTTGTTTAATGTAGGAAGTATTAGAACTGATACATTTACTAATGAATCTCAGCACTTCTAGCAGCAGAAATCAGTAAATTTAATACATAAATAATGTATAACGATGTATGTTATATATTTTTAGTTCTGATCTCAGTTTGTAAGTATCTTCATACTAGCCCACATCAGTTGACGTTTAAAGATCTATATCTTTACTCAATTAGACATTCCAAACGGCATGCCAGATGCGAGCCCATGACAGCCCAATAGATCAATAGTTAAACCTCTCCCAGCCAACAATTAAGTAGTTGGCAACTGCCAAAGGCGCTCATTGCATTTCAAATACCCCACGTGGGTGTTAAGAACTCAGTTTATAATAGAAAACTAGCTAAACTTTTTGTAAATCGATAAATATTACTATCAACCCGAAAAGACAAAAAATAAAGAACGACAGGTGTAAGCTAATAAAATTGGTATCTAGTCACAAGTTGACATGTGTACTATCCCCCCCCCCCTTGGCAGTATTCGGCTGCCAGATGCTAAACGTTCATTTCCTCAATTAGATTTCATTTTCATTGAATTAAGCACAGTTCGAGCTGTCGCAGGAAAGTGGGTGACCGGCCGGGGGGAGTGGGGGAAGTATTGTGCTAAATTGTAGCGCTGGATTTCGTGGATTCTCGTATACGATAACAAAGGCTATAACTAAACATATAGTTCAATTAGTCAGTTGCCAGCGACGTAATACAAGTAGTAGCCAAGTTAATTTGTTATACAAATGATGATGATGATACGCTTGAATGGGGATCGAAGTGTTTTCTTGAAAGTGTTCAGTTCACTGACATTTCGCATCTAGAGAGAGAGAGACACGTCTTTTGTTTTCGTGGGAAAAGCTTCTTTTGTTATGTGGGTTAAATTAATTTAAAACTTGTAGTTGCTTACTTAAAAATATTTGTAAGTTTTTATAAGTATTATTTACGACTTAATTTAAATTTATTTATTTACTATTTATTTGAATATTTATTTATTTAGTTATTTATTTATTTAGTTATTTATTTATTTATTTGACTATTTATTTGCTTATTTATTTATTTATTTATACATTTATTTATTTATTCATTAATTTATTAATTTATTTGATTATTTATTTATTTATATATTTATTTATTTGATTATTTATTTATTTATTTATTAATTAAATTATTTATTTATTTGATTATTTATTTATTTATTTACTTATTTATTTATTTATTTGATTAATTATTTATTTATTTATTTGATTATTTATTTGATTATTTATTTATTTGATTATTTATACATTTATTTATTTACTCATTCATTTATTTATTTATTTTAATTTTTATTTGATTATTTATTTATTTATTTGATTATTTTATTATTTATATATTTATTTATTTGATTATTTATTTATTAATTAATTTATTTATTTATTTATATATTTATTTATTTAATTATTTATTTATAAATTTATTTATTTATTTATTTATTTGATTATTTATTTATTAATTAAGTTATTTATATATTTATTTATTCATTCATTTATTTATTTATTTATTCATTCATTCATTTATTTATTTATTTATTAATTAGTTAATTTATTTATATATTTTTTTATTTATTTAATTATTTTTGTATTTATTTATTTATATATTTATTTATTAATTTTTTATATTTATATTTATTTATTTATTCATTTAATCTATTATTTATTTATTCATTCATTTATTTATTTATTTATATATTTATATATTTATTTATTAATTTTTTATATTTATATTTATTTATTTATTCATTCATTTATTTATTTATTAATTTATTTATTTATATATATTTTTCTATTTATTTATTTATTTATGTATTTATTTATTTATACATTTATTTATTTATTTATTTACTAATTAAATTATTTAATTATGTTTTAATTTATTTAAATTTATATATTAAAATTAAAAATAAGCTGTTTTGTGGGTCAAAGTTAATTTAAAACTTGTAGTAACTTATTTAAGAATATTTTTAAGATTTCTAAGTATCAATTACTACATATTTTAGAAGTTTGGCATAAAAGAATCAGATTTTAGCCAGGAAAACTCTCGTACTTATTTTGTGACTATTTAATCGTGATTTAAATGACTTAAACTTACTTTAAAAACGATTTTATATATTAAAGTTAAAAAGAAGATTTTGCAACTTAATTTATTTCATTATTTTCATCATATTTTACGTTATCATATAACCAACTGAGTCTCTGACAGTTATTAGTAGTCAGTGGGGCGTAATAAACTTTTCTAACTTCGGCCCAGCAACAATAACCTGTTTGCTAGAGAGCGAGATAGTCATACATGCACAAGCATACAGATAGAGATAGCAATAGCGATAGCAGTTATCAGCATATTCAAAACGCTAGGATAACTATTAATTGCAAACGATAGTAAAATATTACCAGCTTTTGTTCGTGACACGAACTATCGTCTCCTTTATCATGTCTACACATGTAAATATTTAAAACGACAAGTGTGTGTGCGTGTCTTGGCATGTCCATGCTTGTTCTGACATGCTTCCCTCTCTAAAATGTTGATAGAATTTCAAAATCGAAAAAACAAAAAAACCGTATTGTTATCCATCTAAAATTCCGGCTGCGTGGCCTGAACTCGACCTTGTCGACGTGTCCAAAATGTCCAAAATGCAAATACTAGACAGACGGATACTACTACGTACACTCTATTGGAGGAGGGTCATTTGTATTTACAATTAAATGACAGTCTATAAGCAAAGGGGCCAGGGACCATTTCAAAAGTTTTCAAATCAAATAAAAAAAATCAAATTGTTTTTTATTTGTTTTGATTTTTTGCCAATAACAAAAACATGAAATTTGTATGCATGCAACGAATATGCCTTTACAGTTGATGCCCAAATGATAAACACAGAGAATCAAAACCAAAAAAAAAGATACAAAATGTAAATAAATAAATAAATGTCGTTGAGCCGAAAATGATATGCGTTGAATTTATAAAGTGATGGATGCACTGACTCGTCTTTTTATCGATCCAATTGACAAGTGAAGTGCCAGAACCGATTACACGATTGTAATTTACGTTTTTACGCATTTACGAATTGGTTATTGAAGACATCTTTGATCTAAAGTCGAGTTTTAGGCATGCTTTCAATTGCTGACTAATCTGCATTCTCTTAATGGAATACATAGATCCATAATTCAAACTGATTAAACGCCTTTTCCTATATTTCTTTAGACAATTTTAGTTGAGTTAAGGTTATGTGGTAACAATCTGTTACTGCGCCTTGGTTTTCTATACCCTTGTAGAGGGTATTATAAGTTTGTCCCGGAATGTGTAACGTAAGAAAGGAGGCATGTCCAATACTATAAAGTGTATATATTCTTGATCTGCATCAACAGCCAAGTTGATATCGCGATGTCCGTCAGTCTGTCTGTCCGACCGTCTGGCATTCTGTATGTCCGTCTGTTTGTCTGTCTATCCGCCTGTCTGTCCGTCCGTCTGTCCGTCCGTCTGTCTAACCTTCTGTCTGCCCCTTCTGTCTGTCCCTCTGTCTGTCCGTCTGTCTGTTGTTCTGTCTGTCTGTCCGTCTGATTGTCTGTCTGTCCGTCTGTTTGTCTGTCCGTCTATCTGTCTGTCTGTCCGCCTGTCCTTCTGTCTGTCTGTCCGTCTGTTTGTCTTTCTGTCCGTCTGTCTGTCCGTCTGTTTGTGCCTATGTCCGTCTGTCTGTCTTTCTGTCTGTCTGTCCGTCTGTTTGTCTGTCCGTCTATCTGTCTATCTGTCTGTCTGTCCGTCTGTCCCTCTGTCTGTCTGTCCGTCTGTTTGTCTTTCTGTCCGTCTGTCTGTCTGTTTGTCTGTGCGTCTGTTTGTATGTATGTCTGTCTGTCCGTGCGTCTGTCTGTCTGCCCCTCTGTCCATCTGTTTGTTTGTCTGTCTGCCCCTCTGTCTGTCTGTTTGTCTGTCCGTCTGTTTGTTTTTATGCAAACTAGTCTCTCAGTTTCAGAGCTATCTGGACAAAACTTGATACAGGTCCGTCCTTTTACTGTGGGCAGTTCATATGTCGGAACCGCCCGGATCGGATCACTATATCATATAGCTGCCATAGGAACAATGAGATAAAAATCAAACTTTACTAAGACAAACTAGTTTTTTTTTAAACACCCCTCAACTAAACTTACAGATTATGTATTTGTTTGTATTTTATACCTTCTAACCTAATTTGGTTTTAATCGGCTCACTATAGCTGCCATAGAAAAGATCGGTTGAAAAGTGCAGCAGGGTGTTCTGCAAGGGAATGATTTCTATGGCGTGCCAAATATTACAAAGAAGACTGACTCAGGGCACCCTACTATCACTCCCACTCCGACTCTCCAGCTTGTTTTTTTGTAAAATATAATATAATATATAATATAATATAATAATGTTAACAATTTGAAGTTTTATTTATACAAATCGATTAGTCTACAACTTAATGCAAGTTAAAGTCTTCTTAATAATATTTGCAATCAATTTCTTATATTTTTTATAAATAAAAGTCACAGTCAAATAAATTATGTCTGATTTATAGGTTAATGGTCCTAACACTGTAGTATTCTTTTATTTACTACAAAAGAACATTTATATATACTGAATACTCTCTTCAATTTTTAAAGACAGAGTTAGCTATCTGTTGTTATCTGATCATAAATATCTGATCTGGTAATTTCATATAAGCATTCTATAAGTCAAAATCACACTTGAAATAATTTCATAACTTCCAGTAAGCTCAAAACACATCTACTCTTGTTTAGACAACTCTCCCAATAACTTTCCCAGATTGCGGTTGAAATATAAAACGTTTTCTTATAACTACTGCACCTGTCAGACTGTATACAACACATTTAAATGTCATTTCAACCATTAATATCTTTATGGCAACGTGATATCTGCGCCTTTATCAATAAACAACCACAAAATCCTACAAATACTTTCTCCAAAAAAAACGTATATAAAATTCAACAATTCAACAATAATTCACAGAATAGTGCAATTGAAAAAAAATGTTACAATGGAATCATCGTCTGTAATAATGGAACCCTATTAACTGTAAAATTGCACTTAATGAGACGCCGCGGCGTTTGCAGTTTTTTCAATTTTCCTAAACAGAATTAAATTAAATGCAATAATAATACTCGTCGATTAATGTTTACTTCATGGAGTTATTTCAAGGCCCGTTTTTTTTTTATAATTTGCATACAATTTGTTGTTGTTGTTATTTTCGTGCTCTTTCTTTGTCGGAATTAGCATTAATATTATTTGGGAACTCTATTTATATAGTATATAGTATACACCGAGTATTTTTGGTACCAAGCGCCCAAATAACCACTCGCTAATTGATGACATTCAACTGTCTCTGCTAACGAATCACTTGACTTGGTCATATCAACCAATCGTCGTAGTTCGGTTTTCGTAACATCCCAATTGGAATATTTTTGCAGCCGGTTTTCCTGCATATGTACTACACGAGCCCCCTAGACTTATGGATCTTATCAGACGTGACGAGCTTTCTTTATGATCGTCTGGTTCTTCGTTTTTTGTTGTTGCTGGTGTTTCTTATTTTGCTCCAAATGTATAAACAAAATCTAATCACAGTGCTTAGCGTAAAAATAGAAACGCGCGTGTGGAAAACATTTTATTAAGAATAATAAATTTGATACGTACAAATATTTAATTTCTATTTATAGTAGCACAACGCACCGCACACCGCACAACACATTCAAATTTGCGCTAGACTTATAATTTTTAGTTTTTTTTTTGCACCGTTAACACATTTATTTTATTTGGAATTTTGAATTTGTTTTTTTGGGCGTTAATTTTCACACATACGCGGCCGTTTGCTGCAATGCGCTCAGACGACGTCGACGGCTGCGCGGCTCAAACTCTAATGAAACCAACGTTCGCATCAAAAGCGAACACAGATCAGGGCGCAACAACAACGACAAT
Source organism: Drosophila histrio (assembly GCA_958299025.2). Taxonomy (NCBI): domain Eukaryota; kingdom Metazoa; phylum Arthropoda; class Insecta; order Diptera; family Drosophilidae; genus Drosophila; species Drosophila histrio. The sequence continues at coordinate 17,421,814 of OY729166.1, read as the reverse complement.
GATAATGCCATGGAAAGCACAAATGTACAGTAATAAATACATATACATATACACAACAGGCAGGCAGGCTGGCGAATTGAAAGTGAGAGCGTAACTGCAGACAGCTGGTGAGAGAGAGAGAGAGTGGGAGTGTGAGCGCAAGCGTTTGTATGGGGGTGTAAAGTATTCAGTGCGTGCGTTAGGTAAATTTTCATTATCAGTGAAGGAGAGAGTGAGACAGAGACAGACTGAGCGAGAGCGCGTGCAGGCTTTGGCCGCGTTACCAATTTATGTTGTCTAGTTCGGCGTTTGGGTTTACACGCGCAGCTTATCGTGTTTATACACTGTATTTAGTGCAAACATATGGCAATCTTTTTGTAATCACTGCGGCGTCAACTTTTATCATTTATTTTAGTTTGTCTACTTCACGCACGCACTATTCTTCATTTGTTGCCAGGAGCGCATTTGATTTATGGCGCTGACACTGTTAGATTTTACCTAAAATATTCCGTTGGTTCTGCTTCTTATCGGCTTTTCACTGTCGATAAGGGCATTGTTTTCGTTTCTTTACTTTGTGAATACACAAAGTGTGTGAATACAATGTAAACTACGGTTTATGCAGTATTATAAAGGTTTTAGTTACTTTAGTTTTTGGCATATGTATACACTATTTTATGACCGGCGACTCTGCGCTGTGTGCTAGAAATGAAAGATTTCTTGCGGAGCCCATGAAAATGTCAATTTTAGCATGGCGCACACATTACACACGCTTGTTAAATGGAACACACAGTTAGATGCAAAAGTGTGGCGTGTTGAGAAATATATATTATTAATTAATGCTTAGGTTTGCCACCTTTACTGCAAGTTAAGAACTACATGTGTTAATGTTTTACCGCAGCGCGCTAAATTTGAATTGTTTGAACGCTTTACAACGATCTGGCAACACTGTATCTCACCGATATCGATTTATTGAACGTCGATTATCCAAAGTAATAACAGCATGGCGCGCAATTTAAACATATTTATTTATTTTTTAATTTATGCAATAAAATTACAATTCATTACACAATTTTGAATTGTCGCAAACAAATAAAGATGTATCAATATATCGATACACTAAAGTTGTTCAGTCAATTAGTGATCTTGCCACACTGGCTGTCATTAGAGCTTATCGTTGTTCAATTGATGCATTAAGTTCAGTCGTTCAGTTTTTGATGAACGGGCGAATCGATCAAATAATTCAGTTATTTATTTCATTCCCTTTAATTTCGTCATTTTAGTTCAATTTGTAAACTATTTATTTTGTAACTTATTTATTAAAGAAATTAAATGTTATTACTGAGCTTCTAGTATAATGTTAAAGAAAACAAGCCGGTCAGTCGAGAGCGCGCGACGGTAAGATACCCTGTGCTAAAAAGTATTTTGAATGCCAAACCCTTTGAAACCCTAATACTTTTGTGTACGCACATACATGTGGCAAATCTTAAGCTTTAATATTGCTCTTTTTGTATGTGTTTTCTCAATTTGTGGAAGAAATGTTTAATGAACGAAATGAACGATGTAGTTCATGAATTACTAAATGAGTTAAATCGTTCATTTGAATGACCCGTTCATTGGAACTTATTCTGAACGAAACGACACAACTCTGCTGTGTTTTTATTCTCACGACCACCAGACGTAAAATCTGCGTGGAAATATAATAAAAAACAGTTGCAAATTAATTTACCTGGGTGTATCGTGCGGCGCTACAGTATGGCTGCCATAGTACTAACTAGGAACATGCAGCTGGCAAGTAAGTGGGCGTTGCAAGCGGCTTAAAAAGCGACTCGCAGAAATTATGTAATGGTCGTGTTGCAGTTTCACTGATCAATTGTTGTGCGTGATTTTCCAATTGCAGAGCACCATGGCAGCGGTGTCGTTGGCGTGCTGTGCATGCGCGGCTATGCAGCTGCCGCTCCTGATGCGGACACACCACGTCCGCTCAAGACAACGAATCTGTCGGCCATGAAACGCGGCACAGGCGGACGCAGCAGTTTCAACGGGATTGTGGCAACCGTGTTCGGTGCCAGCGGCTTTGTGGGACGCTATGTGTGCAATAAGCTGGGCAAGCAGGGTACGCAATTGATATTGCCATATCGTGGCGACGACTCCGAGGTGATTCGTCTAAAGGTCTGCGGTGATTTGGGCCAAGTGCTGTTCCATTTCTACAATTTGGAGGATCCACGCTCCATTCGGGATGCTGTCAAGCACTCGAATGTCGTCATCAATTTGGTGGGACGTGACTACGAGACGAAGAACTTCAAATTCAAGGATGTGCATGTGAATGGCGCTGCACGTCTGGCCAGGTGAGCAGCAGCTAGCTGGGAATTTGAATATCATTTGAGTCTGTGTTTTATGTGTAGCATTTGCCGTGATGTTGGCGTAGAACGTTTCATACACGTTTCCTCGCTGAATGTCGAGGCGAATCCCAAGCCGGTCTACGTCTCCGGTGGCAGCCCATGGTTAAGAAGCAAGTATGAAGGTGAACTGCAGGTGCGCGATGCCTTCCCCAATGCGACGATCATTCGTCCAGCCGATATCTACGGCTCAGAAGATCGGTTCTTGCGCTACTACGCACACATCTGGCGTCGTCAGTTCCGTTCCATGCCACTGTGGCAGAAGGGCGAGTGCACGGTGAAGCAGCCCGTGTTTGTTTCGGATGTGGCACAGGCCATTGTCAATGCCGCCAAGGATCCCGACAGCGCCGGTCGCATCTACCAGGCTGTGGGGTAAGCTTATTATTGCATTGCTTAATACCAGACAATTACCAATATTCATTTCGTAGTCCCAAACGTTACCAGCTGAGCGAATTGGTTGATTGGTTCCATCGCCTGATGCGCAAGGATCAAAAACGCTGGGGTTATCAGCGCTACGACTTGCGCTACGATCCCACATTCATGTGGAAGGTCAAGTTCACCAATTTGATCTGTCCGGGAGCCCCCATTGCCGGTCTGTCCGTCGATCGCGTGGAGCGAGAGTATATCACCGATAAGGTGCTGCCTGGAGTGCCCACACTGGAGGATCTGGGCGTTCAGCTGACGAATATGGAGGATCAGGTGCCATGGGAGCTGCGTCCCTATCGTGCTGCCCTGTATTATGATGCCGAACTTGGTGAATTTGAGGAGGCGTCGCCACCAAAAACGATTGAATCGCGCGATGAGCTGCGTTTGTTTGCCTGAACGTTGTTAATGGGAAATTCTTAGTGCGTTTATCACTTTAAATAAAATGTCTGATAATTAAAAAAAAAAACGAAAAAGTAGTCAATTAAATTTAAACAAATGAAAAACCTTAATTTAAAAATATAATTTTTATTTAAATTTTAAGTTTACATGCATACACTTGCCAACACTGGCTGGCATACGGCAACATTATGCAATACTTGGCTAGTGCTGCCATATCGTGCTTTTTTCTGCACAACCCTAAAAAAAACCAAAACAAAGTCACATTTCGACAGATGCAGGCAACACTTGCAAACATTTTTGAGGTAATTCTTATTTCCTAGCGGCAAAAGCTTTTGCAGTTTTCCTTCAACCTTACGCCTGTGCAAACTGTGCGACACGGAAAATTCGCACCGCCAAAGCGGTTGAAAATTCGATTCAAAGAAGAGTCAACTTCTTTTATGCTAAATACCAGTGAAAAAAAGTGCACGCGCTCAGTACGAATTCGGTATATTAGTGCATGTGAATGTGTGCATTATATTGCGTATGTGTGTGTGATTGTGCGTGTGTGTGTGTGATGCGGCGCGCTAACACAAAAATAATAATGGCAAGTGCAAGTGCATAATTATGAAAGCTGAATATACACTACCGCCGAATGTATATACGTATTGCAAATCGAATGAATTAGCTGATACAGAGAACAACGATACATATTCGTTCTTGGAAATCGAAGTGAGCCGCATCAATTTCATAACAGATAAATCGATCAAAGCGCAAACGTCAGCGTCCCTATACGAAAGCCCTGGGCAACCGAAAGCCTCGTCATTGTCCCGACACAGCGCGGGGGCTTCGGGTGTTTGTGTTGGTGCTGTAAGGGCAAAAATCATCTGCTGGGGTGAGCAGTGGGAGACAGCAGCAAGCGTCAGCATCAGCTGTGACGCCTGCAGCAGTAGAAGCAGCAGTAGGAGCAGCAGAAGTAACAGCATTAAAAAGCTCTGCGCAGGCAGACATCAAAGCTCAAGTCGGCAACAGCAACAACAAAACAAAAAGCAGCATCAGCAGCATAATAATCATCGTCATCAGCATCATAATAAATTACGTTATTGTGTGAGCAGCAAAAGCCTCGCGCTATTCTTAGACTTTTTACGCGAGTGTCCGTCTATTGAAATTGTCGCCAGCAGCAGCAGCAAAAGCAGCAAGAGCAACGCCAAAGACCACGCCCACGATCAACAATCAACGCCCACAGCAGCATCGGGAGCAGCACGTCTGCCGGCGCCGCTGCTGCGCAAATACGCAGCAAACTACGTCAACGGTTGCAATTTCGAGTATAAAACCAAAATTTATGCTTTATATCGTCACGTCAAGATTAGTGGCACGTCGGGTCAAGTGCAACAGCAACAGCAGCTGAGAGTCGGTGAAATTCAATTGCGCTTTAAAATGCTATTTGCCGCTGCCGCTGCAAATAAAACCGTACGAATTGGAGCTGCAACTGTGCCGCCACCGCCGACATCGCTGCCGGCTGCACTGCGACAGGATCATCAGTTGACCATCAAGAACTGTTCTCAGTCGCAGCCGGGAGAGCGAATTTCAGGTGAGAGACGACGCTTTCAATTGAAGCTTTTTCATGCCTACTGTTCTCTGTCTCTCTCTCACTCTCGCTAAACTGATTACAGCAAAAGACGCTCTCTCGAGTTCGTTGCCGTCAGTGCGTCTGTTTATTTTGGTTTTGTGCGGCATTTTCATGTTATTTATTTATAACTGTATATTTATGTTTATACATACATATCTATGTGTGTATATCTGCGTAGTATGTTTTGAGTATCTATCTATGCAAATTGTGCACAAGTTCTTTAAACTTTGTTGACTCTTACGTAACATCGTTTTGTTTGTTTAGCCTTCGCCTTGGCAATTAAATATCTTGGCAAATTTAATTTATTAACAACAATTGCAATGCTTTAAATAGTCTTCCGATTCATTTTTTTGTCTACTCAGCGTCATCTCATCGGTTTTTCATTCAAATGTCTCAGACAATTTCGTGCAGAACTTTAACGGTGTCAAAACTTCCCACCAAAGCAAATGTCGAGAACACGTGTAAATAAGTAAAAACGAAACAGCAGAAGCCCAGAAATAGTACGATATATAGCAAACACGTGCAGTCAGTCACTAATACAAATGCAAACTGCAAGTTAGAAAGAGAGACTGAGAGCTGACGTATATACATATATTGCTTAATCCTGCACTTGTAGCGGACTTAAGATTGCGGGGGGTTGGGCCGCAAAGATAGCAGCTATTCGTTATTAGTGTTTATTTATTAAGGAATATTTTGATAAATTAATTGCGATAGTGGCAATTAAAATGCTTACGCGACATGTTATTAATTTGATTGCATTTAATCACGTTCTACCAATCTCTAATAACCCAAAGGCGGCGCAAATAGCAATTGTCGGTCTTTATAAAAATAAACTTTGCTCTATATTTGTAATAGGTACTGTAAAATGTAAATATATATATATATATATATATATATATACATATATTTTAAATGCATTTATTTATTGTTGAAATATACCAACAATGAATAATTGTCAGGGTTTAATTCCGAAAGAAATATCGTTGGCGGTATTATTGAAAGTTAGACTTTCGCTTATTGACATCTTAATTAATAACAAGCGGAACAGTCGGGACCCCGACCGTAATATACCCTGTGGGTCTACAGGAACCCGCCCAAATTCACTCTAGATAAAATTCTCTAGTAATTCTTTATTTTTTAATTTGTGGGCGAAGGGGGCGTGGCATCGTTATAAAATTTTCTGGACAAATCGACCTCAAGATACTCATCATGTGTGCTAAATCTCAAGTCTCTAGCTACAAAACTGCTTTTGTTATGAGGTTTTTGAGCTACAAAACTGCTTGCTTTATGAGCTTTTACTTAATTTGAGGGCGAAGGGGGCGTGGCATCGCGATTAAATTTTCTGGACACATTGACCCTAAGATTCTTATCATATGTGCCAAATCTCAAGTCTCTTACTGTAATATTGCTCTTGTTATAAGCCTTTCCGTTTTGTAGGCAAGGGGGGCGTGGCATAGTGATAAAATTTTCTGGACACATTGACCACAAAATATTTGTCATATGTGCCAAATCTCAAGTCTCTAGCTACAAAACTGCCCTTGGTATGAGGTTTTTGAGCTACAAAACTGCTTGCTTTATAAGCTTTTACTTAATTTGTGGGCAAAGAGGGAGTGGCATCCAAAAAAAAAGATAAACTTGATCTGCCTGCAAAAATTTCCAGTGCTGGGACACCAAGTTCAAGCTTCTAGCTCTTACCATCTCTGAGATCCTTTCGTTCATACGGACGGACCGACAGACCGACGGACAGACGGACATGGCTATATCGACTCGGCTATTGATGCTGATTAAGAATATATATACTTTGTTGGGTCGGCCATGCTTCCTTCTGCCCGTTACATATTTTTAACAAACTTAATATACCCCCACAGGGTATAAAAATAAAATCTAGAATAAATATTAATTGATATATTAATTTACTCTTTCAACTCTAAAATGCGGAAGTATGCACTAAACTCCTAGATTAAGTCCGCTCCTGTCTAACAAAAGCCAACATTTAATTCCATTCCCTCTGCATCTTTTAAGTCCGCTCCTGTCTAACAAAAGCCAACACTTACTCACACACACACACACACATGCACAAGTGTGAAACTTTATCTCGCTCAGCGCTTTTGTGCTCTATTCCACGCTTGTTTTTGTTGTCTCAGCTTTCCGCTAGTTTGCCGGCTGAGCTTTTATTTGTTTTTATTTCCACTCAAATAAATTCTGCGTCAGACAATGAAGGCCAATAGCGGAAAAGCCCAACATACATACGTACACAGACACAAGCACAGATATTGAGTCTGGTTTATTATCTAAGATACATACGATATTTAGATATGCCGGCATTTCAGACCAGCTGTAATCATATTAATGGCGTATAGAATATCAAAGCGGAATGTAGAGAACATCTGAGTGGGTTTGTGAGTATGTACATACGAGTATTTTACGTAGCACTACATAACACCCTCACTGAGCTGTAATCAATAGGCCTAGGCCTTGATAAGTAATCCTCTCCTCCCCATATTTCTTATATTTCAGCTTTCATTTCTCATTTACCTCTGCTATGGGAATTTCTATGGTTTTTAATCAGCCTTACACTATCATCTGCTGTTAACTGGTTATGTCTAGCGATAAAGAATCTCCCCCTAGTCATTGAACCTGGAAGCATTTTTACTTATCTCGTATAATTCACGCGCTTGAAATGTTGCTAGGCAAAAAACGAAGAAAAAACGATTCCTAACCTTGAAAATATTTCAGAAATACTATATAATCGAATTCTAAAACTGCGTCTTGTGAATTTCGCGCTTTCATCACAGATCTTTCTAGTATAGACACATGCGCAAATATTATTGTAAACAAAGTACTTATTATATCTATATATACCCATAAATATGTAACTTTTACAATGGCAATAATATTGACTAATAAATCCAAGTCAAATTCGATGACTTTTGGGTTCAATTTGATTACCAATCTTGTTGTACACTTCAAATATAGAGTAGACTAGCTATTAGGTTATGCTTGAGACATTGATTAACAATTATAATTCGAAATTAGGAATACCAAGAGAAAGAAAAATATATATATAAATGATTTTCAGGTATTTTCACAAATCTGTATAGTTTCTGATAAAAAATTGGTTTAAAATCAAATAAAACTTTAAAAGTTCCATTTTCTCTATAATAAAAATCGAGTATCATAAATTTCTATGAAATTTCAACAAGGAAACATTAATTATCGTTATATTTTATGCAATATTTTTGTATTTTCATATATGTCTCTTTATTCAATTCAATAATCCATTAAATTTAACTTAATAAATTCGATTTAAACTCAACAAATATTTTAAAAGCTGTACAATTTGCTTGTTTTACATATTTTATTATTCAGAATGATCTAGTATTTTTTTAAATTATAGCACAAAATAGAATTAAATTTGGTATAGAGAAATTTCGATTAACTTTTGATAAAAATTGCGAATAATGGACTTAAATTAAAATATGTAAGTATATAGAGCACATTATATAAAGCTTTTGGTTACATTCTATTACAACAGCGTAAAACGATCGAAGTACAGTTGTTTATTATAGCTTTTTAAGAGTATTACAACATCGGTGGGCTTTTTTTTGGGGGAGCACAGCGTGTGTAAGACAGACAGAGAGAGAGCGAGAGAGCGTACGCGTGAGTGCTGGAATGGCAAGGCAAAGCATAAACTGCGATTAACGGCAACTGTTGCCGGTTTCGACATCAGAACAGTGCAGAGGGAGGGAGGAGAAGGAAAGATAGAGCGAGAGTCAGAGTGCGAGAGAGAGCTTACTTAGCGACTATCGATCGTGGTGTCATTATAGAAAACCACGTTGCGCTGATCGGACACGCGTTCCGCTCCGCAAAAATAAAAAAAAATTGTAATATGCTTATTGAATTGTACTCTAAAGTAATTTGCAACTAATAATCAATAAATGTATGTATACATATATTTCAGGTACAGTCAAGTCAATCGGATCAGCAGTTGCTGCGCCAGCTAAAGTCGAGCTAATGGAGGCCATGAAGAAATTGGATGCGGATTTGGTGGCTTTATTTGCCACGGCAGGAGAACCGGCAATGGATCAGCTGAAGAAGCAGCAGCAGCAGCAGCAACTTTGGCCAGAGCAGGAGCTGCCAACGGTCGATGGGGGAATGGAACAGGATCAGGCAACTCCGGAACTCTTTAAGCAGGTGAATGCCCTGCAATTGCATTTGGAGGCACTGACTCTGCAGGCGGAGGGCACCAAACGCATGGAGTTGCTGCAGAGCGAAGTTCGTCCCATTTTCACCGTAGAGTGTCAGCTATCGGATGAGCTTATTAACTCGGTGCCAAGGGCTTCCATGTTTCATATTATGCAATTCGAATCGGAGAAATTCCAAAGTCTCACCCAATGCACACGCTTTGGCCAGACCCAACAGCGGCAGGTGCATCTGCCCAGGAACATGGACATGGAACAGCTGAACATGGGCAGCATTCATTTTACCATTTGGTGGCGTGAACCGGGCACTTGTCTCAATGAAATGCTTGGCATGGGATGTCTTCCCCTCGCCGAACTCTATCAGGCATCATTGTTGGAACAATGCAAATGTATTGCCATTCAACGTCGGGATATTCATTTGGCCAGTTTATATCTCAAGATTAGTTTGAGGGCTGATCAACAGTTGATGTTATCAAAAGTTTTGGAAAATGAAACCAACAACAATAACAACGGCAGCAACAACAACAATAGCTACCACAGTGCAGCTGCCGCAGGTGAATATATTTGACTAAATTCGCGTGGTTGCAAACAGCTACAACAACAACAAGAACAACAACAGCCACGACAACAACTACACAACCACAGCAGCTACAACCACAACAACAACTACAACCCCAACAACAACAGCAATTTGCACTCGAACTCCAACATAATGTTGACAACTCTATTTCTCTCGAGTCTCTGTCACATTTTGCTGGCCGTTATAAAAGTGCTGCCCATCATCATCATCAACATCATGTTAAGCTCAATAAAAACTTTTCATTTGATTCGAAAAAACGAAGAAAACAAAACCAAATATCTTGTCTTTTTTATATATTTTTTTATACATTTTTTTTCTTTTAACATATTCAGTCTCAGCAGCTATTGCCAAATATTTATTTATATTTCATTTATTTTTATTTATAATGATCAATTTTAAGTTTGCCGCACAGTGGAATGAAATTGGCAAGAGTGAGTGAAAGCATTTGAGATGTTGCAAATGAAGTTCTTAGGTTTTAACATAATATACAGTGTGGGGTAAAAGTAATCACCCTATTGGAAAACGCTGTAAGATAATATACATGATATATAATATAATATATATATCATAATATATAATATAATATATATATCATAATATATAATATAATATATATATCATAATATATAATATAATATATATATACACAATATATAATATAATATATATATATATATACAGCGAAAAAATACATAAACATTAACATTTTTAGTTGAATTCAAATGAAGTTTTTAATATTATGCATAGAAATATGTATATATATATTTAATATTATGCATAGAAATATGTATATATATATATTTCTATGCATAATATTTGAAACTTCATTCGAATTCAACTAAAAATGTTAAAGAGTAAAGTTTCTGTATTTTTTCGCTGTTTTTTCTATTTTTTGACAAATGTACATTTGTTGTCTATACAATTTTCAAGAAAGGTATATTTTTAATTTCAGAAAAAAGTATGATAAAAGTTTGTTATGGAAAGAGGTATTTTTAAATTTAATAACTGATTTTCTTAACCTCTTTCCTTTTCTTGTTTAGGTACATTTTACTCAGCTTTTAGACATTTTATTATATTATAAAATATTAACTTTTCTTGACTGTAGAATTTCTAACAAATGAACAATTTTTATTTATTTGTTTTTCTCAACTTTTAAACATTTTGTTATATCATAAAATATTTTCATTTTTTGCCTGTAGATTTTCTAAGGAATGTACATTTTTTATAATTGAAAAAATGTGTTAAATATTAGGAAAATGTGCCTAAACCTCCACGCGCAGAGGTTACATCCTCTTTATTATCAGTTATTTAATATTCATAATTTTATAGCTAATTTTAATCGTATATTTCATGAAACTGTTGATGAAGTAAAGCATTTAACAATTCTTTTTTAATATAAAATAAATTATACAATCTTAAATTTTGTAGCTTATTTTAATTGTATATTTTCATGAAACAAAAGGAAACTGTTGATGAAGTAAATCATTTAGCAATTCTTTTTTTTAATATAAAATTAAATTCTACAAACATAACTCTATAGTTTCGTTTAGACACTCATCAGCTTTCATTTCCCTGTGCCTAGCGGTATTCTAGTTTTTGGCCAAGCCAATATGCCGCTTTTCCCCGCATGAATCCAGTTATCAATTCATGAGATGAGCACATGCTTCAGTCGTTTGTCAACGGTTCCATTCACTTAATTCTTTCTATTGCCATCGACAATCTTATTGTGGACACCCCTTAACCTCCCCTGTCGCCGGTCCAAGATGATGATAACGAAGCGTCCCGACGCTGATTCAATTTTTTATACGCTTTTTTTTTAGCACAAGGCACAAGCTTTTTGTAGGAGTTCAAGGTGCAGCTGTTTGATCTGTAATGAAATGTTAATGCTAATCTTGTCCTGCTTTCTCTCTCTTTTGCAGCCAACAATAAGAACAACAACAACAACAGCAACAACAACAACAATAACGATAGCAACAACTCAAAAGACACTTCAACACCATCAGCAAAATTGCCGACATCATCTAAAAATAACAACAATAACCGAGCCTCATTGGAGAGCGTCAATTTCATGGCCGAGACAACTAAAGTCCGACTGTTACGTGGCTATATCTATGCCAGCGAGACACGTCAGTTGTCGGCAACAGTTGCCGACGGTTGCAAGCAGCTAGTGTTGCAACCATTCTGGCAACCGCAACCACTGTGCGTGCAACGGAATCCACAGGGTGATTTTCAGCTGCAGGAACAGTTTGCCATCATCAACGATGAGAAGTTTCTGCACAGCGTGGAGCGGCAACATTTGGTGCTGGAGTTGCAGCCACTGGGTGGCAAGGTGAAGCTGCCACTGCATCAGTTCTATATAGCCTACAAAGATGCCAGCATTACCAATCATCTGTGCAAGGGAAAGGTAAATGGGTGTTAAATTTGTGTGGTTAGCAATATTGTGGCACTTTCTTTTACAATCTTTTATGTAGTAAATAATCCAGGGATTAGAATGTAATCGATACTTTAAATTGCTTCATTTTACTTTTCTCACTAATTTTAACAAACTCGCTTTGTTTTCAAATTATTTATTGGGGAATCCCCCAAATATACATATGGACATTTCACATATCGCAATCGCGACGTCTTTAAAGCTATGGGAAATTAACTAAAACTAAAAATATGTGCTTGTTTTTACTCTTTGCGAGTATTTTGCTAGAACTATTTTTAGTACAAATTGAAGGTTTTTGTCGTTGGTTTGGGGATTTCAACATATTAGCAATAGAAATTAGCATATAGAATGCGGAATAAAATAGAAATGGTGTTTGACTTTTTTTTGAACTGTAGAAGATTAACACCTGTCCGTCTGTCTGTCCGTCCGTCTGTATGAACGCGTGAATCTCAGCAACTATAAGAGCTAGAGACCTCAAATTTGGAATGTAGGTTCCTGAATACCAAACGCAGATCAAGTTTATTTTCTACTTTTGATATAATGCCCCGTTTGTTTTAAAATTAGAAAAATCACCATACCATAAGCAAAGTTAAAGCTAGAGACTTGAGATTTTTGCACACATGATAAGAAACTTGGGCTTAATATAATTTCCTAATCATAATGAGTTTTTGTTAAATTTTTCAATCTTTCCATTTTTAGCTGCCCGTAATTTCCATTGATGGTTGGACACCCATTGTGCATCCGGAGACACAGGCACAGCTGGGTGAGCTTAAGGTGCTTCTGGCCATTGGCAGCGAATCGCAGATAGCCCAATTGAAGCAGTTGCGTGGCTTCGACTTGGAGAACAATCAACAGCCACTTAGACGTACCACAGATCTGTTGGACATGCTGCAGAATGCGCTCAGTGCGCCGCCTGCAACGCCTGTGCCGATGCCAGTTGTCATTGCCACTGCGACTGGCAGCAATCATCAGTTTAGTTTCAACTTGCACATTATTGGTGCCGCCGGATTACCGTTGAATCCCGGCTATGGCAAATCCGGCAAGAAGCAGGCCAAACGACAGGCGGCTGCCAAACGTTTTCCGCCCAACGAGCCGCCCAACACGTATGTGACCTTTCAGGCCAGCAACTGCAATGCACAGATGTATAAGTCACACGAGGGCTTGGTCTATGCTACGCCCATTGTGGAACGTTCAACGACACCGCAATGGCACAGCAAATTCCAAGTTGAAGTTGCCGCCGATTATCTAAGCAATGTGAGTTGGATTTTAATTAAGTAATTACTTTAAATTGATTAGTATTAGTATTTGAATGATAAAGTTTTTAGTTTGTTAGTTTGATCAGTTTGAATTTGAAATTGATTCTTTATTGCCAGATCTGGCAGCACTGTCGAAACTTCCTTTTGCATTAAGTTGGCTGCGCCTGATTAACTTTTGCCTCTTTCTTTGCAGCCACAAAAGCTTTTCGTTCTGAAGCTTTGGAAGAAGACAGCACTGAGTGCAGGAACAAGCACGGAGCCGACACCACTGGAGGATGCCATAATTGGCTTTGCCGCCTTGAATCTTAATCGTAGCAGCAGCGGCGGCGGCTTTCCCAGCGGTTGGCACAATATTGTTGACTTCAATGGACGTGTTACTGGCGGCTTGGAGATACGTGTGCAGCCGCTTCCCGCCGGCGCCGCCGTCGCTGCCTCCTCCTCCTCCTCCTCCTGCTCCTCGGGCAATGTGGACAGTGTCATTGATCAGTTTGAGCAATCCCTGGAACTTCGGCATTTGCAGCTGGGTCAGGCCATTAAGCGTAAGTTTACAGAGTTGGAGCAAATCTCGAATAGATTGCGTACGCGTCTGGTGGATGTGACCGGAGAATCGTTGCAATCACCGCAGTTCGATGTTGATGCGGCGTTGGACAATTGGCAGCCAGATGAAATGCAGCAGTGCCATGAGGATGATGAGCTGGTGGCTGACTTTGAGCGTGCATTGCGTACTCCAACGCCAACGGCACCGCCAGTTGCCGCGGATGCAGAGTCTACGGCGGCAGCAGCAGCGGCAGCGACACCCACCGCACAAAGTCCTCCGGCCGAGGCTGGCAAGGAATAGCCCCGGCTAAGGCTCAATTCTTTAGCGTATAGTACATATATAGTCAAAACTCTATTTCACACTCTCTCGATGTCTATGAAACAGGCTCAAACGTAGTTATATATGATCTTTAGATATCCATCTATATATATATATACAATTATATAAACCTAGTTATACATTAACATGTGCTGTACTTAAATTGGCAAACCGTTTGCCTCAATTCACTCACCTTTTAATGGCTGTCTCATAGCAAGAAATCAAAGCTTGAAATGAATCCTGATCACCTGGCGATCGATTTGTTTTCACTTGTCAACAATTAATTAAACAATAATTAATAATTGTTTAAGTTTAACTGCGTTATTTAAAATATCCGACAGCAGATCCCCAAAAAAAAGCCCCATTTTGGCATCAGTTGCCATATATATATGTATTAGTTTTGAAACTGTGTTAATCACCTAAGTATTTAGTCACTATTACTTAATACAAATTAAATGCTATGCAAACAAATTGAATGTCTTAACTTATTCATCATCATTTGGGGGTTTTCATATTTGAATTTGACGCCAGTTTAAATAACGACTGCAGCCAACTTAACGTAAATTTCGTTGGCGCTGCCAGATCGTTGGATTAACGGCCATTGAACTGCTGGCTTTCTTTCCTTCGGCCGAGATCACAAAGGTGTGATTAGTATTTGAATCATAAATAAGTACATAGTATATATCGACAATTTCTAATGCATTTAGCTAGTTGCCACTGCCATTGTCAACACTCTGAAGTACATTTAGATAATTGCAACAGTTCAAGTGTTTTATTATCATTAAATTGCACTTATTATTTCATCATAAACAAAAGTAGCAGATTGATTTCCACTGATAAAGAGCTAAATACGTTGTTCGATTTAACAACAAAGACAAATAGAAATGCGTAGACTAGAAAATTGTGTAAATACAAATTTCTGAGTCATTTGTTGACCTTAAATTGCACTTTATAAAATGAAACAAGTAACAATATGTCAGTCTATAGACTACAGAGTTCTCTTGTCACATTGAAGAACAAAAACCTTTTTTTTTGCTTTTAAATAAATGTTGAAAAATATTTTTAATATAAAATGATTACATTTGTAGCTTAAAACTATTGTGTATGTGTGTGTGTGTGTGTGTGTATTTTCTCACAGGATACTTTCCCGTACTAAACTCATTCTCAGTTTCCACTTTTATATGCTAGAAAATCAAAACATTGTATGACGCAAAAAAAAATATATAGATATATATATATATGATTGATTTACAAATGTATCTATATGATTCAACTATGCATATTTTTTTATATATATATTTATGTAATAGAGTCAAAAGTTTTAAGAATGATTGATTGTGAATGGTCGGGGATAAACAAAATATAGTTAAAGATCTTCAATATTGACTCTATTTCAAGTGTGCGATCACAACTTTAGTTCAGTTTATTCTTTATATAAAAATTGTAAAAAATATATGTTTATAGAAAAATCTGTTGAACCCTTTGCCTAGGCATTAGCTGCTGCTTATGTATAGTGTATTATTCTTTTTATATATCTGTATCTGTATGTGTGTCTGCTGAGTTGGTTAAAACTTGATATGGGATGAGCTGGAATACGTTGGCTGGTTATGGACAGTGCGTCTCTCTCTCTCTCTCTCTCTCTCTCTCTCGCTGTCTCTTTATCATACAATTCTCGGTGTATCTCAATCTGATTCTATATATGGAACGTTGAATGTTCTGTTTTTTTGCTTATTTATTGATGGATTGATGTGCATATTGTTTAACGAAAACGTTTATTGTTTATGGCGTCTTTCAGTCAATGACCACGCGGGTAAGGAGTATTCCGCGCTTGCTCAGCCACAATCTATAAATATGAAAATATGGTTTTAGTAAGTGAACTTGTTATCAAAATTATTTAAGTTCTTCATCATTTACCCAAAGCCGGCGCCAAGGAGCAGCGAAAGGACGTTGGTAACCAGCAGCGAGTATAGGATTTCGCGGGAGAACAAAGAATTGGCGCCCAGTCGCTTTAAGCGTATCGAATAGCCCGTCTTCTTCTTCTCGTCCTCATCCCCATAGTTTGAACACTCGAATTTCCAATCTCTGCAAAGCCATGAAATCGAAATATACATATAAAATAAATCAATAATATGATATGTGCTTAACAAGAATGCTTACTTTGGTGGATGATCATCAACGCTTCGACTCCAGCTCTGCAACCAATCGCCATTATCGGCTTTTTGTTTATCACCCGCCTGTTGAGTTTTTTGTTTTGTTTATGCACACACATAAAATTAATATAATTGCTTCAAGTGCCACCAAATACGAGGAGTTCGTTTATCTTTTATGCTTACCTTTGTCCAATAATTAATATATACATTTCGCAAGTCATCATCCGGGCACTGCTCCGATTGGGGACTGTTCGGTGGACTTTTGGGGCTGTCTCGCGGTGTGTCACGTCGAGAACTGGCCAGGGATACGACGCGGCTTGATTGATTTGATTCCCGTTGCGCCTCGCGCAACAGACGCAAATATTCCTCGCCATTGTTGAAGGGCAACGGCGTAATTCTGTCGGGACTCTTAATGCCAGCCATTGCTGCTGTATTGCTTAATTCAATCCAAGATTCTGTAAAATACATACAAATAATAATATTAATATCGATTTCAAATGAGGCAGTAGTTAAAACTAGTGTTGGTAAACAAACGTAAATGGAATTCAGCTAAATTTTGAATGTTAACGGGGCAATAGCGCTGCAAACAACAGTGTCAATGATATTTAACAGCGCTGCAAGCAACAGTTAACAGCTCTGTATTTAACAGCATTACCAAAATACCACAACTATATTTTGAATGTGAACAGCGCTGCAAGCAACAGTTTCTATGATATTTAACAGCTCTTTATTTAACAGCATTACCAAAATGCCACAACCACATTTTGAATGTTAACAGCGCTGTAAGCAACAGTTTCTATGATATTTAACAGCGCTGCAAGCAAGTGTCTATTATTTTTAACAGTTCTTCATCAAAACCGCATTGCCAAAATGCCACAACCATATTTTAAATGTTAACAGCGCTGCAAGCAACAGTGTCTATGATATTTAACAGTGGTGCAATAAACAGTGCACACGATATTTAACAGTTCTGCAATTAACAGTAGTATTACACAAATGCCACAACATATTCCGCGTTCTTTACACAGACAAAGCTTCCAACGTATCAGCTGATTACATATACATACATATGTGTGTGTACATATGTAAAGTGTTGACATTGCCGCAAGGAAACAAACACACAAATGTCACATTCTATTAATTATATTTGTTTTCATTATTTTTCTTTTGCCGGCTGGTGACGTTTTCAAAATGCACTATGTTTTGGCTTTTTCCGTCTTTTCTCGCGTTTTCTATTTCGTTTGATTAGCAACACGGTATATGCATTTATCATCGGCAATTATTTTTAACAGCTGTGCGTTGTTGGAATAACCAAAATGCCGCCCCCATTGTTTTTGTTTTGTTTGTTTTCGTTTGTTATAGCTGTGTGCGTGTGCATGCATTTGTATTTGTATTTGTATTTGTGTGAGCGTGCGCGCCATTGATAAGGTAAACAAAAAAAAAACAATTTCCGTTTCAGTATATTTATGTATGTACTAGTTGAAATGCATGTTTTGTTTTGTCTATGGTAGTAGTTATCAACCAATTTCATTTTCAACTTAAACAGGCGACGACGATTGCAAATGAAAAGGCGTGGAAATTACATGGCAAACAAATGTTACAACAACCATTGATAATCGGTAATAACTATTTAATTTCGAAATAAACACTCACGTGGCAGACCGATCATCTTTATTTACTGACAACCAAATATATACTGAATTTTGCAGACGAGATGGCAATTTCACAAATCTAAATTATATTTAACAGGTAGCTGGGAACATGTTTGCACAGGTAAACAAAGATGACCCATTAGCAGGTACCATTGCAAGCGGGGTAAACCCAGTAAACAAAAAACAATAATAAGGGTAGGCTGCAATCAGTGTTGCCAATTTAGCTATTTTCCCGCCAGTGCTGGAGTTTATATTGTGAAATAGCGGCTAGCGGGAATTATAGCTAGTATATATTGAAAGAATCACTACACAATTAATACATTTTGAGTGTATAATTAAAGATCAAAGAGACTTAATTTTAATAATAGCATCGCAGCTTGCCCCCTTATAACTGCTATGCTTCTTTTATAAATACCACCTTAATATTAGAATAGCTTTTTATTTGGCCTTTTATCTAGCCTTTTTACAACGTTGACATAACTTTTTTAGGCCCTAACAAGTGGACAACACTGTCTGCAATTCGCCTTTCTGACTCACGGCACGTAGACAAAGTGCCAGGCACTCTCTTTCACTCCTCCCTCGTTTCCTTTCTCCTTGTAACTGTGCTTATATATATATGTGTGTGTGTGTGTGTGCATCATGCGCAGCTGTTAAACCCTGAGCCGAGGCTGTCAAGCGTTCAGCCCAATGAACCGCCGCCTTTTGTTGACTTCATATAGGTATTGGGTCTCAGATTTACTTGCTTTTATCACACAGACATACACATGCATATATAAATTTATACATATATATATATAATATATGCACAAACACACACGTTTTCTTTTTTTTGATAATGAACCCGAGCGTCATATACAAATTGCGGCTAGACTAAAGTCGCAATTTCTGGACTATGCGAAAAACCAAGAACAACAAAAACAAGTGCTTAAAGGCAAATGCCCTCCCACAATTGGCTTTAAATGAACTTTGCAAACACACATTATATACAGTATAGTCAAAATAAGCTGATTTGACGTCAATTTCACAAAGAAATAAGATAAATAACGAATTTAAAGTGCAAGTGCAAAATAAAGAAACATTCGCGGAACACGTATATGTATGAATGGCGACTCTCTCCTTGCTCTTTGATGATATTCGCCTTTGTCTGCTGCGGCGAAGTTGCTTGCGAGTCTTTGTTGTCAGTTTGACGGCTGCTGCGCAAGAGAGAGCGAGAAGTACTATAGGTATGTAAACAAAACAAGACTGACAACAACAAAGCGAAGCCTTGAAATCGTATATGGGCAAGTGCAATGGAGAATTGGATACAGTTATAAGCACACACACATAGTACTGCACACATAAATATGTATATGTATATAACGTACTATTACTACGTACTTACAACAAACAAATCAAAACCAACATCTATTTTTAACCAGATCCCAACAATAATAACAATAACAACACGTCAGCGCTCTCTCGTACATTGTTATTATTATTGACAAATACTCACACTCACATTCACATGTACTACGTGCATGTGTGTGTGTGTGTGTGCGATCGCAAACTTACCACCCAGCAAATCTTCAGTCGATTTTGGTGTCGTAGACATTTTGTTTTTTCTGTGCGAGTGTTTTTGTTTGTGTATGTTATGATGGTACGATTCGTTCGTACAGCAGTCGAAATTCTTTTATAGCTTTGTTATTCTCTTCTACTAAACACGTCGACTAAAGATAACCCGTTTGTTATTATTGCGGCGTACAAATAAATGTATGCAGATTAAACTAAACGTTTTGCCACAGCGGCCCTTTTATTGCACATATGCCGTCGTGTGTCGGTGTCGTGTGTTTATGTTTGTGTGTTGTCTGATTCGGTTTAGTTGTATGCGTGAGAATATGCGTTTTACTTTTTGCAGTTCCTGTTCCGCCTGCACAGGTTGCTTTATTTGTCGGGCTTTTGTCTTTGTTTAGCAGCTGTCGATTTATCTATGCTATTTAGTTTAATTAATAATATGCGCTTTTATTTAGTACAAATTGAATATAATACACGAATTTTCTTTACGCACGCTGCAAAAACCTAATGCGTAGTTCTTTTAAAGCTGCTGGAAGCAGCAGAAAACACAAACGGTTCGTTGAAAAACACGAAGATGACTGTTCACAAGCACAACAAAAACGCGACATGAAGAAAAAAACAACAAACGAAAACAAGAGAAGAATGTCAAACTTAACAGTGATTGGACAGCGTTGCCAGATAGATGATATACGGTTGCAGAACTGTTATTCTAAGCGCGTACTTAAACTTTATTAACGTGTTTTTAAAAACAAGTCAAATGTTTGTAAATCACTTTTAGCCACGTTACGCACAAAATAGAAATTATTTCCCTGCACCACATCGCTTGGTGAAATATACAAATCCTTTTGTGGATCGTATTGTGCACGATTTAGCAATTTAAGGAATTCATGTCGCTCTCGCAGTCGAAATTCTCGGGAAGCCAACAGCTCTGGACACTGAACAATCTGCTTATGGCTCAGTCCCATTTCATTGTGGACATAGCTGAAGCGTTCAATGATGTCATCGGGTGCTGAAGAAGATACATAATTTAGTATTATATTTAATTGTAAAATTACTTCACTTACATATCATCATCAGACGTGGTTTATGGACTATTAGCGACTGCAGCTCCTTGGAACTGAAGCCCATTTCTTCGCGCAGCGTAAACACGGATTTGCGTATATGTTCCATATTGTAGGTAATTAGCCGAGGCTCCTTTGTCGCTAGCAGGCGAATATCGTGACCGCTTAGCTGGAATTCCTTTTGAAAGTAGCCCAAGCGTCGATCAATGCGACGCGTCGAGAACATCAGCCAATACGGATTATGTGTTAAGATGCGTTGGCGTGCCTCAACCGAGAAGCGTTTGCTTTTCAGGTACTCCATGCGTGTTTGCAAATCATCCAGATCCTCTTTAAATAGCAGCGGATTCTTCGTAATCATCTTGCCGAAGTCGTCGGGCGATATTCCCTGATCCGCAAGGAACGTCAAATATGGCTTCACATTCTGCTCGAAGTCCAAGCGCAGCACAAACTCGCCGAGTCCTTTGCGACGTTCAATGCTGTGCAGATCAACGCCCAGACTAAGCAACTGCTGCAGCGTCGTCGAGTTGTTCACATGGGCCGCGAGATTGAATGTGGGCACGTGCGCCTCCCGGCTGCCAAAATCAAGTGCAATCTCTTTTTGTTGTCTCTTCTGTTCTGTCGGTCGGTGTTCTGTTGACTGTGCGAGTTCCACAGTTGTTGGCACATTAATTTCATTTTGTACACCTCTTAGGGCACGTAAGTGCCGTATTTGTTCGCCAATTACATAGCATTTTGTTGTAATTTGTGTTTTATTGTGAATTTTACTAATGTTACGCAGCCATGAGCAGAACATGTCTTACGGAGCTGCCAGAGTTTCGTTTCCAGTGTGCACAAGACAAAGTTAATGCAAATAGAAGATAGTGCTGGAAATTGTCAATCTGTAAACTTATCGATACTACGACAACTTGGCTCACAATTTAAATTAAATTTAAGCAAATATTATTATAGAGACTACTATTAAGTACATTATTTTATTTCAAAATTAGATAAAATAAATTCAGCTTAATTCAAACAGAAATTCAAGCAGAACGTTAAAATCCCTAGCTTCAAATTAAAAGATATGCCAATAAGAGATGTTTTTCTTACAAGTGACGTCATTTTGTAAAATATAACTATTTCTGGGCTCTAAGGTTGCCATATGTTTCAACGCAGTGGCGTCACCTGTTGTTTGTTGGCAAAACATAAACACGCCGCCTATGGTTTTCTTTTAAAAGTAGATTCTAATCGACAATCGTCCCTGACTATCAGACATTCCGATCTTGTTTTTTTGTAATCCATTGTGTGTTCTTGTGATAACTAAATTAAATTGAGTAGAATAGAACATAATTTATTGTACTTAATTGTTGGCAGTATTTGTATAGATCATCTGCAGTTATGGACAAGCTACGTCGTGTGCTAAGTGGCGATGAACCGACGCCGGAGGAAGAAAGCAGCATCATCACTCAGGTGAAACCATATGAATCTACTTATGGCTTATTAGTATTAATCACTAACTCGATATGCATTGCAATGGCAAACAAATTATGCACCAGCCATTTAACATTTCCAATGTGCAAATGCGGGCTTGCAATTTCACATCACTCCGCCGCCCCATTCCCCGATCACACGACCAAATAACTGTGACTCAACGCTTTATCAACGGTTTTTTTTTTATTGTTTATAAACCGCAGATTAATGATATGTCAACGCTCAGCTGGAGCACACGCATTAAGGCCTTCTGCATATGTTTTGTATTGGGCATATTGTTATCATTCCTCGGCTCAATAGCGCTCTTTCTACATCGCGGCATTGTTGTCTTTGCCGTTTTTTATACAATCGGAAATCTGGTATCCATGGCCAGGTGAGTTGACAAACGGAATTTAACATGTACCGGCTAATTGTTTATATTTCAAATGATTACAGCACGTGCTTTCTCATGGGACCCTTTAAGCAAGTCAAGAAAATGTTTGCGGAAACTCGTCTGATTGCCACCAGCATTGTTATTGTTTCAATTGTCATGACATTTGTATCGGCCATGGTGGTATATATTTCATTAATTTCTATTTTTGTTCTCTGTTTGATTGTTCACGTTTCTTTGTTTTATTTTTAGTTAAAAAAAGCCGGACTCACGCTTATATTCATTATCATACAGTCCCTGGCCATGACCTGGTATTCGCTATCCTATATTCCCTATGCAAGAGATGCGGTTAGGAACACAGTTTCCGCCTGCTTTGAGGTGTAGTTTTCTTTTCTTTTTTAGCGGATATTTCATTGATCAAAATTTGTAATTAATTGTCTAACATATGTATTATGGAATGATTCGCTTTTGTAGCTGTTAAGTTTTCGGAAATTTGTATTAAACTAGAATTAGGTCTTAGACACTCAGCTTATTAACAAAGTTTTGTTTGTTTAATATAATCATTTATACATACACAATATAAATTTAATTTAATCAGTACAGTTTTCATAAATTGTATGTACATTTTACATTGTAATATAGAGAATTTGCCTTTTTATTTATTTACTTTCTTTTCATCTAGTTAAGTTTTAGTGTTATTTTCTTTCTTTTTTTGGTATAATCAGATGGCCTCATTTGATTTTCTTCTCCTTTGGCGGCGACAATTTACCTAGAAAAAACGAAACAACAACAGAAAGAATGCATTTTGAAAAGAATAAGTTAAACTATTTTAATTTTAATGTCGTAGTGCGCTGTGCGAGGGCCTTCTATTGATTTACTTCGTGACAAATGTGCTTAACACGTTGAATGCAATTCCGAAAGGGGGGAGTGAAAGAAAACAGTCAACATGAGAGTGTGGAATGAACGGAGTATAGACACAATGCATACATAACGTGTTTAATAAGAGACTAAAGAGACACTTAAAACATATAGTATTTAATTTAGGCTAGTTTATACCTTTAGCTGGCGAACTAACAGCGCTGTCTCCTTGTCTTTTTGTGGGCGTTGTTGTGACTTTTTTCAGCTGATGTTGCTGTCAATGATAATTGAATTATTGTTAGTTATAATAAAGGTAAAACGAGGCGGGATAAGTTCTTACCTGCCACAAAACTGCAACGTAGACAAAAGACACCGATATTAGCACCTGCACGGTCAGCCAGATCACAATGTTGATGGCTTGCGTGCGCTCAAACAACTCCTTGCCATTCTTAATGCACAGAATGGCCTCGGAGACCATAATAGCGCCGTAAACCCAACATTGGGTGCCGACGCGTTTGCAGCGCGTGTCGGTAACGTATACGTAATATTGCCTGTAACAATTTGCATAGCATTAATAATTTAAACAAAAGAACAAACGAACAATGTTATGACTTAACTTACCTAACAGAAGGCGCAACAAACAGACCAATGAACACCAAACGTCCAATAACTATAAAATGACTTGGCGGCATCTCAAATATGTGTTTCAAAAAGAACGTATTCAGTTCGGTGACCTGCCAGAATATTACCAACTGTATTACGGCCGCAAATCTCATGGCCGTTGACTTGGGATCGAGCCAGCGGATAGCTGACCAGCTCTCTGGTGTAAACTGTAGCATGGCACGCTTGATTTTGCCCGTTGTCGTTGATATATCCTTAATGCTTGCCCATTTGTATTCACGCATTTCGAGTATTTTACAGATCTTGAGGCCCACCCAGATGCCAAGACCATTGCAGATGATCACATCGAGTATGAGAGCATCCCACCAGCACTCAATGAAATTGGGCAACAGGTGAGCAAAGGTAATTTCGGTTATTTCCCACATCACAGAGATGGCCCACAAAATGCCCATGTGACGAATGAGCACGGCCTTAAAGGCCCAGCCCAGAAAATGTCCCCAGGCAAAGACATCCAAATGTCCCTTAACACGTTCCCAACTAACGTCCGAGCAATTAACGCCGTATTCCTAAAAGATATGAAAATAACAAAGTTAAATAAATACACTATATCATTTGAAATCATCATATCCTTCTTTACCTTCTCCATATCGATGTGAAAGTTTTTCAACTTTGGATCGATCCAATAGAATATATTTCGTATGGTTGAATAGTTTTGGAACATAAGAAACTGTAGCATGAGCAGATATAACACCGAACAGCCAAAGAGGATGCGCCAAACGGCCGGATGTGGTCGTGTAAATGGTCCATTTGGAAATGCAATTACCGATATGATCAGAAAGAAGAATACAATGCATAAAAGTCCCGCCCAAAGGTTGTCATCCAAGTTCGCTTCGTTCCTGTAAATGTAATAATATTTTGTTGTCAATTCAATGAATCTACGTGCTCTATTTAATATAATTGATGAGTTTATTGCTGTTGTTGTTCCTCCTCTTGATTTTGTAATATTTTCCATTTGCTTAAGTTAATCTGTATTATATTTGGACTTTGGTATACAGCTCGTGTTCAGGTTGAATGACCTTTCATTGATATCGAAACCGAAACAATTACATATATACGTGTGTGTACTTGATAAAATGAAACAAAACGAGATTTTGTTTCGGGGACCATGAGGAGGCTCCTCAATGTCTCCGTCGACACATTTGGCAATGCACAAATACGCGGGTCGTTCTATCTTAGAGATAGTTGTTGTTTCGGGTCGTGACACGCTGTCACGACGTGTCGATAGTATGAGTTTGATTCGACGAGTGTTGATTTTTGGGGACAACAGCAATTATTTAACTATTTATGTGTGAAATTTGAACTACGACTAGAATGTCACAGCTAGTATAACTTTCAAAATTTCATAATTCATATAGATCATATTGTTATAGAGGACAAACGCCCATCTCTAAGAATTTCAGATTTAAAAATATACATATATTTAATGGATTGTTTAAGTTCTTTAAAATATAATGAAAACTTTTAGTAGAGATATAAAACTGAATAAAATATATATTTTTTATGTGCAATTGCTTTATTTATTTCTAATTTATGTCGTGACACGCACTCATCTCTAAAAATACCGATAGAGAAATCAGATATACTATATTGAACAGTATTAAAACTTAAATTACTTTATTCTAATTTGAAAAATTGTCTTATTGTCGTGTTGTGGCACGGGTCCATCTCTAGTTACTATTACTATTGACTTTCAATTGTAGACATATATCGTACAATTGTCGTGTCGTGTCACGCGGTCGTCTCTAACTTCTAAACAAGCAATCAATGATTGTATAGATTTGTATCTGAATGTGTAATGAGATTTTAAGATATTTTTGCTATCTCACTATTCTCGTGTCGTGTCACGCGCCCATCTCTAACCTCTAATCATGACATTTTCTTTTCTAAATTTCGAAAACGCTTAAAAAGTCAACCAAGGTTGACTGGCACATGTCGAGGATTTGTTCACTTTTTGTTTTGACGTCTGTTGGCCAAGTTAATGTTATTGCTAACATTAAACCCCCCCCCCCCCGTCAACAAAAATAGAAAGATCGATATCGAGATTGTCGAGTGGCGCCACAAATCTCCGACTCGCTCTTACCTGACAAATGCCGTATACATGACCGCCAACACGGAGACGGCCAGTAGAGTAATCGTATGTGGCTTATAGAAGAAATCCAAGGAAATGTCATCCACCGGCCGTTCATTAACAATAACAAAGGTCTTTGCGATTTCCTCTTTGCTCTTGTTGCCATTGCCGCCGTTGCCGTTGCCACCGTTTCCACGGCCACTGCGTTTCGTTGGTGTTGCCGGAGCACTTGATGCTCCGGATTTGTACTTGGCAGATGCTATACTCTGATCTCCACTGGAGCTGGGCTGCTCCCTTTCACCCTCCCCGCCCGTTGGCGTGCCGCGTGAATTGGAACGTTTCTTCATAGTAATTGTTACCGTTTTCTTAATATAATTATCAGTATCGCTTGCGTCGTTGATGGCGTGATAGCTGTGATAATGTTATAGGGTTGGCACGCGGGCAGATTTGCGGGTTGCGCAACATTCGCTCCACAATTAATGAGATGCTTCGCACTTTAAACTGTGGTTTTGTTGACGCTCAGGTTGCCGGTGGGAGCGTTTAGTGTATTAATCTATTGCTTTGTTCAATTCATTAATATTTTATTTGATGTTTTGGTTTGTGTGTGTTGTTAGTTAATCAGCATGCTGCACGGCGATTTCGAGAAACACCAGCTAATCTGACACGCACATGCCGGGCAGCAACTACATACTATGATTTGTTGTGAGCGCACAAGCGTTGCCACGTCGTTCGGCGTTGCCAGGCAGCTTGCTTATTTTCGCACTGTAATCAGCGTGTGCTGTCATGGTGCAATAATAATATGTTATTTTAAGAAAGCAGTCAGTAAACAGTGAGATGTGTAACAGTAGTGATGCTGCAAATCTAGCTAGTTTATTGCTAGCATTTTTAAAATGTAAAAAGTTTATAATTGAAAGAAAAACACTAAAAACACTACAGTTTTGGTTTATTTTTCGATGCATTTAAGCGATGCATTTCTAAGGAATTTATCTTTTTATATTTCTATTATTTGACATTGTTTGATTGTGATATTTTATACAAATCTAGCTATTTTTTTGAACGCTCAAATTCTGGCAGCACTGTAGTAATGAAATAATGAATACATTAAATATGGAAACCGTTGTTGTCAGAACATATTTTCCTGCGGACAGCAGGAATTCTGTCTGGTCTAAATATATATGTCTATTTTCAGTTTAAGAAATAGCTTTTTTTGGTTCTCAAAAGTTGGCAACACTGCTGGCAACGCTTTAACATTTCAATTAACATAAAATGGTTAACAGCGCTGCTAACAGCTGGTCAACATACTAGCCTTTTGTGTAGCCCTGATGAACAGCTGATCAACTTGTTGTGCTGATGAAATTACATTAATTATTGTTGTATATTGTTGTAAATTGTTATCAGTAATGCTGGACAAAGTTAAAAATGTCATCGTGGTGCTCTCGGGCAAAGGCGGCGTGGGCAAATCAACAGTTAGCACACAATTGGCCTTGGCTTTGCGTGCAACGGGCCACAAGGTAAACAATTCATTTATTGACTTGTCACATTGTCAATGTACGGGTTTTTTTTTACTGTTAGGTGGGCCTGCTGGACATAGATCTATGTGGTCCCAGTGTGCCATATTTGCTGGGCCTCGAAGACTGCGATATTTACCAGTGCGACGATGGCTGGGTGCCCATTTATACGGATGAAAGCAAAACGCTGGCCGTCATGTCCATTGGATTTCTGCTAAAGAACCGCAGTGATCCAGTAATTTGGCGTGGGCCCAAGAAAACTATGATGATCAGGCAGTTTCTAACGGACGTCAAATGGGAGGAGCTCGATTATCTAATCATCGACACACCGCCCGGCACCTCAGATGAACACATCACGGTTATGGAATGCATGCGCGAAGTTCCCTGCAATGGGGCGATTATTGTAACTACGCCGCAGGGCGTCGCCTTGGATGACGTGCGTAAAGAGATAACGTTCTGCAAGAAGACGGGCATCAAGCTGCTGGGTATTGTGGAGAATATGAGCGGGTGAGTTGTCTGAGCTGATTTCCGATATCTGATAAGCCGCCTAGATAGCGAGAGTTGCAGCTGATGCAATTAAACTGGCCAAAATAGAAATTGTATTGACAAAACACAAATTAAACAACTTGTATATATTTGTTAAAAAATAGTAGTCTCATGACATCATTACATATTTTGTTAACTTGTTCTAAGAACTATAAAATAACTAAGAGAAATGTAGGAAAACAAAGTAAAGTAACAAGAAAGTTTATACACTAATCCGCTTAAATCAAGAGTAGGTATACTGAAGAGAATCTGAAGAGCTTTGCTATAACTTGAAAGCTTAGAAGAAGGGCACATACATATAGATAGCTTTAAAAGCACCTTAACCAGACTAAAAGCTTATAGAAAGCATTGAAAGCAACTTAAACTGCCTAAAAGCTGTTAATTATCTATTAAGCCACTTTAAGCAAGTATCTTCTTTATAAATATGAGCGGATGAGCAAAGTACTGATATCAGCTAAACTTCTCATTCAATTAATGCAAAATAAGAGCTTTAAAAGCACCTTAGAGTGTCTAAAAGTTGCTTTCTGTCTATTGAGACACTCTAAGCCATTCATTGCATATAAACTGAAGAGCAATGCAATGCAATTAACTGAATTTTCACGTTTGAAGAGCTTTAAAAGCACCCTAAACTGTCTCAAACTTGTAACTATTTATTGAGCAACTTCAAGCTAGTATCCAAGCTAGTGTTGTGTTAAAAATTACCTGCAGAGAAAGACAAATAAACTATCTGCAGAACTAAATGTATATCCACATCAAGAAAGAGCTTTGTAAGCATCTACAACTATTTAAAAGCGCTGTAAGCTCAAGTCACTGTCGTAAATATAAACGACTGAGCAAATTAAATGAAAAAATGATAATATATTTAATAAATGCTATAAAAAAGCTTTAAAAGAATCTTAGACTGCATTAAATATAACCTAGAAACAAAGCAGTACCATTAGTTGTAGAACTTGCACCAAAGAGAGTGCTTTTAAAGCTGCTAACTGCCTATTGAGTAACTTTAAGCTAGTGTCATTATAAGAAATATGTATAATAATATTAACAAAATGCCATTAGTTGCAGAACTTAAATGCTGTGCACATAAAGAGAGCTTTTAAAACACCTTAAGCTGTTTAAAAGCTATTAATTGTCAATTGCTCCACATTAAGCTATTGTCATTATAAACATTAAAGCAAGGCAATGACATTAAATGAAGAACTTAATCGAAACGCCTTAAATTAGCGAAACTTTTCAGACACTTGAAGCTGTTGTCTGTCATTATGGGTTATATAAACATTCTGAAAGAAAATAAGACTAGCTGAAATAATTCCCAAATTTCACTGAGAACTTTGACAGCAGCTTAAACTAGCTGAAAGCTGTTAACTAACTTGTGGGCTTATCAAATTATTAGATTATTATTATTATTATTAATACATTAATATTAGACTACTCAACTCCTCTATTATATATTTTGATTGCAATGACATTTGTGTAATTTCGCAGCTTCGTCTGTCCACATTGCACGGAATGCACCAACATATTCTCCTCGAATGGCGGCGTGGAGTTGGCGCAGTTGGCACAGGTGCCACATCTGGGCACGTTGCCCATCGATCCACGAGTGGGTGTATTGGCTGGTAGCACGGCTTCGGTATTAAACGAGCTACCCGATTCGAGTACGTCGCAAGTGTTGCGCGGTATTGTGCAACATTTAGATGCGCTGACGACGACGACGACGACGGTGCCAATGTCTGCTTAAGCGTAAGTAGTTCCCCCCCAACCCCCAGATATATATATATATATATATCTATATACATTTGAGACGCAAGTTTTGTAGTAGATTTCGTTATCTTTTATTACAGTTAACCAAAAAACGGGGCCAGGCGGCAACGATACTACTAAGAGCTTTGGTATTTCATTTCATTTCTTGTATATGTAAATATGTAATTAAAGTAGAAATAAAAAAAACGCCTAAAAAAGGAATGTGTAATCAGTGCGGTGTAATTCCCTTTTCTTGTTTTCTTCTTTCTTTGAGACAAGTGTTGTTGTTGTTGTTGTGCGTGTGTGTGTGTGTGTGTGTGTGTGTGTGTGTGTGTAAGATACTTAAAGATGTATGTATATGGATATTATGGTATGTTAAGTCTTGACTTACATAATTGCCAAATTCAAGTAAAGTTTATGGTTTACACGACAATAATTAATAGCAAAGAAGTGTAGAAGTATATTATATTGATGAGATCTACACATGGTAAACATCATGTATTCACTTCATCGTGTAAACGTCAAAACAAAGAGAATTTCTTCTTGAACTCAACTTAATACTATATTGTTTTTTGTTTTTGTTTGTTTTGTTTGTTTTGTTTTTGTTTTGTTTTTTAACTCAGTAGATGCCATATTATCACAATGCATAATCAAATTGATCTTTATATAATACAAAATAAAAATAAATAATTATAGATATATTTTAGTTTTCTCTTCTTCCTTCATCGTTTCGTTTATGAAATCAATTGCAAAATTACAGATTCTGCTGGAGCATTGTCTTTAGGCGAGAGTCAATGAAATAAAAGTTTCTCTACAACTGAGGAAACTTCAAAAATATTAGTGTCTATTCCACAGATTCTTTTAGCTGCTTCTGCGGCAAGTTATGGATATCGGGTTGATCGATGCAGAGTACAAGATCAGAAGTATTCGTATTCTCGCTCAGATTGCAGTCCGAATGTGGAACCGAGGAGTACATGGTTTTGCGACGTTGCCAACCTATGATGATGGCAAAGATTACAATGGCCAGAATGCCCACAACTGTGATGAACAGTTTGGTCATGTATGTCAGTTCCATTGAATGCATTGTATCATTTGAACTGGCATTGGCCAGACGATAATCATCATCGGTAATGTTTGTTTTTTGATGCCAGCTTGTTGATTCCGGTGTCAATGCAGCCGGAGATGAGGTGGCCAATACGGCGGGACTTTCAGTGGTTAAAGCGGAGGAGGAGTATGAGGAGGAAGTGCTGCTACTGCTGCTGCTGCTGCTGCTGCTGCTACTATCCATTTCCGTATTGTCCATGGCCGTCACAGTTGTTTCCTCCATGTTGTCAGCGGTTTGCTCCTCCTCCTGGACAGTTGTGCTGCTTGTTACTGGCGCTGAGGTGGAATTAAGCATATCCTCTGCTGTTGTCTCCGTTTCCAAGTTATTCAAAGTTACAGCTTTTAGCTGAATTGGAACTGTGCTTTCATCCAACAACAACTTATCTGTGTTGTCGAACTCTACGATCTCTGGCAGCTCTGGTTCCTCTGGAGGCTCTAGAAGCTCTGGTATCTCTGGAAGCTCTGGCATCTCTGGTTTCTCTAGTTCAATTGATTTCTCAGCTGCCTGCTCAAGTCGTGGCTGCTCTGTTGTCTCTGTGGATTCTTCAGTGGGTTCGCTTGTGTTGCTGCTAACCGTTGAGGTTGCCTCAACAGTCTCAGTCTGCATTACCTCATCTTGCTTGCTTTGTTCCACCTGCTGCTGCTCTGTGGAACTCTCAGTTGTTTCACTTGTGATCTCTTGGCTTGTTGTGCTACTTGGCAATGTAGCAGCTTCTGTGGTTGCATTTACCGCTGTGCTGGAAGATGTGGCCGCCGTGGAGCTAGATATTTCCTCTGGCTCCGATGGACAACTGGGACAACAGTCACCGGGCAATTTAATGGGATTCTTGCATTCAACGGGCTTGCACCATGATTCCTGACATAAACTGTTGCCCTCCATGCAAATGCATTCGACACAACCATTTCCCTGTGTCCAGGATTCCCCATTTAACTTAATATCCTTGTCATCCGTCAGACAATTGCTGGGTGGACTCTGGTCCGACTGAAAGCAGACATTGATGCACGGCGGCTTACAGCTGTTGCACTTGGTGCACTTGTCCAGCCAATAGGTTAATTCGATGCCGCTGCATTTCGGCTCCTTGTCGCACTTGTACTGCGTACAACAATTGCCCGGCTGTCCGTTGCCCGGACTCAACTCGATCAGCACCGTGTCCGCCTTGCACTGTGGTCGCTTGGGGCACTTGTTGCAGCGACATTGTGGCTTGCCACAACATTTCGACTGGAGATCACGTTTGGCTCTTGTGTCATGGCCAATTTCCAATGGATTCAACTGTATGCCATCGAATTCCCTGATTTCGATGCTGCTATCGGCTGGACATTCTGTTGCTGTCGTTTCCGTTTCCGGTATTTTCGGGCATTCGTAGCCTTCGCATTCGTCAATATATGATTCAGAGTCTGCAATTAAAGAGGTCGCAAAAGCTTAATTAACACCTAAGTGACAGGTTTTGCAAAATGATTGATAAGCTCGATTAGCTCACAAATTTGCCAAAGTTTTGGACTGCATGTGGATGGTATGTGGTTAGTATGTGTGTGTTTGTGTGTGTATGTCGCGTGTCCATAAAAATTATCTATAATTATATACTAGTTGGAATGTAGTAAGTGGGTTTTAGCTCTGTGTATCGTATGTAGTAGTATGTGGATAATAAGTGTTTTTGAATTGATAAAATGTTTTTATGCTTGATTAAAGTGTGAATATGCTTATAGAGTTGGATATAATAGTAGAGTTAGAGAGCTGATCAAATAGATTGAAATGGGAACAATGAGTGTATGATAAGTGGATGCTAAGTGCTTTAAAAATGTGCTTTGAAAATTGGTACAGCTCGATTAAAGACTGAACTGGGTTTTAGACAGAGCTGGGAATAGTAAATGAATTATTTAGTGTAATGTATTTAATTGTATAACTGTAACCTGCTTGTGGATCGTAAGTGGTTTAGTGAGTAAATGTTTGTTAAACTTGTAATGACATGCCAGACTAGATAAAAGCGACAAGTGATATGAATGACATGTGGAACGTATGTGGATCGTAAGTGGAGCGTATGTGGAGCGTATGTGGAACGTATGTAGAACGTATATGGATCGGGTATTGATTGTATGTGGATCACATGTGGATTGTATATGAATCGGGTGTGGATCATATGTGGAACGTATGTGGATCGTAAGTGGAACCTAAGTGGAATTTAATTTGTATTTAATTCATATAGCTAGATCAAAGCCATTGTGGACAAATCAACGACACGTTTCTTTATCTATCACCATAAAATGTCTGTATACATATAATAGACGAGTACTCGTACAAATGTCTATCAGCTGATTGTCTTTAATATCAGACCACATTAATCAATCGATGTTTAGGTAAATTTATAAAAATTGCAATTTGATTAGCCGCATATTGTGGACCAGTTGACCAATGCTAAAAAGATCGTCAATGTGAATGGGAATGGGAATGGACAACAAGTGCCCAGGGACAGCCCCAAAAAAAAAGAAAAGAAATTGGGATACAAAGTACAAAGAGGCATACTCTCGTTTATTTATTGTTATTGATTTTTGACATTTTATCATTGAATTACCGAATGCTGGTGGGGACGAGAGAGAGAGAGAGCGAGAGAAATGTGGAATGGTATTCAAGAACAATAACAAAAACACAAAACGAAAAGAGAAAAAAAAACAATAACAAAATGAAATGAAACGAAAGAAAAAAATAAATATTATTGTGTTTGATTTTTGCCAAGAATTTCTTTGCACCGATCAATCGAATCGAATCGATCAATCGATCCATAGATATCATGATCTCTGTTCTTCATTGAATCAATAATTTTCAATGTGCCATGTCACGTTCTAGTATCTTACGGATCGCTTCAGTTATACTATTATAATTGTTATTGTTATTATTATTATTATTTGCCCTTTAACAAAGTGCGTCGCAATTGATTACAAAAATACTCCTAAATATTATCGAGGCTATTGATTTTATTATTGATGCTGCTGTGGTTTTCTGTTGTTACTGCGGTTTTTTGTTTATGATAAATTGACGTCATATAACCGCATATAGGTGAAGTGTAGAGCATTCAATTGAACATAATTTAAAATAGATATAAGTTACGCTATCAGACAAATGTGATCTCTACACATATGTATGTATATGTGGTGACAATATGCATAGAATTCATCTTTATACTCTATGCTGAGAGTGTTAACCTTTTTTGAAGTGTCAAAAGTGCGTATATATTTTTTTTTAGGCGAGGTGTATCGTTTTTTTATGCCAAGTAGTCTAAAAATATTGTGAATATGTGGCTGAAATTGCGCATAGTTTCAATCTCTTTGTGGTAGACTATACATAAGTAGATTGACAATAGATATAAAATATAATATATATATATATATATGAATAACTCTAGCAAGTCTTTTTATATAATCCGACTACCATATCTAATAGTTGACTAATAACCATTATTTTCAACGGATACTTGAGTAAACTCACACAGTTATAAGTATCTATAAATACTAAACAAAACTTCTTAGAATCATACAGAATTTATGTGAAAATAACTTGTTTATATACCTAAAAATATCTCTAGAAACTCAAACCAAGTTACTGCTATTTCTGGAAACATTATTTATCTGCTCTGTTCCAAGTTCCACTGATTCTGCTTAAGCTCCAAAAGAATGGATACAATAGCTCGAAAACTGAGTTATGGGTACAATCAAATGAAATCATAATTATTATATTAGCGATTTTGCTGCCTATTGTCAACATTTGCAAAGTGTATTAAGTCGGTCGTTAGCATTCACAAGATAACGGTTCATTTGTTATGCTTGTTATACCCTGTGCCCATTATAAATGGGCAAAAAAGTGTACAATGAATTTGTGTGAATGTATGTAACAGGCAGAAGGAAGCCACTCCGACCCTATAAAGTATATATGTTTATGATCAGTATCAATAGCCGAGTCCATTGACACCTGTACGTCTGTCTGTCCGTCCGTCCGTCTGTCGGTCTGTCCGTCCGTCCGTCTATATGAACACGTGGATCTCAGCAACTATAAGAGCTAGAGACTTCAAATTTGGAATGTAGGTTCCTGAATACCATACGCAGATCAAGTTTATTTTCAATTTTCGATACCAAGTCCTGTTTGTTTTAAAACTAGAAAAATCACCATTACATAAGCAATGTTAAAGCTAGAGACTTGAGATTTGGCAAACATGATAAAAAGCTTGGGCTTAATGTGTCCTGAAAATTTCATAGCGATGTCACGCCCACTTCGTCCATAACTCGAAAAAGCTGAGCAGTTGTATAGCTAGAGACTTGACACACATGGTAAGTATCCTACTTCCAAGGTGTGCTACAAATTTCAGTACGATCGGATATTGAACTCAGATGTTATACAAGGAACAAACTTATGCAATGTTGCCAGACTATCGCAAGCTACACTCTCTCGATGCAAGAAGAATCGACTTCAAGCGATATATGTAAATCCCATTATAATAAAAATATTTTTCTTTGAAGACCTGCACAGGGTATCCTACTGTCGCGTCCGCTCGACTGATCGGCTTCTTTTATACTGTGAAGCGCATAGAAGGGCGTCACGATAGTTTGCGTGATCTGCTGCGACAAATGTGGAATTCTAGGGCAGGCAATAGTTGTAATTATGTATGATAGTGCTGTGATCAAGAGTTGGAAAGAGAGCAGGGGACGGGGGGAGTATTTAATCAAGTTATAGATCTGCAGAATTTACAAATTTCATTCTGGAAAAGCGCTAAAAAAGAAAAAAAAATGTTGGCTCAGCGTAAAATAAAAAAAAAAAAACAAAAAATAAAATCACTTTGGATGTGCTTTCTTTTCAGTTTTCAGTTTTCTGCTATTCGCTTTTCATTCCAGTTCAGTTCAGTTTTTTTATTATTATTTGTTTCATATTGTTGGGTTTATTGACCCGATTGGTCAGCATAAAAATGGCAAGATACGCAGTTAAAGCTGGCAAAAATAAAAATATAAAAAAACTGGTAAATAGACACGTTCAAAGGTCTACCAGCAACTCGATGCAAATTAGCTAGGCACATATCCGTCTTCACAATTGGGTCGACTACTCTCATTAGCGGCTTGGTAGGTGGTAAACTAACTAAGATACGGCTATACGAATACCAGAAGTGCTAATTACGTCACTTTCTGGCAATGTTGTTGTCGTTGTTGTTACGAGAATTCACATATTTCATGTTGTTTTCTCTGTCTCTCTCTCTCGTTTTTTTTTTGATTGATCTACAGTCGAAGGTTGCATGCAAAAGTGCAATCTGTTTTCCAGTTTCAAGATGAAACAACCGAGTCTCTACGTAAACTTCTAGCGTCATCGGCATTTTACAAAAATAAATAAATAAATATCGTACATTTTTATTTTAGTACAATTAGCTGGCAAGTTTGTTGACACGCCGTCTGTCCCCTTCTGTCAGCCTCGTTGCCTGCTGCCTGACATGCAAAATTACTTAAAGACTGAGCGCAAACTAAAAAAAAAGAATGCTTTAAACATGAAGAGGAGGTCGCCGTCTCTCGTATCTTAACTACAACTTTGCGGCGTTTAAGGTCGAGAGGAGAAACAGCCAGTAAACGTTGCCAGAGCCGTTACAACAAACAAACACAGCCAGAAATAATAATTGAAGTTTCAGTCTCTTAACTTAAATCTAACTACGCGTTTAGACTCCAAACCAAAACCGAAACCGCAACCGAACCCAAATTATGCTCAAAAATTGTCAAAATATTCCCCCCCCGCCGCCTCTTCAGTGCGACACGTCAATCACGTTCTGTAAATTTGTTCATAATTATTGTCGTATATCATTTGTCAGGCTTTTGTGGGTTTCTTCTTGCTTTAAAACAGACAAATTTGACAATGTTTGAAAATCGTTAAATTGTCTTTGTCATAATTTATGGATGCGCAAAACAGTTGATTGTATATTTTAAATTAAAGAAAAGCTTCTTCTCCACACTTCACACAGCTTTTGCGCATTAATAAATACGTATGTATATTGAAAGTGGAGAACTTAACGTACATACTCTATTGTATATCAGCTAGGTGCTATTGTACTTACTATCTATCGATCATTTGGCGTCTAGGGAGCTTTTACTACCGAATGAGCTTCTATCCACTGGAGAGCTTTCGTTCTCTGTCAAGCTTTCACTCTCTTGACTATTTGTTGCTCTCCTGTCATGTTATCCTTTTCAAACTTTTACTTTTCTACTCTCATGTTTCCTTTCTATGTCTAGTTATATCCAGTGCCCATTAAAATGAGTAAAAAAGGGTATAATGAATTTGTGTGAATGTATGTAACAGGCAGAAGGAAGCCACTCCGACCCTATAAAGTATATATGTTTATTCTTGATCAGTATCAATAGCCGAGTCGATTGAGAACTGTCCGTCTGTTTGTCCGTCCGCCCGTCTGTCCGTCCGTCCGTTCGTCTGTATAAACGCGTCGATCTCAGCAACTATAAGAGCTAGAGACTTCAAATTTGGAATGTAGATTCCTGAATACCATACGCAGATCAAGTTTATTTTCAATTTTCGATATCATGCCCCGTTTGTTTTAAAATTAGAAAAATCACCATAACATAGGCAATGTTAAAAGCTAGAGACTTGAGATTTGGCACACATGTTAAGAAACTTGGGCTGAATGTGCCCAGAAAATTTCATCGCGATGCCAGTACTACTACTACTACTACTACTACTACTACTAGCTACTTCTTTCTCTTGATCAAACATTTATTCTCTGAGTTACTTTCTTAGCTTGTTAAGCGATTTCTTTGTCAACTCTTGTAAGAGACATTTAAATTCTCTAACCGTCTTGTTGTGATATTCTTAAACGTAATACATGATGAATTTTCCCTGTTTTGCAAGCATTCACTTTCAACTTCCGAGTTTCCACTTTTTTACTTTCACTCTCTAACATTCTTTTATAAATCCCGACACTTCATTTTGCTTTGTACACAATCCTTAAGCGTTTCTATTCGCTATTTAATATGTGAATCATAGTCTCCGATTTTCATTTCTTAAATGTGATATAAGTAGAAACATATACATACTTAAGACCCTCATAGCTGCCACTTCCGCCTGTTAATAATACCATGTTTAAACTACAATTACAGGGTATCAAGAGTGTATTTGGCACGCGCTGTTCGCTAAACTCTAAGACTCTTCGATCACGGCTGCTTATGACTCTGATTTGTTTGTCTAAAGTGTTTCCACTTTCGCCACACTTACCCACTAATGATATGGCAAACAAACTGATTATAAAATCCCCCTTTAACACTCGACTATTTGTGTGTGTGTGTGTTAGTGTGTTTGTTTATGATTGATCAATCACCGTTGTAGAACGTAAGGGTTTGCTTGTAGACTTGTACTTATATTATTTATATATTCTCCTTGACTTCGGCATAACTTTTATCTAGTAATTCTATCCATAATAGCAGTCGATGTGTGAACTGAGTGTGTGTGTGTCTACTTAAGGTTTATACGCGCAATTCGCTGGAAATTACGTAAACAAACAATTTTTCATCACCATATCAAGAAAGCTTATCTTAATTATAGATCAATTATAATATATATGCTCGCACATCTGTACAAAAAAAAAACGCATAAAGCGTCAACTAGTAGCCAAGTTCCCAAAAACAGTCCAAAAAACATAAATTCTCATTATTAATTATGCGTCAAAACAAACGCTACCTTAAACTGAGTGAACGATATGAGACGATACGTGAGAGAGAGGGAGAGAGAGAGAGAGAGAGTTGTGGGAGAGAGAAAGATAGAATGGGGGAATATCTATCTATCTATCTATCTATCGTATTCAGTAACGCCGGTAACGCTTGTTCTGAACTTTGTACTATTCGTGGTAATTATTGTTGTGATATTTTTTTTTATTACGATATTTGTGCTCAAATTGCAACAATTACAAATTAAATTATGAGCCAAAAGCGTCTGATTAATGGCCGTAAATGTGTTATATGATAACTGGGAACAGATGTCGTTAATATCTGTTTATAATACATTTATATATATATTGTTATTTGAATGGACTACGCCGGAATTAAGCTGTAAGATATGAATATACTTGTATCAATAATGTATATATATATAAATTTATATATACATGCAGGCGACTCATTAAAATGCATGACTGTGCTTTGATTTTGGACTGGATTCTGGTTAAGTTCTTGATACAATCTTTATATATATATATATAGTATACTATACATACTTGTGTGTACTTTTGATCGATGTGTGTGGGCGTTGCCCTTTTAAATGACTTAATGGAATGCATTTTAAGATTTATAAAGGGTTTTATAAGAAGCGTATTTTTGTTTTTAACTGAATGTATACAGAGTTGGTAATACAATAACAATGTATGCTGAAAACTCAGAAGAGTTATTGCCAACAAATTCGTTATGTAGCTTCAAATTAACTCCAGCTTATTTATAGACATGACATACTAGCATCTAGCACTCTAGCGAAGATAGGGTATATTATGGCTTTCTTATGATTTGAAACTCCAGCTAAATTCTAGCTAAAAGTGTCGTCATAATATAGACTTATTAATGTTATATATGGACGGGATATAATGTAAAGACAGCTATAATCAAATGCAGTCATATGTAAGTCTGAAACTATAAGGTCAAATTTGGCATATAGATACTCTAGTTTATTATATTTAGATATATTATATATATGTATCTTTTTTTCGTATTTGACTAACCATTCAGCTGTAACTTAGAAACTGCTTTAACTATAGTTTTACCAACCATAAAGACTTGACTTTAACTTTGTAATAAATTGAATTCATTTAAATCATTAGTTAATATATAATGCACGGTATTTACTAGTCCATCAACTTCTTGCCTTTGCAAACAAAAAAAATGTATATTTCGTCTTTGGTTGTTTTACTTTTGTCTAGTTTTCAGTTCCTGTCTCTCAACGCATATTAACTGTGTTAATAGTTTGTCATTTCAACAATTAATTAAATCACACAGCAAACGATTAAAAAGAATTTGCTCCACTTAATGACAGACATTAATTATATACGAATGGACAGACATACGTAAGCGTATGTCATACATATATATATATATATACCATATTCTATATGAGGCATGAACATTGCCAGATATCTGACATGTGTGAGCTCAGCTTTATAAACGATTCATTTCATTTTTGCGCAAAACTGTAAGAGATATCTATCGCAAATGTAATCGATGCCTTTGATATAAGCGCAACGTAAGCGATACCCAAGGCATGATACCCTGTAAGTCATTAAATTTTCTACAGGGGTTTCTAATTGTGGCAGCATAGTGAATAATGTACTGAAAAAAGCTGTTGATTTCAGCTCTCAGATCGATAGAATAATTGAAACATATAGATTTCTCCATCAACGTCTGCAAGGGCGTAGGCAGAGGGGGGCCATTGCCCCCCCCCCCCTACACATGTGAAATTTCATTATTTAGCTTCAAAAATCTGCATAAAATGGTTTTTAAAACTTGAATTTATTAAAAGAAACAATTATTAAGAGTATTAAATTTTTGTAATGACTGTATGTTGAATGCCCGGTGCTTAAAAGGAAGGCAAAGGGAGAAGATGAGGTTGAAAACCTGTGTTGGCCCCCCCCCCCCTTACTGAAAAGCTGCCGACGCCCTTGAACGTCTGCTTTATACTCTCGTTTGATCCAGACTCAACGACTCGACTCAACGAATCGACTCAACGAATCGATTCAACGACTCGACTCAACGACTCGACTCAACGACTCGACTCAACGACTCGACTCAACGACTCGACTCAACGACTCGACTCAACGACTCGACTCAACGACTCGACTCAACGACTCGATTCAAAGAGCCGCTAGATCCTTCGATTCCCGCCAGAGCGAGACCATGCTATATGTCTATACGTATTCTAGTGAGTTAAAGAGGGAGATAGCTAATATGTGCAAATTAACCGATGCAGACAATTAGATATGGGCAGTTAAAACAATGTTAATCTTAACAGATTAGCGATCGAACATCGGTAAAGCTATCCGCCTGCTACAATATTGAGTATAATCTAGAGGGTATTTCAAAGTCTTTACTATTAAACACATTTCTCCATACTCTGACAATTATTAATGCTAACGCTTGAATACAGAAAGATTCTTGGCTAGTTTATAGGGCATTTCCCAGTCGCTAATTTAAAATGTATTACTTGTTTCCTAGTTGAAAATAATTTAAGTTTAATATTCTGTAAGAATACTAAAGAATATAAGCGGAAATACAAATTTGGCATCATTTATAGGGTATTTTTTAAGTATTTACTATAGTTTTATTACACATCTGCCATTCTCTTTATATTCTAAATGTTTTCTAACTATTTCATGAGATTTAGGTATTTGCAAATGTAATTATACAGAGTTTATTTCACTTTCTGAGAGTTCTACATTCATTTATCGATAAACTTACAGTTTCTAGGGTATATATTTAGTCGCTACTCTACTCCTAGCTGTTCGGCACTTACACGTCTTTCAAATCTTACTTACAACAGTGAAAAATAAAAGTTTTCAATAAATTTGTAGCCAGCATTGAGTTGTTTTTGTCTGTCCACCTCTGCGCAGATGTTTTTTTCTCACTTAATCTGTATTGTTTTTCCGGCCCACATGCCGGACATACGATAAAGTGGCCCTGGCAACTGAATGCTTTAGGCCAGGCCCGATCCAATTGACCGCTGCAGGCGACGGGGTAATACACTTAATCGAAAATGTGTCTGGAAATGACGCATCCCATGAATAATTATGTGCTACCTTACTCTGTCTATCAGTCTCCCCCTCATCCCCTCTCTCTCTCTCTCTCTCTCTGTCACTATTCTTAGCTGGAATTCTCTAAACTAAACACTTGGCTAAAATAATGAAAAGAGACGAATGACTAATACATTTGGCATGCGACACTGAAACTGAACTCACAACTGATAAGAGAATTTGTTTTGATATAAAGAAAATAACTACAGATACAGAAGAAGGTCAATAACGAATTAGTTAACTGCATTTTCTATTGCCATAGATTAAAGGCTAAAACCAAGGTGAATAAACCATATTAATTAAGAAATGACGTAGTGGCCAGATATCAATTTCGGACAGTCCAGTCTGTTATCAGCGTAATCAACAACAATAACAACAACAACACATTTTTTTTATGATGTGTATAAAGACTTTTGAGTTTCCCCAAATGGAAAGACTTATTCCCAGCGCTTTCTTTCTATTTCTTTACCCAGTGACCAAGTTGCATAATCAATGTAGTTAGTTAATCATAATCATTTTCTAGACTTTTAGCTTAGTTTGTGATTCATCAATAAAGGGTTGGAATCAAATGGTTGATCGTTAAATTTGAACACTTAATTTTTGTAGTAAATATCATACTTCTTTATTAACTTTGCTCAACTATTAGCTTCCTTATTTTAATCAACTAAAACTCTTTAAAATTCTACTACATACTTCTTCCACATTTTCCTATTAGAGTTATGAAATTGTTTTTATAGCTTTTTCTCTATATATTATACACAATCTACTTTGCTTTAGTTATTGTAGATAATCCACTATGCCTATAGTACTTCAAGTAATTGATAAAAAGAAAACAATCTAAGAAGTGTGATTATACAAGTGCAATGAATATATTGTTGTTGTATATTTGTGTTTGTCTACTTGAAGTGTGTGAATGGAATTTGTGGAATGTTTTGAAGGCATGCGGATCTGCACATTATGAGCTATCTATCTATCTATCTATCTTTCTGGCCAACATGAGTTCTCAAGGCACTTGAATCATGTATATGTATATATATATAGTCTCTATAGATATGTATGCAATTCCTAATAAGTAGTAGAAGAGGAGCAGGGAGAAGTGGCATTTCTTGAAGGTTAAACCAAGTGCAAAGTCCAAGTTGAGATTGTTGTCATTTGTAAGGTTGCTTATCAACATTGAAATGCAATTCGTAGAAAGAGTTGCTAATTTGATGGTTCTGTCGTCATTGGTCTGTTTATATTTATAACAAACTAAAAAAAGCGAAACCAAAGCGAAT
Source organism: Drosophila histrio (assembly GCA_958299025.2). Lineage (NCBI taxonomy): Eukaryota > Metazoa > Arthropoda > Insecta > Diptera > Drosophilidae > Drosophila > Drosophila histrio. The sequence continues at coordinate 17,378,869 of OY729166.1, read as the reverse complement.
GAATTTTTTTATTTTGACGCTGTGGAATGTTGTTTAGATTCGTCTTTTTTTTTTTGTATTTTATCTCGGAATTATCTCAAGCGACGCTAACTAAGTCGTTGTTGTTCTATTCACAAGGTGGTCGTTTTTGCCCTGTATTGTTTTTGCAAAATAGAAAGAAAGAAAATGTTTAGCTAACACATTCCAATGCGTTTTATCAGCAGTAGCAGCAGCAGCAGCAGCTTCACACCGACAACAGATACTATACCTAACAGATATAGATACACAACGTTACAGATACAGATAGAGATAGAACAATTGCATTTGCTAGCTTTGTCGACTGATTTATAAGAATGAAAACAATTCCCTTTTCGCTAACCAAATATGTATCAAGATGATATTGACTTTTTTCTGTCTGTCTGTAGATAAATATTTATCTATAAATATATAATACTCTAGGGTATTACAGCTTCGATCTACTACCTCTAATATCTGTTCTTTGTGATCTCAATTGTGTCTTTCTTTTCGAGACCTTTCGCTTTTGGTTATGCGCTGTCAGATTTATCTAAATTTAACTCGTTCAGCTGTCACTTTTACCTGGTTATTTTTTTTGTGTTTAGCCTTAACTTATTCGTGGCTAATTGTGTTATATTTTGACCTTGTTGTGTTTTGCCCACAAGAAACCACTCACAAACACAAACACACACACACACTCTCTCTCTCTCTTTCTAATGTCAGTTGAAGTCGCGTTCGAGTTGACTATGCAAATTGTCAACACTAAATGTAAGTTTATTTAGGCCCAAAAAGCTAAAGGGGGTTAACAGGAACTATGTGGTGACTCTTTGACTCCCCCTAGATGAAAGTTTTATTTGCTGGTGGTGGCGGTTGTATTATTTTGGCCTTGATGCGGGCAGTCTAAACCAACTGTTCACTTTCTTTTACATATGTATGACTACCTCATTCCTTCTTACTCTTTCTCCCTATTTCCCTCTCTCTCTGTTATTGATTGTCAGCGCTTCAATTTGGTGTGTTGTTGTATATACAAGTTTATTACTGGATTTGAACTACATTTGCGGAAGTCATTGTTTTTCTCTGTTTTTCTTTTATAGTTTATTGATTGTTTGTTGAGAGTTTTTGCATAGCTTTCGTTTATAATTGTTTTCCTTTTATGCTATTCATTTTATCCATTCAGATATAGTTTAATCTTAGGTTAGGTTAGGTTAGTATATGAATATCTGTCGAAATTTAGCACCCGCTGTTGATAAGCTAATCAAAGTTGAACTTTATTATTTAGACGCCAAGCTAAAATCTACAAATCTACGACGTAATCTTACATAGTTTTGATTTATTACTTTCAGTTTGGCTAAGGAATTCTTTCCGCATTATAATAGTATTATAATCTTAGCGAGGAGTTTGACTCTATTAAAAATAGGCAAAAAAGGGTATAATGAATTTGTGTGAATGTATGTAACAGGCAGAAGGAAGCATCTCCGACCCTATAAAGTATATATGTTTATTCTTGATCAGTATCAATAGCCGAGTCGATTGACAACTGTCCGTCCGTCTGTCTGTCCGTCCGTCCGTCTGTCCGTCCGTCCGTCTGTATGAACGCGTGGATCTCAGCAACTATAAGAGCTAGAGACTTCAAATTTGGAATGTAGGTTCCTGAATACCATACGCAGATCAAGTTTATTTTAAATTTTCGACATCAAGTATCGTTTGTTTTAAAATTAGAAAAATCAGCATAACATAAGCAATGTTAAAGCTAGAGATTTGAGATTTGGCACACATGATAAGAAACTTGGGCTTAATGTGCGCAGAAAATGTCATCGCAATGCCACGCCCCCTTCGCCCACAATTGAAAAAAGCTGGGCAGTTTTATAGCTAGTTTTCTCAAAATACTTTTGTTTTGAGACCTGTACAGGGTATCCTACTGTCGCGCCAGCTCTACTGATCGGCTTGTTTAGATTGAGATCGTTCTGAGTTTATTTAACGCTTTTAATAAATCTGAAAATATTATAATTTCATCTATTTATTCTTCTACTATTACAGAACTTTTGTTCATTTTATACATACTTCATTTCAATTGAAATTCTTTTTAGTATTCTGTTCTTTTGTCTATCAAAATGTTCTTTATTTAATATCATGAATTTAAGTTCAAACAAATTGTTCTCGTTAAAAATGACCTTACTTAATACAAATACTCTTTGTTATTTCCGCATTTTTATGCTCGTATTTTTAGTCTATCTATTTATTTTTGTATTTGCCAATCGATTAGTTTTAGTTGGATTATTAAATTTCCTATTATTTTTATCTGGCTATAAACAATTATTCGAACGCCTCGCAATTGCTCAATTAATTTGGCACTCGTTGTTTTCTGTGAGCTGTGAGCACTTTCAACGCCTTTTGTTGGGATGATCATCGGTTGCTGCTCTATTAGTTGTATAAGTAATTGGGTTACCTCAAAACGCACCTCCCATGACAAGCGTATACGTAATATGTAAAGTCTCCACCCTTCTCCTCCATCTCCTCCTCCTCCTCATCACCCTTTTACACACACACACACACTCTATCTCGTTCGCTGGGCACAAGGGCAAGCTCTCGCATGAAGTACAAATAAACAAATTGAATCAAATAAAAATAAACCCATGCACGCTATCGAAATTATCAATGAAATTGTTTCAAAAAAACCGCAAAAAGCAAAACAACAAAATTGAAACAACAACATAACATGTGTTTGTAGCAAAGAAATAATAAAAGAGGAGAAGAACAAAAAAAATACAAAAAAAAACAATGACAAAATATAAACAAAAACAAATAGATACATACATAGTATCTATCCACCTTATAAATAACGTAGCGTATTTCGCTATTTGGTATAATAGTTCTTGACGTCATTACAATACAAGTGACGTCGATTTGGCATTTTTGCTTTTTTTTTCATTAATATTTCGGGAATCTCGAGAATCTCAATATGTATCTTTTTTTGGCGTAATAAGGTCGCATATACAAACATTTGTTGGCAGATTGCTATGGGCGCTATTAAAGCCATAAAAAAAAGCCAACAAAAAGCTGAAAAAAACGGATCAACAAAAGATCATTAAGCGTCGATGAGTCAGTTGATGAGTTTATAAATGAGTTCATTTGTTGGATTGAACTGCTTATTTTATGGCCAAAAACACACATCGAAAATACAAAAAAAATAAAAGCAAATTTCTCTCTTATCTATTTTTATAAAATCCGCATGAGTTAATGCGTCGTATGTTCCACATATTTTGAACTACATAATGATTCTCGGAACTCACCTGACAATGCCTCCAATGATGTTAATGATGATGATGATAATAATAATGATGATCCGCCTTCGCATCCAGCTCCAAGCAGTAAGATACCCACACACAAAATCTGTAGACCACAAAACTTTGCCATGCTGTGTTAATAACTTAACTACTCCAGTTAATCGATTTATCGATGTATGTCACAAGTAGTTGTTGTTGTTGCTTTAATCAAGACAGTATCTGACGTAGCTGTCTATTTTTTTTTTGTATATTTTTAATCAAATCTTATGTAAATTTTGATTTGATAAAAAAACTGAAACGCGTTTTGTTGATGTAGGTTGAGATCCTGAAAGCGTAAAACTGTAAGAAAAAACAACATCGAAAAATAACCAAAATTAAAAAGTGTCAGTTGAATTTCAATTTCGGTTGCCAGGGGCGTGTAGTGTGTATTCAAGGGGGGAGGGGGACAAGGCGGGGAGTGGTGTGAGGGGCATTTTGCCAGTGCCAGACAGTCCGAGTTATGTGTATAGTTTGAGGCTATTTCTTGCTTTAGTCAATTGCAATCCACATTAATGTTTTTTTATTGCGCCGTAAGCTTGTCTGCAAGGTTTTTACCCTGTACTTTTCAAAAGTAAATGGTGTCGTTTACGTTGCAAGTGACGAATGAAAAGGAAACTCAATGGTGCTAAGTTTTCTATATTCAACAGCATAATAAATCTATTTAAAAAACCCGAAAAAAAGCAGAAAAGAAAAGCTTAATCTTCTTAATGTTTTTAGTATAAATAAGCAAATCAATGAAAATTGTATTATAATTTTAAAAATTGCATTTAAAAACTTTGTTGAATTTTATAATATATTGTAATTGAATACTCTAATATGTTTCATTATTTAAATTTTGTATTTTACTACTTTAAACTACTCGAAATACTATTTAAAAAATAAAACAAAACTCTTCAGTTAACTTTTCTTTAAATATTTTTTATACTTAAACTAAATTAGTATTTCAAATAAATCATTGTTGACTTCTATAATATATTGTAATTAAATATTCTAATATGTTTCAGTATTTAAATAATTTAATTTACTAATAATAACATGTAATAGTACTTAAAAAACCTTTAAGTAAACTAAACTCTTCTGTATATTTATTTTTAAATGTTTTTTTAATGTTTTAACTAAATTAATATTTCAAATAAAACATTGTTGCATTCTATAATATATTGTAATTTAATAATCTAATATGATTCAGTATTTAAATTATATATTTTACTATTTTAAATAGCACCTAATAGTACTTAAAAACATTAAAGTTAACTAAACTCATCAGTTAACTATTCTTTAAATGTTTTTAAATGCCTCAACTAATTTAGTATTTAAAACAATTCACTGTGGACTTTTATAATATAATGTATTTTAATACTCTAATATATTGCAGAATTTAAATAATTTAATTTACTATTTTAAATAACATGTAATAGTATTAAAAAAACATTTAAATAAACTAAACTCTTCAGTTTATTTATCTTTAAGTGTTTTTCAAATTATAAACTTAATTAGTATTTCAAAAAAAGCATTGTTGAATTTTGTAATATATTTTTTATTTAATACTCTAATATATTTCAGTATTTCAATTATATATTATTATTATTTTAAATAACATGTAAAAATACTTAGAAAACATTTAAGTAATCTAAACTCTTCAGTTTATTTATCTTTAAATGTTTTTTAACGTTTTAACTTATTTTATTATTTCAAGTAAATCATTGTTAATTTTTATAATATATTATAATTTAGTACTCGAATATAGTTCAGTATTTTAATAATTTATTTTACTATTTTATATAATATTATTTAAAAAAATACAAAACTCTTTAGTTAACTTTTCTTTAAATAGTTTTTATACTTAAGTAAAATAAGTATTGCAAATAAATCATTGTTTAATTCTATAATATATTGTTATTTAATACTGAAATATTTATTTTTATTTAAGTAAACAAAACTCTTAAGTTAACTTCACTTTAAACTTCTCTTCTGCTTAAACTATATTCTCATCTCTTACACAACTTACAGGGTATGCAAGTGTCGACAATTTGGTTTTTTCTTCTCCGATTTGTTGGGTGTTTGGTTTCAGTTTCGGTGTTTTGGTATCCGTGTATTGGTATTTGTGTGTTGGGGCTGGCGTTTTGAACTGTCGCACTGATATCAAGTAGGACTTATCAAGCCAATCAGTTTGGCATATGTTATAGTGGCATGATAAGCTATCTTTTGTCGAATCGACAAATAATACAAAATTATGAAGACACATACAAAGACACACACACGCAGCAACTGTGCTAAGCGAGTATATCAAAAAAAACAAGAAAAAAAGAAGAGGAAAACACAAGAAAAAGTATATTGAAAAGAAATAACAAATAAGCGATTCTTTCAGGGCATATCGAAGATTTTAATACACTTGATATAAAGGGAGTTTCCCCTCGAAGGCAAATATTGTACTATAGATAAAGGCGACAAAAAAAGATAACTGACTGAGTTTATGTAATTAAAGATTGCAATAAATGAAATTAATTATTTATGCCGTTGTAAATTTCACACGATATCGAAACCCACAAAAAAAAACACTGCACAATCGAAAGATACGGAAAAAAATGTGCAAAAAGCGCTTGTCATTTGTTATAACACTTTAAAATTGTTATAAATATAAATCGTAGTATAAAAAATTGATAATGATTTGTCAAAAATAGAATTATTGTGTGCGGTTTTTATAGATTTTTTTTTTTAAGTTTAATCTGCTGTTTGCAGGTTTCTTTAAGGCAAAATGTAATTGAGTAATTTGTTTAATTATGAATGCGTGACTTCCATAATTATTAAACTTGTTGAACATTGAAATTAATATATAAAAATATGGCTAATAAATTGAAGACGTGTAGCAGAGAATTTCACATAGTTATAATAATTTATAACTGTTATACATAACTCATACTTTTATATAGAACTCTAATTGTTATACATATGCATAGAGTGGCTTTTGAGCAAGTGCTGCCAGGCATCCCTAGGAAAAACAGGTTAAAAGGACTTCAAAAAGGAACAGAAATGGAGTGAAAAACTTGTATAAAGAAAGAGCTAAGCAGGAAAAGTCTTTAGGTCTTAAATTATTCGTAATTTTAATAAAATTGTCTATTTCTCATAGTTTATTATGCAGTTATATGTTTAAACCATTATAGATATTATATTATATTAATATATATTAAATATTATAAAATATAAATATTATGCATGACTAAAAAATAAAATATTTCTAATTATTTTATAGAAGCGTTAATATTTTGATGTAGTTCCTCACAATGTGATGAAATTAAATGCGCTAAACACAAACGTATGTTTAAACCAATACATTTAGCTGGATTTGACTGCGCAGCAAAAACAAAAAAAGAAGACAGCCACAACAACAACAATAAGTATTTATGCAATCAAAGCCAGCTGACAAGTCTGTCGTCGCAAAATTTTTAGTTTTAAATTTAGTTTTAAGCCAACCGACAAAAGGAGGAGGAGAAGGAGGGGTAAGGGGGAAGGGGAAGGGGGAAGAGTAGGCGAACGCGGCAAGAGAGATGCCTAAAACAACAACAAAAAACACACACACAGAGACACACACTGAGATTTGTAAGACAAATGGACAGCAGGCAGACAAAAAAACAAAAACAACAACAATCTGACAGTTGGACAATTGGACAGTTGTTGGACAGACAGACAGACGTCACTACACATAATAACGAAATTGGGGCAATGAGACCTACGCGCTGCCGATCAGCCAAGTGTTGTTGTAGTACTTACCTCTTTCTTATAAGAAACAATCAGCTAAAAACCGAATTTGTATCTACCGCTTGAGTTTTCGTATAATTTGTTAAAAATTTGTTTTTGCACGAGAAAAAAACATTTAAATTACATTGTCATCGTTGGCAATGAATTTATGTTTGTTCATTTTAAATGGTAAGAATTCGTTCACACGTGTGTGTTTTTTTTTTTTTTATTAAAAACAATGTTCTTGGTTTTAGTTTTCGCACAGATTTCCGCTTGGTTTTTTGTTTACAACTGAAATATAAGTAGAGTATTTCTTGTTTTGTTTTTTTTGTTGTTGTTCACGCTCCGCACACACGTCTTACTACGTTGCTGGTTGAATTAGTAATGAAAAAGCGATGAACAGGTCGCTTTTTGCGCAAAAAAAAAACCGCAAGCACAGCAAACAGTGTGAGAGCGCGAGAGCGCGAGAGAGCAGCAGAAGAACGGCAGTGCGAGCGCCTCTCTGACTCGTGCAGCTTAAATTTAAGAGTACGATCGCTCTCGTTTTCTTATTGTTTAGTTGTTTTGTATACAAATATATATGGGTTGGTAAATAAATGTTTATAATGCGTAGTTGTGGGTGTCGTCGTTATCTATTGCATGTTAATAATAAATAGTTTATATTAATCTTGTTTTTAGACACATTTACGCAGCGTAACGTATTTTTTTCTCTTCTTATTGATGTTTTGCCGTGGCAACGCTGTTTTAAAACAGCTGGCGCGCTTTGTTTATAGTGTGCAGCCCTGGCAAAGTTTTGTAAATTGTAAGTGATAGCGTTGCCAACCTGTTGGAAAGAGGTGAGCGACTCAGCTAGGTAAGTGGCAACGTAGTGTTGTGTTTGGTGCATGTCTTGGCTAAGAGGGCGCCTTTTAATTGTAAATTTGAAAATGTTCTTAAATGGAGATATATAATATGATATAAAATCAATTGGAGTATTTAACGATGTTGCCACACATTTTTCTGCTATTTTTGGGTATTTATATTTTATTTTATTTATATTTGAATATTATATACATATGTTTATATATTTCTCTATTTATTTATGTATTTTTGACTGCCTGTAATTTTATGCACTTTGGCAACAAGATTTACATGTTAAACATCAGCATTTGGCGCCCTTTTTGACATTTGCTTTGCGGCCATTTGCAATTCTGGAACCTGTAACGGTAATTAGCACGCGCTCTTTTGCTCATTATCATGTGTTTCCGTATTTCTGCGTGTGTGTGTGTGTGTGCGTGTGCATGCGATTCCCCCGCGGCAACTGCAAATTGCACGCGTGGCTGCCGCTGCAATAGTTAAATACACACACACACACACACACACACACACACAGGCAATACCTATACATATCCCTCTACTTGAGTCAAAGCAAAGATGCCGCCGCACTTTTTTCGGCTGGCCAAAATACCGAAAATGGTCAGCATGTTTTGGCGGCGCGTCGCTTGTCCCCTTTTTGGGTTTTCAGTTTGGAAAACTCGACGGCGCAAGCGCGTGAAATTTTAATTGTGCCTTTCGGGGCGTCGCCGTCGTCGTCGTCGTCGTCTAGCTGCATTTGCGCATCCTTCGAACCGAAATAAAGATCTTTGGGGCTAACACAGCTCATCCAATGAATGCTCAGTGTCTGCCTTGCTGCCAAAGTTGTTCATGCCAAAAAGGTGCAAAAGGCCAAATAGTATTCGGTTGTTTATGTTGTTACAACGCCACGTTGTTGTTGTTGCTGTTGTTGTTGTGGCACTGTTGTGTCTTTTAGCCCACAAAAATGCTTATTGGAATTTGGGTACAGTGGTAACTGTCTATAGTTCAACTTATAACAAAACTTCTTACATTAAATTTAATTTATTATGGTATATAGAATTTGTTAATTAAGTTAATAGTTTGGTTATAGCACAGATGAGGTTTGTAACTTAATATTTTACAGAAACTATGTTTAATTTATTAAAAAATTGTATTTTAAATATTATAATATATATATTTGTTAGTATTTAAAATTATAGCATCTACTTAAAACTGGTTACAGTTCTTGCTACTTTTTCCACATTTTTATAACTAAGCTTTTTACATGAATTTGAATATTAAAGTATATATTTAAATATAAATTAAATAAAACTCGCAGAAGTCAATACTAACAATATAGAAACCTTATTAAAACTCACTACAAAATTAAAAATAAGAAAAAGACAAAAACAGCCTGAAGGCCTCAGTTGCTCTGGCTACATAATTGTAGTATAGAATTAATTCTAAGCTACAATTAAAATAAATAAATAATAAATAAACTTACAAAAATGTCTATTGGAACTTTGTTAATTTGTTATTTTATTCAGAAATTAATAGGCAAAGTTTCTATGCGTAAAATAAATAATCTAAAGTACCAAACCCAAATAAATACACCGTAAGTTCAGTTAAAATATTGTATTATTTATATATATTTATATTTTATAATCCTTTAAATTATTTTTAAACTTAGAATAATTATTTATTTATTTATATTTATTGTCAGACAAAAAAGGCAGTCGACACAACAATATAAATATAAATTAAAGATAAAATTTAAATTTAAGCTTACAATTAAAAAATTGTATAAGTGCTTTAATTGGAATATAATTGAATTGAATTTAATTTAATTCTGGGGGTATATGAAAAGAAATGAAATTATTAAATTCCATTAAAAATTTAAATTTGTATAAATAAATTTATTTTTAAAATTAATAAGAATAGCAAATAGTAAAGTTTGTGAACTTTAAAAGTATAATAAGACCATAAATTATTAAATTTTCTTCACTGAATAATAATAAATAAATAATAATAATATATAAATAATAATAAATAATAATATATATAATAAATAATGATAATATATAAATAATTATATTATAATATATATAAGTAGTTTGGGGAAAAAGTAATACATTTTTTTTTCTGTATGTCCATTTTGTTATATTTTGATTTGTTAACTATTGGTCACAAAGATTTACGCTTGTGCTGCTTTGAAAGGTGTGATTCCCATTTAAAACATACTGCAGTCCTTTTTTTTATACGTCGATTGTTGATAGATACACTTTGTTAATATATTTTTTAAATTGTCCTTATAAATATTCCATTTTTTTTCTACATAAATTCACATTTTCTATCTTACCTGCATTTGAGTAATTTTATAAATAGAACTCTGTATCTTGGGTAATTATTAATAATTTAAAATATACTTATTCTACAGTTTCTTTGGTTAATATTTTAATTAATTAGTTTATAAATTGTTTTAACAAAAATATCGCGAATTAAAGTTCTACACTTTTCACACAACTAACACATTTATATGAGTTTTTCTTTAACCTGCTGGAAATTGATTATCTATTATTAATTTAATTTTTCAAAGTAAAAAGTTCGCTAAATATAATAGAAATATTGAATTTCTAATGGAAATTATTTCTTGTTCTTTGGAAATTAATTTAATATTTATTTATATTATTTTAGAAATATTTATATACATTAATACTTATAATTTATTAACTATTCATTTAAAGTATAATAAAGTGTTTAGTTTTTTTAAATATCAATTATATGTCTGCATGGATTCCCTTACTGCTGTGTTGGGTTTACTCAGTTAATTAGCATTTCCAGCGCTCGTTTTGCCTAGGCAGGTTCCACTGTATCCAACTGGCACCTGATGTCAACTGTTATAGCTGCTGCCGCTGCTGGCCGTTGTATCAACATCATCATTCTCATCCTCATCTGACTGCTGCAACCTCAGCTGCAACTTCAACTTGAGCTGCAGCTTCGTCTTCTGTTGCAGCTTCAGTTGCAGTTGCAGTTGCAACTTCGGCTGCGGCATCGGCTTGAGGGTTTTTCTTCTTCTTCTTCTTGGTCTTGTCGCTGCTTTGTTGCTGTTAATAGCCGCTGCGGGCCAAATCAATTCCATGCAAGTTGTAAGCCCGTCGTCGTCGTCGTCGTCTTTGGCTATTTTATTGGTTGACAATAAAAGTGAGCCAAGTGTTTCCCCCCGTCCAACTGTCTCTGTCTTGGCCACGAACTGTGCACAGCATAATAATTATAATCCATTTTATTTCTAGGCTTTGCTGTGGCAATTCCATCGATCATGCAACACACACACACACACACACACAGACAGACAATGCCACGCGGGTCACGTGTGTGCGCTGACCTCTGCCAAAGCCAACAACAACAACAACATTCTTTATTTTTTTTGCATTGTACGTCAGTCACTTGTGCAACTGTCGTTGTTGTTGTTGTCGTTGTTGTTGTTGACGGCAACTGCACGCCAAGATGCCAAATATCTAATACGCTTCTACCAAAATGATCAAATTCATGGAATTCGCATAAAGCAGCGACCAGGTCGCAGTTCCCCTCCCTCTCTCTCTCTCTCTCCTTCACTCTCTCTCTGTCTTTCTCTGCTTTATCTGCCTTCTGCTCCACCCATTTGCATCTGCGTAAAGCAAACAAAAACCAAGCGACAGGTGAATCGGCCGCCCGTCGACTTGCCCCATACGGTCACAGGCTGTGGTCCATACTTGGTGGCATGTTGGCTCGGAGATCGAAGATCGAGGGGAAGTGGCCAAAAGCAGCGGTTGTTGCTGTGTCTTCGTTTTGTTTTGGCCCGTTTGGCGGGTGGTTCAGGGCGGGACAGACCGCAGAAAGTGGTGCGATGTTTATGGAAAAGTAGTTGAAATATCAGAGCAGAGAATTCGATTTAATTTGAATTCAGTTTAAGGGATTTAACCGTTTTAATCGAATTTTCTAAGTAACTGCATTGACTATTAGATTAAACTTGTTAATAATTTGAATTTATTATTAGTTATTCATTCAGTTAATTTAAAAGAGGCAGTTGTATTTTGTAATTCAAATTTAGTATAAACAGTATTTTGATAAAGGTAAATTGACAATCCTCTGCAAATACTATTAGCTATATTTAATTATTAATTATACATTTTTTTCGATTTAATCGAACCTTAAATTCAGATTCACTTATTCAACATTTTTCTGTGGAATTTTTTAAAGTAATTCAATCGATTGTTAGTCTGCAATTACTATTAATTGTAATTATTTAGCATAATAGCTTATATTTATTTTAAGTTTAAAGATCTTGAGCATGTGGTTTCTGTTATTAACATTTAACTAAATCACATTTTTGATGAAAGTTTCTTAGTAACTATATAAAAAATAAAATGAAATTTACTATAAATTTGTATAATTTATTATTTATACATTGTTAAAGTTTAAATAACATAAAATACTTATAAGAGCATAAAATATAAGAGATGACTTAAATTCTGATCAATAAATAAATATTAGTTATTTTATTTAATATTTAAGTAAAAGAACCTAAAATATTAGATGGAATTTGCTAAGTTAATTTCTAATTTCGTTATTCGACATTTTGGCATAATTGAATCGATTTTTAGATTGTAAATACTATAAATTAAAGAAATAATTATTCTTCGTAGCTAAATAAAGCTGCAAGTGATCTTAAATTTGGTTTAAATAATAGTTTTATTGTTATAAAATATATAAAAATATATATCGTATAATACATTAAGTATTTTGTTCTATTTTCATATTCAATTTCTTATCACATAATAGTGTAACCTTTATATATAGTACAAAACGCCAGTTTATCTTTATAGACAAAGCTTCTCTACTACTCATCAGTTTTTAAGCAAAGTGCTTATTACAAATTTTCAAAATAATATACAAAATAATCTTAAGACCAAAATGCAACTTATACTTGATAAAGTATATGCAAAGCATATTTGTATATTATTATTATACAAATTTATATAAATATATATATATATATATATATATATATATATTTATTATTTTACATATTAATATATATTTATTATTATACATTTATTTTATATATAAATTTATATATATATTTATTATTTTATATATTTATATATATGTATTATTTTACATATTTATATAAATATTTATATATATTTATTATTTTTCATATTTATATAAATATTTATATATATTTATTATTATACATATTTATACAAATATTTATATATATTTATTACTATAAATATTTATATAAATATTTATATTTATTTATTATTTTACATACTTATATAAATATTTATATGTATTTATTATATACATATTTATATAAATATTTACATATATATTTATTATTATACATATTTAAGGAAATATTTATATATATTTATTATTATACATATTTTTATAAATGTTTATATATATATTTATTATTTATAATTATACATATTCATATAAATATTTATATATATTTATTATTATGCATATTTACATAAATATTTATTTATATTTATTATTTTACCTATTTATATAAATATTGATATACATTTATTATTATACATATTTATATATGCCGCATTCTGTAAGCTTTCTTATCAGTTATTCATTGCTTGCCTCGGAATTTATTATACCCAAAAGTATGCTATAATACTTACTGTCTTGAAATTGCCAATATATTTATTAAAAATTGTTGTAGCAAGCTCTCGCTTTGCCAATAGTATGTGTTAAATATATTTCTTAAGTTTTGTCTAACCATTTTCCATTATATTTCAGCCCACTGTGCCTGCTGTAGCCTGCACATGTGTGTCGCGTCACCCACTTTGACTGTTGTTGCATGCTGCCTGCTGCCTGTGACGGAGTCTGGGCTCTGTCTCAGTCTCTGCCGCTGTCGCTGTCTCTGTCGCTGTCGCTGCCTAAACGCAGCGTTGTCGACGTCGACGTCGTCGGCGACTGTTAAGATCGATCGTCGTTGTGTTTTTGACCGTTGCTGCTGCTGCCGCTTTGGAGGTGACTTCGACTTCGACGTTGTCGTTGTCGTTGTCGATCGATCGGCTGGTGAGTCTGGTCTGGACTGGGAATCGACGACTGTCTTGGCCTGGTCTGCTGTGGCCTGGGTCGCACTGGGCGACCATTACCAGGCTTTGGCCAATTGATGACCAGTTCGATTAGTTGTTGTTGTTGTTGGCTGGCGGCTTGGTTTGCAGGCTTTAAGTCTTTACACCTTCCTTTATTATTTTGCTATTTATTTTTTTCGGCTCTCTCGTTGTTGTTGTTGTTGCTGTGCGTTGTGTATTTAAATTGCCTACATAAATATTTTTTTGTTCGTTTCTATTTTTGCAATGCTTTAATGAAGTTTTCTTTTTGTTGCCGTTGTTGTTGTTTTGTTTGCAATATCATAAAATTGTAAATTGGTGAAAATTGTGCACAATTTGTTGGCTCACATACATATGTACACACACACACACACACACACACATACATACACACAAGCAGATGCACACTCCTTGTCAATTGTTTATAGTTTTGGCGTTTATAACGTCGACCATCTGTTTGACCTGTCTGTTTGGTCTGTCCGTCTGTCTGTCTGTCTGTCTGTCCATCCGTCTGTTAGACTGTGCCATAGCAAACCATACGATCATTAAATCCGTGGGTTAACTCTCGTCTTGGTGGGCACCACCCATTCATTCCCAGCATATACATATGTGAGGCATCATCACGTAACACTAATTAACAGAAAATAACCTGCGCACTTGTTTGTTGTTGTTGTTTGTTGTTGTTGTTGTTACCCCCAAGTAGTATTACCTACTTCTTCTTCTGCTTCAACTCCACTTCGACTCGTACATACATAAATTCATACCATACTCCCCATTTCCCCATTTACTCCCCATCAGATAGTCCTCCCCTCTCTCTCTCTCTCTCTCTCTCTCTTCAGCTTCAGCTTCAACTTTGCTTCTCCATTACAAACCGCAGTCATAATTAACTTGCAGTCTCTCGACCTCTCGCAAAATAAAAGAGTAGAGAGAAAACAAAAAATTTAATTTTCAGTAAATCACCGCACAACGTTGATCTAGTGTAAGCAGCGGTGGTCTTCAGTTCTTCAGCTCTTCAGTTCTTCAGGTCTCTGGCCTCGAACTTCGATTCGCCAAACACTTGAACTCTTTCATCGTTATTAGTATGTAGTTTCAAATGGCCAAAACGATGTTTATGCACAGAAACACACAAATCAGCTAAAATCTTTAATATATTTGACATGTTGCGGGCATTGTTGTTGTTGTTGCTGTTGTTGTTGTTGTTGTTACATGTTCTTTATTGTTGCATGTGTTATTGTTCTAATTACTGAAGTATGTTTACCAAAGACTATTTGGCTCTTTAAGTAGTTGTTAACCCCACACATGTTTGTGTTACACCCACAAAAAACGTCAGTTTCTTGGGGTATATTCAATTTGTCAGGCACTTGGGCATTATTCATTAGCATTTGTTTATGGTATATTGCATTGTTTCCTGTGTGCAAAATAAACAATGTAAATAGTTATTAATACTTTATATATTATTTACTTTTTTTTACAACTCATTAAAAGTTTAACAATTTTGTTTTTCATTAGAAACTATTTTTTTTTACATTTTTCCTACATAAAACTCTGGCAACTTTTGCGTTATTAACTGGAGCTAAATGATATTTTTCTATACTTTCCGAGTGTTTGTATAATTTAACACTAACTGTTACAGGAGAAAATAAAAAACTCTTATTGCTGCGTCTAGAATTCTTTCAGTTATCCTAACAATATTGTAATCAGCTTAACATTTTGTTTTAAACAAACTTGCATATGTCAAATTAAACTGTCAAATTTGTTGTAAAATTATAGACAAGAGAATGGGAGTAAACTTTGTATTCTAAACATTTTTAAACTCTCAAGGCTTACAGTTTTGTTATTCTTATAATTAAATACATTTTAAATGTATTTAAATCTAGAATGAAATAATATAAACAACAATCTGTAGAGTTTCAGCTTTAATCTTTAATTTTGTTCAAATAACTTAATTTATATTTATTTATTCTTGTTCATGAAATGTTTAACTGTTAAATTTAGACATTTTAAACGCTCAATGCTTACCATTTAAATATTTTCTAATTGAATACATTTTTAAATGTATTTATATCTTTAAAGAAATGTATAAATAAGAATCTGTAGAGTTTCAGCTATATTCTTCAATTTTGTCAAAGTTATCCACTTGATTTATAATTTAATTATATAAATTAACTTAAATTATATTTACTTTCTCATCCTTAAAACATACTCGCTTGCATTCTTGTTCTTGAACTGTTTAACTCTCTTAAATTTAGAAATTTTTAAACTCTCAAGGCTTACTATTCAATAATTTTCTAGCTGATAACATTTTTAAATGTATTTAAATCTAGAAAGAAATAATATAAACAACAATCTGTAAAATTTCAGCTTTATTCTTCAATTTTGTCCAACTTTTATACATTAACTTAATTTATATTTATTTATTCTTGTTCATGATCTGTTTAACTCTTAAATTTAGACATTTTTAAAATCTCAAGGCTTGCCATTTAAATATTTTCTAATTTAATAGATTTTTAAATATATTTAAATCCATACAGAAATATATAAACAACAATCTGAAGATTTTCAGCGTTATTCTTTAAATTAGTCCAAGTTATCCACTTGATTTATAATTTTATTTTATTTCAAAAAGAACAAGAAATAATTTCCATTAAAAATGGAACATTTCTGTTATATATGCGACTTTTTTACTTGGTTTAATGTGGGGTTTAACTTACTCGAGGTCTACTTATATGTCTATATGACAGAAGTATCAAAATTGATCATTTTATTTTATTTTATACATTAACTAAATTTTTATTTATTTTCTTATCCTTTAAACAAACTCGCTTGTTTTCTTGTTCATAAACTGTTTAACACTTAAATTTAGAGAGCTGCCAACTTGTTTTTTTGCTTTAATTTCAAAACACTAATTAAATAAATATATTTCCTAATTTATATAGATATAAATATTTATATATTTAGTGATAAATATAAATAAGTAAAGTCTATCCCACTCAGTTAAATTTTTTTCAATTATCAGAACTGCCAATTTACTGATTACAAATTTACTTTGAACATAACTAAATATAATTTATATTTGATTTATTTTCTTATATCCCGAATTGATCCTTTTCCTCTTAATTGTCAGCAAGTGTATTTCGGTTATCGGCTTTTGCTTTATGCAATACGAAGTTAGTTGTGTTTTGTTTTTTTTGTGGTACTCTTGTTGGCTTGTAAACTTTTATTGGACGATCGTTGGGGAATTTTATGCAGCGCATTGCGCAATGTGCGGCTCGCACAGTGGGGCACCGACGCGTTTTATGGACAACGCAATTAATTGCTACATTTTCCAAAAGAAAATTATGAACTAACATCAATTAGGACGTGAATAGACAGACAGAGGATAACCAAAGCGGAGGAGAGCAGTCAGGGGGGAGAACTGCCTTTTGGACTGTAGAATGTGGCCAGCTCTGGCTGGCCAAGAAAAAAAAACGCTTAATGATTCAGGCTTTTTAATAGGCCATAAAATCTCAAAATCGGCATTGCATCGTTCCATAGCGTTGCCCGAACATATTTCACATGTTTTTATTATTTTGGTGAAATTTTACCAACTCATTTTATCGCTTATTTTTGCTATGTTTTTGTCATTATGCCAGTGAGATTTTGTTGCCATTTGCATACAGTTGTTGCCATGTGCCACATGTGGTTTTATTTGCCAGGCAACATGCTAAACTTGAGACATTTATAATTGACAGATGTCAACAAGGGGTTAAGGCATCCCCAAGTGTCGCGACATGTCTTAAAAAAACGAAGAACAAACAGAAAAAATATTTCACATCATCAGATCGATGAAACATAGCAGTTATTGTTTTATAAAGTTCGGATAGTAAACACACGCTCTATAATAAATTCATCAGCAATTACACTAGTTAACAAAGTGTTCTGACTATGAATGTATTTAAATAAAGTAAAAGTGAAACTTAATTCTATCAATTTACAGAGTGGTACAAAAGAAATCACCCTATTAGAAAAAGTATAGCGTTTTCTAAATGGGTGATTACTTTTGCCCCACCCTGTGTACTGTACAGTCGAAATTCTTTATTACGAACTTCTATGCATTGAAGTTTTCTTCTTAGCGAATTTATTTTTAGAACACTACAAGAGCTAGTAAAAGAAAAGAAATCTTACTCTATTAAAATTTATAGACCCTTTACTTTAAAAATGGTAAAAAGGGTATATTAAGTTTGTCAAAATGTGCGTAACAGGTCGAAGGAAGACCCCATAAAGTATATATATTCTTGATCAGCATCAACAGATGAGTCGATATAGCCATGCCCGTCTGTCCGTCCTTCCGTCTGTCCGTCTATCTGTCCGTCCGTCAGCCTGTCCGTCTGTCAGTCTGTCCGTCTGTCTGTATGAGCGCCCAGATCTCAGAGACTATAAGAGCTAGAGTCACCAAATTTGGTATAGTGGTTTGTCTATGGGCTAAGCAGATCAAGTTTATGTTAAACTTTTGACAGCGCCCCCTTTCGACAACGTAAATCGAAAATACAATTTTTGAAATCCCATAAAATGAAAAACTATTGAAGCTAGAGTTCTGAAATTTGGCACACAGTACGAAATTCAGGCTTCCAATATATCCTTAAAACTTCATTGCGATCCGATAATAAACTCGAAAGTTATTAAGAAAAAATCCCATATAATGTTCAATTTTGAAACTGGAGACTTGAATTTTGGCACACAGGGCAAACATCGGAGTCCTAATGCATCCTGAAAATTTCATTGCGATCGGATAATAAACTCGGAAGTTATTGAAAACTCATTATAACTCAGTGTCGGGCCAAGGGAAGAAGAAGATCATATTGACTTTACAACCCGCTATGGGATACTATTAGTGTTAATCTTATTTCCTTTTTAAAGCATAAGTGAAGGGTCTCTCATAGTCGACTTCGACTGTAGCCTTTCCGATTGGTTTCTATATGTCGAAGTTCATTTCTGTCCCCTTGAGATTCGCTCTAAAGAGTTTAGATTGTTTTACTATGTTATCTAAGTTGATACTTAATTAATAAATTAATCACAATATAACATGGATTTTTCACTTAAGCAACTTGAAGATTGTACTCTCCTAATACTATAAATTCAAAATGCTATTTGTCATTCTATTAAAAAAAATGCTAAATTGAGGGAGAAATATAATTACTTTAGTTAAAGATATGTTATATTTCATTGAATTGATATTTTATTTGATTAAATTGCAACAATATAGTTCGTCTTATTGCACATTTATGACTCAATACCTTATCAAATGTGAAATACCCTGAAATACCCAATACACAAGACTCATTTCATTGCCATATCTTAACTATTAGACAAACCAAAAGAAAAGTACTGAAATCTTTGATTTATTTGTCAAAAATTGTATTAATTTATATATATATATTTTTTTTGTAAATTTACTTACTCAATAATGAACTTAGTTGAACTATTGTATTCTCTATATATTTGGTACTTTATGCCAGATCCTTATGAACGTTTAAACCGCAATACAGGCAATTGTTCTTATGCAGATGAAGTGCCTCTATCGTATATTTGCTCGGGAGTCGTTACCGACGATATCATGATACGTTGGGATGATCGCAGGACGAGTGTGGGTACTACCTATAAGCTGTGGGGTTCCACTGAGGGAGACAAGGCAATTGTATTGGTTTCATTTGGAAATTCATCGTTGAATCGTCGTCACAAACAGATAAAGATCAAATCTTTACTATATCAGATAACAACTGAATTAAATGACAAATCAATTAAGATTTTAAGTGCGTCTAAAACACATTGCTTTAAAATTGGTTTACGTTATTTAAGTAATCTAAAAAGAAATTGCCTAAACGAGGACTACAATCAGGATGATATTGTCGATTATCCAATTATACATTATGGTGTCTGTAGTTGCCGACAACAATTTAATGTACTATTTATGAATCAAATACTAATTCTTACATTGCTAACGTTGTACGTACTATTTTGAAAATTATTCATAGAATGAGGATATTGCCAATATTTCTGTTGCTAAATTTTATTTACATTAAAAATCTATGATGATTGAATAATGATTCATACTTATCTATGTTCTTTAGTTAATTAGCAAATTCAGCCCAATTTTAAATTCCATTCGTTGAAACGATAATCACTTGGGAATATTTGGGGTTTGACCCCAAAAAAAAACCTAAAAAAAATAGTAAATATTTATATATATAAATAAATTATGAGCTCATCGCGTTAAAATAACAAACGCAAAATCAAAGGAATTTCCATGTATCATATTGAACAGTTCCAAATTCCAATAGAAAACCAAATGGTGCGTGGCAAGTACCGCAAATCTCGATCATCATTTGCATATTTAATTAATTCAAAGTTGTCGAGTCAAAGCGATAAATATGCAGCTAAAACGAACGAACGTCACAAAATACAGTATGTACTCTAATTTGGTTGTCAAAACGGCAGCATCATCAATATTCCCCCCTTAAAAAGTAAGACAAAAATAAAACCAAATAAAATGACTAACAAATGCCCTGTAATCAGTTCTGATCTAATGAACTCTTTCTTAATTTCTTTTTGCATTAAACTGAAGTTTTTAGAATTTTCCAGTTGCTGTAGGTCAGTTACAATCATTTTGAACTCAAGATGACTGGCTCAATTATCTTATAAGTAGTTTAAATAGCAGAGAAATAATTTCTCACTACTACATATATATCTCTTGTCAACAACTGCATACCCTATTAGCAAACTCTCCATCTATAGGGTATAGAAAATATACAAAAAAGTTTAGTTAGTCTAACGATACTGGCGCTAAATGTGTTGCATATTTAAAAGTTAATAAAATCATATTATCAACAAGATTTATTGGTTCAATGGCTGCTGGAACAAGCTGAAAACACGTAATACAATACAACAACAACAATAACAACAACAAATGGAATAATAACAATAAAAACAAAAGAAACAAGCCGAACAGTCGGGACCCCGACCGTAATATACCCTGTGGGTTTACTGGAACCCGCTTAAAATCACTTCAGATGAAATTCTCTAGTAATTCGTTTTATTAATTTTTGTGGGCGAAGGGGGCGTGGCATCGTGATACAATTTTCTGGACACATCAACCACAAAATATCCATCATGTGTGCTAAATGTGAAGTCTTTAGCTGTTATATTGCTCTTGCTATGAGGGGTTTGAACTACAAAACAGCTTGTCTTATACTTTTACTTTTAGTTCATTTGCGGGCAAAGAGGGCGTGGCATCCAAAAAAAAAGGATAAACTTGATCTGCCTGCAAAAATTACCAGTGCTGGGACACTAAGGTCAAGCTTCTGGCTCTTACCATCTCTGAGATCCTTTCGTTCATACTGACCGACAGACCGATTGACCGATTGACCGACGGACAGACGGATATTGATGCTGATCAAGAATATATATACTCTATGGGGTCGGCCATGCTTTCTTCTGCCCGTTACATACTTTTAACAAACTTAATATACCCACACAGGGTATAAAAATCTTGAAACTCGAGCGAAAACTATGCGCTTAAAATATATAAATTTTAATTAGTGCTCGACGAGTCGAGCGATATTTGAGAGCTCTAGTATAACAGATCAAGATCGAAAATGAAATCCAGATTCGGGATCGTGGCAAGTTGTTGTTGTTGCTGTTGTTGCTGTTGTTGTTGTTGTTGTTGTTGTTGGCATGTTTCACTAATTAAGCCAAAATGAGCGCGTGTTTGTGGCTGCTTTTGTTGCCTTTGCATGATCTTTAATAATTTTCGAAAAATATTTGTGGCATCTTCTGCGTTGCCTCTCTCTCTCTGACTGAAACTGCAAGATCAGATCTGATGATCTCTCTGGGATTTTGGATGATATCCCGCAGTGTGAAATATTTTTTTGATGAGAATTTATCATTGTGCTCGATGCAGGCAGCCAGGCTGGTAGGCAACCTGCCAACACCCAATGCCAATGCCAGACCATGTCTCTCTCTTTCTCCTTTTGGTCTTCTGTCGATCATAAATTGGTGCAACACTGCCACAAGAGGCAAAGTCTGTTGCCAACACAGTGTCTGTTGTTGGCTCCTTCTAAAGTCTGCTGCTGATAAGCATCTCAACTGAACCTGGCCCCGAGCTGCGGCTGCTGCTGCTGCTGCTGCTGATTACTTGCTGACTGTCGCCTTGGCCTTGATGAGGATCATGATTTGATGGCATTGCCCAGACCCCAGATTCCAGATTCCCCCAGACTCCAGTGCTGTTGTTGTCGTTGTTGTTGCAGTTACTAGTTGTTCTTTTACCTGGCGCTCAAATTTCATTAGCTCCATGTGCTACTTATACCAAAAAAAAAAAAATACTTGATCATTTTGCCTTTGATTGCCCATTGCGATAACTGCACTTGATCTATGGTTAACTCACTTTCTCTCACTTCACCCTTTCCTGTCTTTTTCTACTTTTTCTTCTTGAGTTAATCAGTGCTTTAGCTATTTGACTATTTGATTCTCTTTAGTGTCTACTGTAAGTCATTCAGTGTTATGGGCCAATTTCATTGATTGAATGTTGTCATCATTCAGTGTCTGTGACTTTGATGATCTCTTGTAAATTATCCATAGGTGAATGTAAAGTTCCCAGACAGACAGACAGACATAGGAAAAGGTTAGCGTGAACTGTGCCAACATTTGATGGATTTCAGTTCAGAAGTTTCTGCTACTTAAAATTAGCAAATTTTGTATGTAGTTATTTCTTTATTTATTTATTGACGCAATGTTTTTCAGCTGTCAATGTAGAACTTGTCAAGTTTTTAGCTGTAAATGGTTTGCATGAATTGTATCAATTTTTAATAAAAGCTAGAGGCAGTAAATAACACATTTAGCTCTTTTAATATTAGAACTAATCTATTTCATGTCAATATTTAAATTTGTAAGCTTCTTAGTTACATAAAAACTATATTTTTCAGCCAAAAGTGCAAGTTCATTATACAGATTATAGATTTTCTAGTTGAAGAATGATTATTTGTTAAATTTTTATTTGAATAATGTCTTTTTATCAGACTTAAAGTCAATTAGTTTCTGGCAACTGATTATGAATTTAGTCGGGAGTTTGTAAAAGATAGAAATATGACATTTGTCATGTTCTTTCTATTCTAGTTATTCTAAAACTACTCTTAATTATCTTTAAATCCCAATTAGTTTCTGGCAATTCCTGATGAATTCATTCTGGAGTTTGCTATGATAGAAAGATCACATTTGTCATGTTGTTTCTATTCTAGTTTTCCATCACACTTTGTGGTTTGTCTAAAAGTTTCTGTAACTTTTAAAACTACTCTCAATTATCTTTAAATCCCAAGTTACCAAAACTCTCGTCAGTTGGCTTTTTTTTTTCTCTTGTAATTTTATAATTTTTATTGCACATTTCGCAACTTAATCAAGCGTACTATAGAATTTAGTCATAAATTATGCGCTTCATTGCACTAAATCAAGCCACGTGCATTATTGTGGGGGGAGGGGGGAATAAGGGAGGGGCATGGGGATCAGGGCGGACGAATGCAACATACAAAATGCAAATCCAATTAACACTTATTGCGCTTCATTATGCTAAATGTACAATGGCTAAAATCACGCCCCTAATTGCCGAATCAACAGCAACAACAACAACAACAATGACTGTTGGCCATGTTCCGTTTAGGCCCGTAGTGCAGTACAGTTCATGGCAATTGAGTTTTGCTGTGGTTGCTGCTGCTGCTGCTGTTTGTTGTTTATTTATTTTCATTTCATATGAAAATTTCGCTTTTTTTTCTTTCTTAACAAATTGTGCGAACTGTGGAAAATGTGAATTTTCCACGCAATATTCTCACACTTTTCCTCACACTCCACGGGTGCGACACCTGCTGTTCCACTCGGCGATTTATCAGTTGCCTGCTTAAACGCACATCCATTATCCCTGCGAAACTTGGCTAAAAAGAGGGGGGAGATAAAAAACTGTGTGGTGTTCCTCTTTTTTTGGCCTCTGGCTAACTGGCTACCGATGTGCCAAGACGTCTGACCAGCGTAGACTAGACCCGGCTTGGCCAGGCCAGTCTTTTTTAAGCCTTTAATTGAACAATTTGTAACAATCATGTGCACAAAATAGCGCAACAATTTGGCTTAAATAGTTTTCAATGAAGACGAAACCGCAAAATTAATGTTAACCATTAAAGTTGGTCAAATCGCAGCTCGTACTCTATTGCCATACCATAAAGTAGAACAATGCCATGAGCTGGCGCATTTATACAGACTTATAAGTAGAAATTACCACTGATTGTGTCTCTTGGCCAACAGATTTGGCTATATCAATCAATTACGAGCTGCAGTTGAAATTTATCTAGAGAAGTTATTAAACTTATCATATTTTAACTTAAGTTGGCTTTGTAAATAGTATAGAGAAATATTCATTGACTTCTAGTATCTTCTAAAAATGAACATCAATAGTTTCTTAATAGATTAATAAATAAAATTGTTTATATAACATATCTTGTGTGTTTAATGATGTATCAATTTGAATGTTTGGGTTGCATCTATAGAAACATCTTTGAATACATTTTATAAGAAAATAATTATAATAATATATATGTTTACGTTATTATTAAAAAATCAAAGAGTATGATGGTGTTAACCTAATGAAAATAATTACCATATATGCGCAATGTTTATCTTATTATTTTCATTGCTATTAAATAAAAATACAATTATTAAAATAATGAATAAAATACAAAATACACATATACTTATTTTCTAAGAAATATTAAGTGATTTAATATTTGTATATGTTAAAATAGATTAAAGTTAAAAATGTTATAATAATATAAGTATATAATTCAATATTACACTTAAACTGATTACAAATACTACAGTATCCATTGCAGAAACTCAATGGAGATCAGGTATCTAGGATATCGAGTGCTTTTAAAATCTGCTTAACAATCGGGTATCCGTATTAGAATTATGAACAGAACCTTGGATTATTATCATTATCATTAAATCTGTCTCTCTCTCTATCTCTCTCCCCGTTTTCCTGTCTCTATTATCTTCCCTTCCGATAATTGATTATATATCTTTAGACCCTTTACTATAAAAATGTGCGTAACAGGTCGAAGGATGTCCGGAAGACCCCATAAAGTATATATATTCTTGATCAGCATGAACAGCAGAGTCGATATAGCCATGTCCGTCTGTCCGGCTGTCCGTCTGTCTGTATGAGCGCCTAGATCTCAGAGACTATAAAAGCTAGAGTCACCAATTTGGTATGGTGGTTCGTCTATGGGTTATACAGATCAAGTTTATGTTAAACTTTTGACAGCGTCCTCCGTAAATCGTAAATAAAATTTTTGAAAACCCATAAAATGAAAAGCTATTAAAGCTAGAGCTCTGAATTTTGGCACACAGTACGAAATTCACTGTCCCAATGTATCCTGAAAATTTCATGGCAATCGGATAATAAACTCGAAAGTTATTCAAAAAAATATATATAATGGTCAATTTTGAAACTGGACACTTGAATTTTGGCACACAGGGCAAACATCGGAGTCCCAATGCATCCTGAAAATTTCATAACGATCGGATAATAAACTCGGAAGTTATTCAATACTCAATATTACTCAGTGTCGGGCCAAGGGAAGAAGAAGAGCATATTGACGTTACAATGCGCTTTGGGGTACTATTAGTGTTAATCTTATTTCCTTTTTGAAGCATAAGTAAAGGGTCTCTCAAAGTCGACTTTGGCAGTAGCCTTTCCGACTGGTTTGGAATTATTATCATTAAAATTATATCTATATCTTCAACAAATCTATAATTCTCCCTTTTCCTATATCTCTTTTTAGTTAAATCACATTAAAATCGCTATTTTTTAAACACTCTTGTTTTAAATAAAAATACTTTCTTACATCTTACTTATTCGTCACATAATACTCAATGCTTAACTCCTTTCTTCTGTTTTCCCCAATTCTTTCTCTACATTTTCCTAGATGTCCTCTTTTAATTTTAATTCCATTTAGAACTATATTAAACCCTTGCCACTTTAAATAACACTTAAGAAACTTAGTTAAATTGAACTTACGCATAACCTCCAGATTCAAACCAGGAAATCGCACCACATTTAAAATTTTCTGATCGTCTGCGTTTCATCTCCCTCTTCCCCAATCCCCCTTCCCGCTTGCCACCTCGTCTGTTATAGTGTTGTTGTTGGGTCTGTCGCGAGTCTTTTATTTTGTTATATTTAAGAGGGTAATTTGTAAGCCTGTCTAGTGACTGCCTTTTGAATAATTGACAGCGATAAGCAATCGCATTGCGCTGACATGTTTCACGCATTACAAAATCCAATGAGCTCTCCGTTGCGTTGCGTTGCGTTCCATTCCGTTCCGTTTCCTTTGGTTCAGTTCAGTTCAGTTTGTTTTGTTTTGTTTTTTTGGTTCCGTTTCGAGTCGTGTTGGTGGGCTCCTCTCACACACACACACACATAGACACACACTGTTCTGCTCTTGCCTGCCTATTCCTCTCTGTCTGTCTGTTTGTCGGTTGGCACGCGAATTTCACACCATTTCCAATTACGTATACACTGAGAGAGGAGAGCCTACTCTGAGCCAGAGGAGGAGGCACTTGTTTGGCTGCCTATGTAAACACGCTCCACCTACTTGCCAGCCCCTAAAACCATTTTGTGAATTTGATTAATAAAACCTCGCAACGCGCAACAGATGCAACACAGCTGATAAGCTGCAACGTATACGCTTACCTAGAGTCGACAGAGGGGGGGGGGGGGTTGAATGCTGCAAGTACACTCAGCAAAAATATATGTTCTCAGAAGAGAAATGTTCTCAATTGGAATTCAAATCAAACTACGTTCTTTAAATTAAATTAAGAGCTAATAAAATGCTAATATGGACTTAAAATTACAATTTAAATTAATTGTTAGTTGATTGTATTAAATAAAACGATGATAAATTGTTGATATATATAAAAAAAAAAACAAATAAAATCTTTACAAAATCTACATACAATTTTAAACAAATTTGTAGGCCAATAAATTTAGAGTTTGTAATCAATTGTCTTAAATAAAGTAAATATCTAAAAAAAAAGAACAGAAGTACATTTGAAAATGAAAGAAAAATACTACTTATTATATTATATTATTATATATATTATTATATTAAAGAAAAACCATACACTTGATAAAATATCTTATTTAAATCACATAAATATTTAAACTTCATTTCCTTGACTTTTTCTCTGAGTGTAGAGTAAGAAACCAGAACCAGCAACTTTAACTAGGTTCCAACTTCAACTGCAGCGACGTGTTCTTCTTCTCAACGTCAACCGTGTTGTGTGTGGAAAGCTAATCTTTCAATTATAGACAATTTGTCAAATGACTTACAGGCAACAACAATAACAACAACAACAGCAACAAGCTGGTTGGTTGTTTCCCCCCCCCCCCTGCTTTTCCCCTATTTTCCACCGTTTGAGGTGCAGCAGCAGCCGGCAGACGACGATGTCGACAACGCCTGACGTAAACGAAGTCGTCGGCGCTCAATCATAGACCCATTTATAGGCGTCGAATTACAAGAACAAACTAATCGAAATCATTTATCACGTCCAATGGGGCAGTTACCACAGAGTTACCAGGCTCCACTCGTTTCATGTTCGCTCCATCGTTTTGGGACGGGTCCAGCAATCAGCACCTATTGTCAGAGAGCAGTGTCTACTCCTACTCTGTGGACAAGAGTTGGGAATGGGATTCAGGTTGAGTAATATGATTAATTGGTAAATTA
Organism: Drosophila histrio; assembly: GCA_958299025.2. Lineage (NCBI taxonomy): Eukaryota > Metazoa > Arthropoda > Insecta > Diptera > Drosophilidae > Drosophila > Drosophila histrio. Next base: position 17,351,089 of record OY729166.1, on the reverse strand, counting down.
TTGGAACTAAAAGGTGGCCTCTTTTGTTGTCGTCGTCGTATGGAAAGCAAGTCGAGTGCACTCTAGATGAGATACATTTCGTTCTTATCGGTCGGTGTGTGTAGAGACGTGGGTCTATGTGGGCTAATCGTGGGCGAGCGTTTTGCGTGTGATTTTACAATGGTTTCCCATCATTTTTCAGTTAAAATGCTGGCGGTGGATAAAGACTATTGAACTGATTAATATTGTTTAAACTAAGTAGATACAATTGTCATTTTCTATTTAAAGCCAGACTTTTGTAACTAGATGAAAAAGATAAGAACGTAACGATAGAATGTGTGATTATATATCCTACTTCAATCCCTTTATTTATAGTTGCTAAGTTGTACTATCTTCTTTACCTATAAAGATTTCTGTTTACTAAAAAGTTATAGTATAGTAACTATCTTCAACTCTTGTCCAATATGTATTCAACTCTCTCTCTCTCTACTCTTTAGGTAGCATTTATTTCCTCTTTGCGCTGCATTCGTAAACGTTTCTTTGGCAGCATCGAAAGCATCACCCAGAAGTGTTCAATCGATTCATGTTATTTTAACTCGATGCCTTAATACGCCATCTGTCTCAATTAATTTGTGCATTTCATTATGGAATCTCTCCGTTCGGGCTGACAACTTTATAAAGTCATCCAAATGCAAATGCGAATGCAGGCAAAAGGCAAATGGATTGCAGCTCCAATTTGGCATCGCACATCAATTTGCAGGCCAACTCCAACTCCGACTCCAACTCCAACTCCAATTCCGATACCGATTGCAGCGACTGAGCGACGCGTCGTCTACCATCGTCTATCGACTCTCTTGAGATACCCCCCACTAATTGATGGCAATTTGTTACATGCCACAGGTACGCGATCGTACGTTGTATATAACCCAAAGAAACTTGGGTCCACGGGGCGTTGCTGTAATGAAATTTAATTATGTTGTATATCAACTTATTTGCATATCAGCCAGAAAGGTTTTTTTTGAAGATAACGAGGCAGAAGAACACTCAAAAGCGAGTTAAGCATTGGATGAGTTTCCTCTTTACAATATGTACTTTTTATACACTTGTTAAGGGTATTATAACACTTTGATTAGATGTGTAACGTATGGGTAAAGAAAGGAGTTTAAAAACAATCAAATTATTATAAGTAATTCCCAGTAAATTCAGTCTGCTTTCAAGAAATATTGCTAAGATTGGTATCGCTGCGAATCAATCAATTTATACACTTGTTAAGTGTATTTTAACACTTTGATTGGATGTTCAACGTATGGGAAAGAAAGCAGTTTTAAATAAACCAAATTAATATAAGTAATTCCAGTAAAGCAGGGCGAATTTCTTATTTGTACAAGTAAACTAAGTTTGCTTTCAAGAAATAAAGCTAAGATTTGTATCGCTGTTGCCTTTTTTGTTGTAGATACAAAGTATAAACGAATGAATCAGATCAGCTTACTATATCTTATAGCTACCATAGGTACGAACAGTTAATAACTAAATTATCTACTGATTAGGATTCGAATACTTTTTCCTTTCCGGAAAGTGTATTTAATATTCGCTAGAAAACGGAAATTGGTTATGTGTTTTTCTTTCATGTTTTTAGCAATCAACAAGCTAACTTTAACAGATACAGATACTGTATCTCGAACCACAAAATTCATTTTAATTGCTACAGTGCCAAAAATTAGATTTCATGTGCAAAAATTCTAATTTAAGTTTTACTTTTTTTCTCTGTCAGTTTTTTTTTGGTTCCTAAGATTTGCGCACCCATTTCCCAGATATTTAGCGTGTTAAGCGGAAATAGTTTGTACATACAACCAGAACAGCAACAGCAACAACAACAATAAGAATTACAAGCAACACGGCATAACTGTGCGTTGACCTTTTTACGCAAAAAAACAAAAATAAAATAAAGGGGGCCTTTGATAAATGTGCAACATTTAGACGCGATTTGGGGCCAAGATAAGTAAATTTTTTCTGCTTTTTTTTTGGGTTGAGTTTGCCCAAATGTTGGTACACAACAATTTTCAACTGCCGCTGCTTGTTAAATGTTTGTTTTAAGCATTTTTAATTGCTTTAATTATTTATTGTTTGGTTTTGTGCGTCGCAATGGCGACGGCGACGGCTGCCCGACTGGGCGCCAAAAGACTTAGGCAACGAACTTGGGCCCCGCTAACAATTTGTACAGTAAAAGAAAACTTGGCAAAACAGTCGCAACATCATCGCTGTTGGAACTGCTGCTGCTGCTGTTTCTTCGACTGCGCAGATTTCAATCAATAAATCAATCAATAATTGTGAAAGCTGCAGCCAATGTTCCAGCTCTACAGCAACAGCAACAACAACAGCAACAGCAACAGCTCCATCTGTCCGTCCATCATTCATACGCATATTTCAATTAACATTCATGCGTCGCGTTTTTCCCGTTTGGTTCCCAGCTGTCAGCCTCTGGAACGGCCTTTATTGATGGCACCACTAAGTCCGTTTTTTTTTGTTTTCTTCTCTTTTTTTTTTTGCGCCTATATAACAATTACATTTTGTCAGCTTCAACTGCGAAACGGTAGCTAGAGCCAGCGGGCACTTCAAGCTTTAAGCCAACCAACCACCCACCTTCAATCGTTAGCCAAACAATGGTGCCTAACAACGGTTTCTCGTTTTACTCTCCTTTTTGTTGCTTTTTGCTCTTTGCATACTTTTGGCAATCATATGTCGAACAAAACCCTTTTATATGATCATAAGTAAACTTTGAATGAACTAACTACAGCGGGTATTAGACATTTTTTATAGGGTTTGTTTGAGCTGGAGTAATATAAATACTTGACTCTTAGTTTACAAGCGTTTTCAGGTGTTTCAATAAAAGAGAGAATGCAGAAACAAATAGTCGCTAAAACGTTGAATCTTATTTCGAATTGAGTTTCTAAATAACGCTGCTATTTCTATACTATATTTAGTTAAAAACTGTTAAAAGAGTAAGCTCAACAAATGTAACAACTATTGTTACTCTATTCATATATTTTGGAACTCACATTAGCAATTCTACGATAGATTCAAGGTATAGGATTAATATTCTGATATCTGAAGATGTTATTTGTATATCAACCAGATTATTAACAATACTTTACTGCAATTATGGAGGGAAAATGTTAAACTATACAATGAAGGCCCGATTTCTCATCTTACCGATACAGCCAACTTTATGGAAATGTTACTTTACCATAAATATAGGACTTAATATTTTTCGTTTTCTCATCTTGCCATTTTCATAATATTTAAAGCTTAAAATAATGTGGAATCTCAATTAAAACAGAGTAGGCTAACGTTAAAAACTTACAGAGAGGATGATCTGCCCTGTAAGTTATCAAGAGGCTGGGTCTCAATTTTTGACAAGAAAATCAAATTTCTCTTATCGGCAGGTTTATCTACACTTCAAGACAAAAGGCAAGATGAGAAATCGTCCCTAAATCTATGAGTTTTTGAGACTCTTTAATAATGATAAAAAATATATTTGCTTAGATTTTTAATATATTGAATAAGTATTTTTAAATTGTAATGTAGATTTAAATAATCATAAGAAGTACTTTGAAATTATCATTATTTTATATTAAGTTGACTTCTGCAAGTATTTAATATATAATAATAGTTTTAATTACAATAATAATAATATTTAATATTTTATTTAATAGATCTATTGCTAAACTCTATATTTTTATTATGAATTGATACAAGACAAATCTTCAATGCCTTTTGTCTTCACACTTTGAGTTATGTATTTAGCCAATTTCTGCCTTTTTTACCTATAATTGTTATCTTTCTTATAGTAATTTATGTATAATAGATTTAGCTATGCTTTGTTACTCTCTTGTTAGGAGAGCATGTAAGATTCGTCTATGTGCTACTCTCTCTCCCTTTGGAACTGTCTAAAATTTTGACATTTTTGTTAAGTCATCAGCGCAGACGACGGGACGTACACACAGCTGGGAGTTTTTGTTGCTGTTGTTGGGTTGTTACCTGTGACTGATTAATTTGGCTATTATGGCATTTGGCTTTTTATGCGCACTGCCCTCCCCCCCCCCCAAAGTTAGCTAGCCCTACCACTTCCCCCTTGGCCAATGCCCCGCCTTTGATCGTTGTTGGCTGCTGCGTCTTCCGATCGATTCGTTTCGATCTTCTTCTGCTTGTAGCACGTCAAATATTTTTGTCGGCTTGGACTCATAATAGACCCAGTTAATTGCTAATAGCCAACGGTGCAGATTTCTATGTCAGGCCACGTCAATGTGGTATTCAAAATGCTTGTGGTGGTGCTTATTAAAGTTAAGATTGTTGTTGTTGTTGTTGTTATTGCTGATGTTGTCTTTTGGTCTCATAAATTTCGAATTTTTGTAATTTGCCTTCCATGGCATGCAAATGTGCATGACGCTCGTTTCGGTTACAGTTTGATGATAACAAATTCATTGACCCAAAAGGTTTCTCATTACGTACGCCTCATATTTTGAATTTATTTTGGTTCCCAGTGAACAGATCAGTTTTTTTTCATCTTTTTTCTGTAGCTCTGATCTCTTAATTGCTGCGATTCGAAATTTCTACGCGCTCGCACAAGCATTTTGGTGAAATTTTTTATGATTATTTTACATACCCTGGAAAATGGGTGTACCCCACAAATGGGTGTAGTGGGCAGTGGGAGTTAGTTTTAATTCAGGAAATATATAAAACAGTATCAAAAGACTGTTTATTCAATATCCATAGACATTTATTTAATAATACTTTTTTCCAGATGAATTGTATATCTGACAGTGTCTTAAGTCTATTATTATAATTTATTATTATTATACTATAGTACAATTGTATACTTAGAAGTATATCCTCTATATTAAGCATTTCTATAATTTCTGATAGCAGTTCTATATTCTACAAATTTCTTAACAAACAGAGCTAATTGTGTATTACAAGAAACTTACTTTATAATCATATATTTCTAGAAAAGTCTTTGATAATAAATATAAAATATATGCAGAGGAGAAAACCCCTTAATTTACTTTCAGCCAAGTAAAGGGTATCTTCTAGTTGAGCATACTACGACTATTTGATTTAAATGTATTTACGGGGTGCGGCAATCATATATCGCTTGGCCCCCCCAATCTCAAGATTTGGAAACGTATATATAATTAAATCATGCGAAAATAAAAGATGGAAAAATAATAAAACTCATATCGATATGTGTGTATGTGAATGCTATGTGTGTGTGTGTGTGTGTGTGTGTGTGTGTGTGGGTTTGGGGGTATTTTGCAATCGGGCAAATGTTAAATTTAAAATCACTTCATTTGTCAGTGGCTCGCCTGGTTGCAATTATCGTAAAATTTTATGGGCTGCTCCACTTTATGCGCAACGTCTCCAATGAATCGCAATGTCTGGCAACGCTTAAGCGCTGAAATTATGGCAAGCAAACAATAAAAATGCATAAAGCTCAAAATAATCCTTGCAAATATTTTTGTATTTTATTTTTGGTATTTTGCTGTTGTTGTTGCTGTTGTTGTTGTTGTTGCTTTCGAGCGTAAATCACGACGGGGCACAAATATTTAGTATTAATATCGTAAATTGTCACAAGTTGGCCCCAATTTGCCCGCCGTGTTATAAATTTGCATGCCAGAGAAACTCACAGAGTGAACAGCAGAGGTCTGTTGGGGAATACAAGGGAAGCTTGGGGTAGGGAAGTTAAGCGGGGGGGGAGGGGTGGTAAGGGGAATTTACCTGTAGGCTTGTGGGCGTCTTTGTGTATGCGTGCCAGCAAATTGAGTTCTAATGGCAATGGATAAATACTTACATATATATATGGCATGTAGTATGCTAGATATCAGAATGTTGTGTATATGAATATGTATAGTATTTGCAGCTCTCTCAATATTTCTTCAAGTTTGCGCATTTTCAATTAGACCTCTGAACTCTCGACTCGCTGCCTGGCTGCCCAGTTGCCTTACTCGCTCGCACAATCTCGTGCGCTCTCGCTCTCGCACACACACACACAGTGACCAGGTTGGAAGTTGCAACGTCGCGTTTATAGTGCGTCTGACAAGTTTTTGGATGGGGGGATCTAAACTGCTTGTGTTTCGAATATTTTAATGAAGTCCATTGAAGTTTGTGCGAACGAAATTGCATTTATAAGCCAGGCTAAGACTTTTCTTAACTTTTTATGTTGCTGTCAGTTTCTGTTGTTGTTGTTGTTGCTGTTGTTGTTGCTGTTGTTTGGGGCTGTAACCAGCGCGCGTTTATTACAATCTAATGAAGTCGAGCCTGCCACTTAACGGTTGTTAGAGCTAAAGGAGGAGGAGGAGCTGGCGCAGGGGGTTTTTCAGTTTTTTCTGCTTTAGACTTTTCTTTCGTTACGCAATTTTCAGCTGAAGCGTTAAATTTCAGTGTAGTCAGCGGTAGACTGTCAAACTGTTAAGATATGGGTTTAAAATTTATTCGATATCATGGAAAATCGATATTTATTTAGCTATAAATAAAGTAATAATGTTAAATAATTGAATCGCTCGATAGTAACTCAATAAACGATAAAGATGTCGAGATATATTCCAAATTCGAGACATATTTTATGAGCAAGAGAAAGTCTATTTTAAATATAAAAGGATAAATAATCGAGATAATATTAATAATTAACAGGCAATCGATAGACGATGAATCTACAAGCCTGGGAAGCCTGCACTAAGCAAATTACCCATAGAGGACCCATTCCATACAATGAAAGCGTCCACGGCTAGGGGGAAATTCCCAATATGGCGGCCAAAGGTACTTTTTGAACGGCATCGCTTGAGTTGGCGTACAGAGCGCATTGCGACCACAGCTAAGCGATAGCGGACAACACCGCGACGCTTGCTGTGATATTTTTATACCCTGTGCCCATTAAAAATGGGTATATTGAATTTGTGTCAATGTTTGAAACAAGCAGAAGAAGCATCTCCGACCCTATAAAGTATATATATTCTTGATCAGTATCAATAGCCCAGTCGATTGACAACTGTCTGTCTGTCTGTCCGTCTGTCCGTCCGTCCGTCCGTCTGTATGAACGCGTGGATCTCAGCAACTAGAAGAGCTAGAGACTTCAAATTTGGAATGTAGGTTCCTGAATACCATGCGCAGATCAAGTTTATTTTCAATTTTCGATATCAAGCACCATTTGTTTTAAAATTAGAAAAATCACCATAACATAAGCAATGTTTAAAGCTAGAGACTTGATATTTGGCATACACGATAAGAAGCTTGGGCTTCAACAATTGGAAAAAGCTGATAACAAGAGCAGTTATCTCAAAATACTTTTGTTTTAAGACCTGCACAGGGTATCCTACTGTCGCGCCCGCTCGACTGATCGGCTTGTTCATGTTTGTTATTGTTTTTCAGATATTTTGATATGTATTATCATATATCAAAGATATATTATATTTGTTTAAGTCGAAACCTCTTAACTGACAAGCTAAGGTTATTAGTTGTCTTTTAATAAATTATAGCAATTTTTAAATAAATATTCAACATAATTATATTATTTCATAAGCTTCGACATACAATTTGGCATACCATTCATAGAATTTTGTGACTCGTTTAATATGCGATATGTGTGCATTTCGATCTAGACTCTTGGCCAGTTGCATTTCCCAGCTTTTGACTGCAGTTCTCCCTCGCCAAGTAGAAGAATTCAAGACATAATAAATAACCGCTGTCATTCATAATGTCAACAGTGCTGCCAACATTTTGCTGTTATCTGCGCACAATTCTAACAACAACATTGTGTAAGCCTGTGTGTGTGTGTGTGCCGGCCAGCTGAACTGGGCTTAGACTTTGGCTTTGACTTCAACTTTGGCTATGACTTTGGCTTTGGCTTTGGCTTACATGGGAACGGCCAGCTCTAGAGTCTAGACCAGCAGCAGCAGCAGCAACCACAGACAAAGTGGCTATGGATGAGGCTGAGACTGGATGCTGGAGACTGGAGACTGGGAGATTGGTCATGTGTGTGAGAGACCTCCACATTGGCCATTCTTTTTGGCCACATTTTGCTTTTGCTTTGCTGCTTTGGCTGCTGCGTCTGCATCTGTGCGCTTTGACATCTTACAGATCAATTCATGATAATCGTTGGGACCACCATGGTCCCACTTTGGGTGGAACGTTCGACGTTTTCCACGTTCGCATGCTGGAGACCTTTTTACCGGAATTTAACTGTTTTCATTGGAATTGAATTTCCAAGCTGAGAGCCACAGCAACAAACAGCGTCGTCGTCGTCGTCTCACATGTAATCGATATTTTTCGAGCCAGAAGACCAACTCAAAGACGACATGAACAAAACGACAATGGCAATTGCGGGTCAACTGGGAGAGGGGGAAGGCGGGGAGGGGGGGAGCGAGGAAACGACTAGCTCGAGGAGCTGGACAAGAAAGGGTCAACTCATGTTATTGGCGGCCGTGCAACATGCCACCGTGTTGTGCAAAATTGTGGCAAAATGAAAATGATAGAGTTTATTATTAGAGAGTGTGTGTGTGTGTGTGTGTATGTTTGTTGGGCTACTGGTCTTTGCGATTATCATCGCCCATATATCGATATGCCCGGCAAATTGTACTCTTAAAAATATGCATAAAATTACAGAATTAATTACAGAAAGGATCCTGAGTAACTGCTGCTGTTGTTGCCCTCTAGAGATGCTACCAAAATATTTGTTACACAGACGCAAAGTCGTTACACGGCTGCAATGTGAAATTTATGTTGGCTGCGAATGTAAATCATTTCGCTATGCCACGCTTACAACTGCTGCAAAGTCAGAGTCGGAGTCGGAGTCGAAGTCGAAGTCGGGAGGCACTTCAACTCAACTGCAACTCCAACTGCAACTCAACGGCTCATCGAGCATTGCGCCCTCTAACCCTACATAAATTCAGCAGCAAACCGAACCGCAAGGCACCCAAAAGATCAGTTCAGGCATCAACCCAAGTCTGTGCAACGACAGACAAGTGGCATTCCATTGCCACGGCACTAGAGAGAGAGAGCGGCAACAACAGCAGCAACAACAGCAGCAGCAGCCCAAAAGCAAATAACAAAGCTTAGAAGAACGTCAGAGCAGGCATCGAGTGTGAATTGATTTTTACTCATACCCTATAACTAGAGAGTTGCATTAGCTAGCAAATACAGTTGAGGAAGGATATCTAATTGTATTAAACATAAGTTTGAATCTTTAAATGTTCTAAATGATAGTTTAATTAGTTAAATTAAGCCAAAGATTTGGCTAAATACTCAAAGAGAGTTGATTAATTGTTGCTGACAACTATAAACTATTTAACAAAGTATCAAATCCATTTAGAATTGTAAGAATTAGAAACTGTCGAAAATTCCTTTAAAACATTATCACTGTGGACGGCAGTGCACGCTAGTGACGAAAGCAGAACCCAAAAACTCACATGTAGTGAAGTCTGCTGGGTATTCATGAACTACGAACCAGCTTGTATATTAATTTAATAACTTATTGAAGAAGGAAACAAAGAAAGTTTAAAATTAACCAGAAAAAATTGGTAAGATTAGCGTAGAAACTGTCGAAAATTTCTTTAAAACAATATCACTGTGGACGGCAGTGCACGCTAGTGACGAAAGCAGAACCCAAAAACTCACATGTAGTGAAATTAGCGGTGTATTCATGAGCTACGAACCAGCTTGTATATTAATTTAATAACTTATTAAATATGGAACCAAAGAATGTTTTAAATTAAACAGAAAAAATTTGTTAGAATTAGTGTAGAAACTGTCAAAAATTCCTTTAAAACAATATCAACTTATTAAATAAGGAAACAAAGAATGTTTTAAATTAACCAGAAAGCGACATTAAAAAAAGCGCACAGAATTAATACAAATTTAGTTTTTCCATCGACTTGTTAAACAACCTTTGTATAAGGTTATTTTTTGTATTTTAGTGATTGGTATTTTAGTTTAATTTCAAATGAGTATTAAACAGTTTTTATTAACTACATATTTTAATTTTCTGTTATTTATAAAGTCAGAAATAGTTCAAAGAATTGTGAAAAATTAGAAGCAAAAATGTTAAATATTTAAAATAAGTTTAGGCAAATATGAGATCAGCAAAACTTTTGTTTTAATAAATATTAACTTGTACAAATCGTATAATTGCCCATTTTGACTGAAAAGCCTTTAGCCAATAAGAGTATATTAAAGTTGTAATTGTTAAGTTTTAGGCAGATCCATTTGACTTTGCATACGAGTGGAGGCAAGGCAGTTGAACAACAAACACCAAGTGCACCTGAGGGCCACAGTGGGAACTGAGAGGGACTTCTTATAGTAGAGTTTACTACTGGTGCAACTGGTGCTGCTGGTGCTGCTGCTGCTGCTGATGATGATGGCAGTGGCTGCTCAGGAAGCAAACGTTCACGTTCACCACGCTTCTCATCTGCATATGTTTCGGCAATTTTGCGCGGCCTGAAAATGATTTGCTGATCGCTCTTTGAACACTCCATCAATTCGTGATTTTTACGAGCGCAATGTCGTCGGCGTTTTGGCTCTCCCATGGTGGAATGGAGGCAACATTCGCTTGCCACTCGAGCGCATGCGCAACGAAAGCATCATTTAACGCGCATTTACCCATTTGGTTGAAGGGGGAGGAGAATACAGGGACAGGTACAGAGACAGGGACAGGGACAGGGACAGGTACAGGGACTTAGACTGGGGTACTGGAGGCCAGAGTCACAGTTAAAGTCATTGCCAGGGCCGTGCGTCTTTTGTTTTTGGTTTGCTCTCAAAGTCAAAGCTGGTAGAAAAATCTTAACTTTTTTTGTTTTGTTTTGTTTTTTACCATCATCCTGTCGGCTTCAGCTACTGAAGTAGCTGCTGTGCTGGATGCTGTGGCAACAGCCGCAGGCCAACAACGACTGTCAGTCATTTGTCCCAGACGCGTCGTTCAGTCTGGTGTTGTCTCCCAGCTCTCATGAGCTCATCGGACTGAAAGACAGGCAGACCGGCAGACAGACAGACAGACAGACAGCTTCAGCTTTAGCTTCAATCCAACTCTTGACTCTGTCTTTATGTAAATTAGTTCAAGTTCGCAAGCATTTCGAACGTGACCTTTCCTTTCCTTTCGTTACCTTACCATTCCCTTGGTATTCCTTTGCTCTTTTACTGTTTGTCCATAAGTTAATCATTTCGAGACACTCGAAATTCTCATTGATCTTGAGTTAGTTTAGTCAAAGAGACCATGAAGTTAGATAGCTGTGATAGAAGTGAGACCTGCAAGTCTCTATAAATTTAATAGAAAATGCTGATGTGTCAATAATATTTATAGTAACTTAAAAAACTTATTATAAGTAACTTAAATTAGTTGAAACTTCATTGATTATTATTTAAGTTGAGTAAACTTGAATTTAATCAATATTTCTTTGATTTCTACACTAATAACTTTTCATTTTATGTAGTCTATTCAATGTGACTCTATATTTGGCTAAAACTAACACTTGTTGTCTGATTTAGCATGCTTAAATTCCAGCCCATTAAATTTCGATCTGGGTGCATTAAATATGCCAAATGATATTTTACAGCTCGCATTAAAATTTCGTCTTTTTTTTTTTTAAGCGAATCAACATAAAAGTCTATTAAGCGCTTTCTTTATGATACTCCTTGTGTATACCCTACAAATGGGTTTTATAAGTTGATCGGAATAGTTATTACTTTTAGAACAAAGATGGAATACATATGGATACATACATTATGGATTTGTATAATATATATTTAAGTTTAGTTTAAAATTATTTGACAGTTTAACTTATGATATATTTTTGTAACAATCTTGAGAATGAGAGATCTCTAAGTAACTTAACAAATTCTTTAAAGCATCAGGCATCTATATACACAGAAAGAATGGACTTAAACTTGTGTTTTCATGCGCGAAACTTTAACACATTTATTAATTTAATTTAATTAAGTTTAAGCTAAGAAATGACTACTAATTATAGGGTATCTGTGACTCCTGCATAACTTAAATATTTCCTATAAAAGTTGCGATCTCTAATAAAATATAAGTAGGTGCGCTTAAGATATAATTTAATGTATTTGGATGGTTGCCATTGGCATTAGGAGTGCTATGACTATTGTGCCAAGTCTTGGCCAACATTGCCAAACTCAGACTCAACCACGGGTTGGGTGTGCGATTTATGGATGCATTAGCGTCCAGTCGATTGAATATGCTAAGTATACTCTTCTTCTTCTTCTTCTTCATCTTCTTCAACTTCAAACGTCCTCTTCTTCTACTTCTTCTTATTTTTATGACTGGCAAATTTTTGGTGCATATAAAGAAATGGCAATTAGTGGTAGCGTTTAATTACCAGTTTGAGATTGAGAGAGTAGCATCCAAGTACAAGTCGACTACCCACGCCATCTGCAGGCGGAATTTGGTCGTTTTTGTTGTTGTTGTTGTTGTTGCATCTTTCTGGCCAGAAAATATAAGAAGAACCTGTGCCAGTTTCAAGCACAGTGCTTGTGCTTGGTTGCCATGGCCATGGCTTATTGGTGTTGGCGTTGTTGGCCAACTCGCAATGATTTAAAGTGTTGCTTTGCATTACATTTATTGCCAATTGAAATTTGAAGTGCGTGAGAAAGTTGAAATGGGCTCCAACAGTCCCAACTCTGTCTGTCCGTCCGTCCGTCTGTCTGTCTGTGGCCAGAGGCCGTACCATGGCCCGTTTTGTAGCCCGTTTGCTGTTCTTCTTGCTGTCTGTTGTCGTTGGCCAGGTTGGCCAGGTTGCCAGGTTGGCCAGGTTGCCAAGTTGCCAGTTTGGCCTTTGTGCTGCGGGTTAATATGAGCTAAAATTGGCTTTGCTTAGTTTTGTGGTCGCTCGTTTGTGTGCTGTGATTTGATAACATTTTTCAGTTGGAATGGAAAGTTTCTATATCTATCTGTGGGCTCTCTTCATAGCATTTGGCATTGCATTTGCCATTGCATTGCGTTTCTGGCTCTGGGTCAGTTTGGGTGCGCCTACAAAATGCTGCAGTTACATATCGGCGGCTTGTGGGATTTTATGATGGCTTGGAAGCAACCGAGCCGCTTATGTCCATAAAATACTTTCAATATACAATTTGTTAAACAATTTTGCAAGCATTGTTATTTATTAATATTTATATGAATATTTAAAATATTTTTCTAATATACTTTTAAGTATTTTCTTTGCTGGGGAAATATGAAAAGATTTAACTACCCACTGTTCGCTATTCACCCCAGCAGTCCTTAAACAATTTTATTGCCAAACAAGTTTCTTTCCATATTTCATTTCAGACATTTTTGCAACTCACTCATTTATATATTGTATCTCAGTTATTAATTACATAAATTCTTAATTTGTTTTGTATTTTAAGACATTTTTAGTACTTAATTGTTAGACTTTAGCTACCACAGCCAATTGCAGCCTTGTTCTTTGTTCTCATTGCTTTTTTTGGGTTGTGCATAGTAAATTACATAATTTAAAGCAATCGTAGAGTTTTTTTGTTTATTGGGCGGGCTCTACAACAACAATAACAACAACAACAACAACGTGATGACAATAACATCTTTGAAACGCCATGACCACAAAATTGAAGGAAAAAACTGAAACTTGTAGTCTGTGTCTTCATGTCTTCATATAATTTCATCATTAGGCAAAGCAAAGTTGGTAATAGTACATGTGAATCGATTGCAGATTTTGCCAGTTGCCAGTTGCCCGTTGCCAGTTGCCAATTTCGAGTTGCAAGCTGCCAGTTGGCATTTAATGGCCTTAGTAAATCTTAAGCCAAAGCAGCTATAACAGGTGACAGCCCAGCTAAAAAGACTGTAATATTTACATTTACCAACCAATATGAATATACAGTGAAACCTGGCCAAATTGAGCACTGACTAACGCAAGCAATTGATTGAATCAATATGCAATTATATGGTGCCTTAAGTCTGATTAATTTTTATTATTACTAGTTTAGTTAGTATTGATATTAAATAAATATTTATATGACAAGCTAATTGTTTAGTAGTTTTTAAGCTCTCTTTAAACTTTCACGTGCTTTTTTGATAGATTTATACAGATTTTATTATGAAGAAAGCATAATTTGAAGATCTGCTTGAATCAAAACAATATTATAAGGTTTTAAATTCTTTAAAAAGCTGATTTAATGTCGTTTTTTTTTATACTTTTATATATATTGCATATTTAAGCATTGATTTAAGGAAATCCTTAACTTAAAAGCTATATTGAACATTTTTAGGCTGTTATTTAAACATTTTTGAAGCTGTCCATTTAGTTATCCTGCACTTATTATCTGCAGTTGATTTCTCAGCTTCGTATTCTAATGAAATAATAGATTTTTTTGTATCTTAACAAGCATTCAAGTGCTTTAAAGCTTTTCATTAGTGAAAATGTTAGTTGTAAACTTGATTAGATTAGATTTCTGGCTTTAACTGTATGCCGATGACTCCGACAGCCATCTACTAATATACAAACTGTAGCTAAAAGCTGAGTTTTCTAATCATCAACACAGGCATAAATATGAATCGATCTGTCCATCAGACGAAGATTGTCTGTCTGTCTGTCTGTCTGTCTGAGTGGACTGATTGTATCCTCTCTCTGTTCAACTCACTTAGTGTGTGTGTGTGAGTGTGTGTGTGTCTGTTGGCCGCATTGATTGACCAATAAACTTGCAGCTTGATATCAGTTTACGTTGTTAGTTATAGTTTGTTATTGGCTGGCTTTGGACTGGGAATTCGCAAACTCAGACTCAAAAACCTCCTCGGCCCAAAAAAAAACAGAAAAAAAAGTGAAACCCGCTACAGCTTGTCGACAAGTTGTTTAAGTTGCTGTTGTTGTCGTCGTCGTCTCTCTGTGTTGTTGCTGTGCTCTTTACTCAAACGGGGCCGCATCATAATTTCCATTTTGCGGTCAGGTTTCGTCCAATCAGCGCTTTGCACATTAGCAAAAACAAAAAATACAAAAAAACAACCACAGCAACGAGGAGGTAGAAAAAAAACACATGTTGATTGCATTTTATTTTTGCTGCCTGCTTTGTTGTTGCCGTCTGACAACTGTTGCAGTTGCCGTAGTTGTTGTTGCTATTGTTGTTGTTGCTCGTATGTACTCTACTGGTTTGTGAGTTGCTGTTGTTGTTGTTATAGTTGCTGTTGTTGTTGTTCTTGTTGTTGTCGTTCGGCCATTAGCGCAACAGTGTGAAATTCGATATTAGTGCAATTCATTTTCAACAACTAATTTTTGCCAGTCGCTTCGCCATTTCAAACTAACTAAGTTGTAGTTGTAGCTGTTACTATTGTTGTTGTTGTAGTTATTGTTAATTTAGTTTTGTGTTTTTTTTTTTACATTTCTGCTTCATTAGTTTGAAAATTTTTACGATAGAAATTGTCTTTCTATTGCAATTAGCACATTTTTGCGAGTGATTGAAGGCTGCCAACCGACCAGGTCGTCAGTCAGAGAGCCTCCAAGACCGACCCTCTTCCTAGCTATGTATATGGAAAATTAATTTTACTCAACGCGTTACGCCCCGTTCATATCGTTTGTTGTGTGTTGTGTGTTGTGTGCTGTGTGTTGTGTGTGTGTGGCACATCATCTTCATAGAGAGCAGACCGACCTGTTCTCAACTGATTTCTGTTTTTTACGACTTGCGCGTTTTTAATTACAACTACTGTGCATTTGCCCGTCTGCCCACTGTGCTAAGCAGGAGGTGGAAGGTAAGGGAAAGAGGCAAAGAGAGAGAGAAAGAGAGTGAGGAAGGGGTATGTTGTTACAGTGGGTGGGACGGTGGCACTGACGTCTTTTCAATTGCATTGCAGCCGCTCGTACTGCGCATATCCAGCCAGGTGCTGAAATGTTTGTCTGTTTCCATTTCAAAGTCTCGGTCAAATGCTTTAAATTGTTGTTAAGGCGTCACGACAACGCTGTTTGTTGGCCAACTTGTGCAGCAGCAGCAGCAGCAGCAGCCTTGGGGTCAAATGTATGTTGCAAACTGGCTAAAACTTAATGGCAAAAAATGTAAATAATAAATTTACCAGAGTACCCACTAACTGAAAGTATAAATATGAAAATAAGGAACTTTTATTTTTATATTTATCCATTCTATAATTTATTTTTATTTTACACAGCTTTACTTTTATATAAAAAAAAACACATTATATAAACAATTTGTTGTCGTATGTTTTGTTATTTAAATTTGTAATTATTTACTTACTAATTGTTTGTTAAATGCGACTTTTTACGATTTGCACAACTAATAACTAAATACATACAGATTACGGAAGTTCCTTCAGTTTACTGAAATAAGTCGGAGTTGACTCCTACTACTATTAATACTACTACTACTACTCCTACTACTACAAATACGACAGTTTTACTTCTACTACTTGTTCTAATACTAGTTCTATTAATAATACTACTTGTTATACTACAAGTAATGCTACTATTTATACTACTAGTTCTACTACTAGTTCTGCTACTAGTTCTAAAACTTAATCTACTATTAGTTCTACTACTAGGTGTACTACTACTACAACAACTACTACTAGTTCTACTACTACTACTACAACAACTACTACTAGTTCTATTACTAGACTACTACAACAACTACTACTAGTTCTATTACTAGACTACTACAAGTACTACTACTAGACAACTACAAGTACTACTACTAGTTCTACTACTAGTTGTTCTACTACTACTACTACTACTACAACTGCTACTACAAGGACTACTACAACTGCTATTACTTTTACTACTACTACTATTACTACTTCTACTATTACTACTTCTACTACTGGTTTTAGTATTTCTACTACCGGTATTAGTACTTCTACTATCACTTCTACTACTACTTGTTCTACTACTAATACTAATACTACTACTGGTTTTAGTACTTCTACTACCACTTCTACTACTACTTGTTCTACTACTAATACTAATACTACTACATGTTCTACTACTAATACTAATACTACTACATGATCTACTACTAATACTAATACTACTACTTCTACTTCTACTTCTACTTCTACTTCTACTTCTTCTTCTACTACTACTTCTACTTCTACTTCTACTTCTACTTCTACTTCTACTTCTACTTCTACTTCTACTACTACTACTTCTACTACTACTATTACTAATACTAATACTTCTACTTCTACTACTACAACTACCTAAACAACAACAACAACTACTACTACTCCAAGAACAACTATTAATACAATTATTACTTGTATAACTACTAATTATACTTTTACAACTACAACTACTACTATTACTTCTACTACTACTACAACTTCAATTACTACTACTAAAACTACTACTGGTACTTTTACTTCTACTACTACTGCTACTAACTCAAGTATTACTACTTCTACTACTACTATTGCTACTATTTATACTACTATTAATGTTGCTAGTATATAGTAGTAGTACAACTGTTGCTAGTTATACTACTATTACTGCTACTAGTTATACCACTACTACTACTACTACTTATATTAATACTTATATTACCACTACCCATCATTTTCCTATAAATCCTACTGCTAACTTCCTCTACTACTATTTCTATAATTACTATACCTATTTATCTGATTAATTCTACTGCTAATACATTCTACTGCTACTTATACTACTAAATGAACTATCTACCAGTAAATAAAGATAAAAGAGTCAAAACTCCCCGCAGTTAAAAATATTTCAAATGCTTAAAAATATTATCGGTTTACTTAATTAAGTCTCCGACTCCTCCTACTCCCACTCACACTACAACAACAACTGCTACTACTACTACTAAAACTTCTACTCCCAATCCCACTATGAGCTCATTTAAAATGCGTTCAGCCCTAAAGCTCACACATCGTAAACCATAGCCGAAACAACGTTGTAATTTCCTAAACATAAATTTCCACAAATCAAATTGAGCGCATTTTCCAACACTAATTAGCAACGCCCACGAGTGCGAGTCGTGGCAAGGCGATAGTTTGTCTGGGATTTCAGTTTACAAAAAAAAAAAACAAAACTAGTTAAAATGGAAAGCGTTTGTAACAAAATTATACAAACGACTTGAAACTTTAGACGATTAAAGTCGAAAAGTTGAGAAAATGGGCGTTATTCGTCCATAAACCAAATGAAATAAAAAAAAAACCCCCTCCCCCATTAGAGTTATGAGAGATGTGTTACAAATTTGAGAAGAAGATGAGGAATAAAAGCCTAAAAACGTTGTTTTCAATGTCTAGTTTGGAATCGATTCGTCACATTTAAAGGGCTTTGGCTCAATGACGACAGTCGATGCGATCCACTTGGGTTATGTTGGGTACGAGGAGAATGCGAGAAGAGAAGAGAAGAAGAGAGAAGAGGACCTTAAGGGGTAAGGGGTAAGGGGTCGGGGCCTTAGCGTGTAATTTGCATACATTAAACTACTGTGGACGATGTTGCCAGTTTCGTTTCTAAACTTAATCTAAATTTAATTATTGTGACCAACAAATGGACAGCCAAAAACGAAACGAATCGATACGAAAACGGCAGCGCGACATAGAAATCTGAATTTTTTATATATTTTTTTTTCTTAGTTAATAAATTAATAATCAACAACATAAAAAGCGCTTTTCATATTTCGTTGTTGTTCTCTTTCCTTATATCGATAACGGCGCGCGCTTTGAACTCATGCTTATATGCATTATGTACATATATTTTCATAATTTATAAACGATTTCGGGGTCTTATTTCTAGCTATTTGAATGATTACCGTAGCCCTCGAAGCGCTTGGGTTGGGTTAAGTTGGGGGTTATGCTGTTGATATAGTTTTTATGGGCGTTTGATAAATCTCTTTATGTTTTCTACAACAATTAGTTGCAATCAATAGCGATATTGTTTATAACCTGGCCAAAGGCAAAAAAAGAAACTTTGTTCAACTCCCCAGTTAATCGGGAATCCATTGAAAATGATTATCGATTGATGCAATCGAAGGAAAGTTTAGCTGTGTGTGTGTGTGTGTGTGTGATTAATACTAAGTCTGTTTGAAATGGGGCATTTATAATATAGACATTCGATTGGAGAAACTCTAAAGAGATACCCAAATATCTGTTGCTTTCTTTCTAACAACTAACTGAGATTTGAGCCGAGAAATCAATTTTAAACTTAAGAACTGCACAACTTATATGATATCATGTTTAACCTTAAGTCAGAACGTGCACATCATTTGCTTGAACCCCAATGTTTTGCTTTCAATTGCCGTCAATAACTCAATAAAAAAATTGAGAAGAAGATGATGCAGATGATGATGATGATGATGATGCAGAAATATACGTAAATTTGTACATGCACTTCTTGGATCCCAACTTCGACACACATCAAATTATGCATGCAATGCGACGCGACCCAAACCGATCCAAACAAAACCAAAGCCCGACTCGACCTGATCAACTCGCTTGACTCTGACTGTATAATCGGCCGAGACGAGCGCTGATCAATCATACTAGCTTAAGACTTTTGCTAGCCTTTGGCTAATTTAATATGGCTAAAGATCAAGCCGTCACACACACACACACACACACACACAGAGAAAACGTTCCCGCGAACTTTTCAACTGCACTTGCTGCAACGAACGGAACGAAGTCATCTTCAATTCAAGTCAACCCAACTTATTGGCATTCTCATTGCCCTGTGGGTAGCATAAACAGCCAATAGCGCCGAAAAGAATCTTTTTTCTATACACTAGCTAGAGGGTCTATATAATTCGGCTGAAATTTAACAAATCATTTAAGATCTATTGAAAATACTTTACTCTTAAAACTTTAAAAAGATGTCTTGATCAATTTGAGGTTATATTAATATATATTTAATAGCTATCTTGTTGAAATTTGGTAGACTTATTCTTCGGCATACTATTAACTTATACTGAAAGTTTTGTTTAGATCGGCTTACAAACACGGTAGATAGCTGACATTATAAAATAAGACTTTTCTTCAACTAACCAAGTGAACTCAATCAGTTTTGAAGCTATATTCTTTAAACTTGGTATGGTTATTGCTTTAGATGGCAGTTAGTTTATATGTTGAATAGAGTCGGATTGGAATACTATAACTGAACGAAAGTTGACTACTTTCCCTAAGAAACTTAAATAATGCCTGTTAAATTTAAATAATATCAGTTTTATTTATTTTTAAGGGTATTTAATGTTCGTACTTCTTTATTCTCTTGTGCTATGCTCTGGCAATTGATTTCAAGCCATTGGCATCGTTCCAATGAGCTAGGCCGTGCGAATAGCTTTCCGATCATCATTATCATTATGACCGATCATCATTATGAGCAACATAATCGCGGGTCATTGCTACAAATTTTGAACGTTCGGGTCATAGCCTCGTAGGTAAGTCACACGGCCAGTGTCAGGTCTTCCTCTACTTGCTATCTCTCTCTCTCTCACACACACACACACATGCTGCACATCTGCTGGCTCTTTCGCTCCCACTGATCTTGTAATCAGGCGCAGCGAATTTGTATATGGGCATGCATGACGTGTGGCCTGATGAGCCATGGAGCGTGTGCAGCATTCGTGGCCTAGCCTCAACTTCAACTTCAACTCCGAGTGCAACAGAGAGTTGAAACTCAGTTCGATCAACACATCAACATCATCATCACATGGGATCACATCGGCACGTCGATGAAATGTTAAAGTTCCAGCAAACAAAATCACGATTGACATGATGCATTTGTTGCTATTGTTGTAGCTGTATCTGTTGTTGTTGTTGTTGTTATTGTTATTGTTATTGATGCATTCGCATGTGTTGTGAGATTTTGTTTTGTTTTGTAGGTGCAGAAAATATAATTTCATAATTTTCAATTTCCATGCGCAATCAGCAGGTCAACAAAATTAGCGTGGCCAAAAAAGTAACAACTGCAACAACAAAAACAACAACAATTGATTGCCCACCTACAGTTGCTGTGATGTGATCTTCTGCAATGATCCATAGTTCATAGCGTGTTCAGTATTTGCATTTTGCACACATCGTTGTGATTTCGCTTTGATTATCGATTGCAATCGATTGCATGTAAAGTGAGAGGCAAAAGTCGAGGGCAAAAGTCGATATAAGCGGAAGTTATTAACAGTATCTATGAAGGAGGCATGTGAATGCAATTGAATGTCAATCGATAGGCAGTAAGTATCGATATATCAACGATAAGTCAGTAAAATTGAATTGCATACAGTAAAAAAAAGGTATTTCTCGATGAATTGCAAGAAGAATCAATCGATTCATACCATCCACTTGATTATCTCAAGAATTAATATATCTATATTATATTGAAATATGCAAAGTTGATTATATATATTCTATATATTTATAGTAGAAAATTAAATATGTCAGCACTCTCTTGCCTAAATCTATGCGATAAGTTCTAACCACTTAACTCTATTTTCAAATTTATCGCTTAACTCTTGTACTAAGGTTAGAGCTGTACATATTTAAGATTCCACTTGGTTTGCATGTTCATTAGCAGGCAACCGACCCCATTTTGTTGTTAGTAAAGATCCTAAGCGCATAGCATGCCCATATAATTACACGCACAATGACTGTTCCATAGAAGACGATTGAAAATGGCTTTAAGAGGTCGCAACCTGGCCGAAACGAACTGCTAACCGATCGAAACTCATGAAATTCGATGCTTTAAACTTGCCACAGCCATCGACTTGAATTCCTTTTATCTGCGGGGCAGACAACAAACTTTGCCGTTGTTGTTGTTGCTGTTGTTGTTGATATCGCTGTGCTTGTTGTTGTCGCATGTAATTGGCTGTACATTTCGACACCCCGGCGACAAGAGAACAGAACAGAACAGAACAGAAAAGTAAGTACAACAACAGCAATGCCGTAATGAGCTTACATTACAAACATCGCCAAAAGGTCTAAAAATATGAAGAGACGCGCCCCGAAAACCGAAAAAAACCGTAGATACGAGTCGTAGATGTGTCGCTTAGTTAGAAAGCTGTGCAACAAACAAATTTTCTATGGAAAATGTAGTTTTCCACGCACATTGGCTTGGGCGGCTGTGTTTAATGCGGCTTATTACCAATAAGACAAATCCTAATTATACAATAAATTCCATTTTGCATGCGCGTTTCCATTGCGTTTTCACCTTGCCAATGCTTTCAGTCAGCTGCAACGCCTCCGCACAGTGGTTAGAAGTTGGCAAGTTAGTCAAAAAGGAGTGAAGAGTGTTTAGAGAGTTGATATTGTATGTTTATAATTTCTGTTTATTTCTATACTAGTATTTACTTACCAAAATAATTAAATATACAATTGTAAATAAATAAATTGCTTACATAATTTAAATGTAAATTGAATGAACGTTTATTGTTAATTCTTTAGTTAGAAAATACCTTATAGAGTATTTCTATTTTTAAGAAGACAATGAAGATAGTATTTCTGTTAAATTGATCTTGTTTCTACTCTCATATAAACAGAAATGTAATTATGATTTTAAATGGAAATATTCGAGTATTTTCTTTAGCAATTAGATCTGTTATTTTAAATAAATATATTTCTTTATTAAATAGAGAATATTTAAATTTACTTTGAATAAACGTAAATATATATAAATATAATATCTACCTCATTTTAATATATTTATATAATCTAATTAAAATTAATGAGTTTGGAGAATAAAATGTGAATGCAATTTAAATAGAATTAAAGTATATACAATAGTTTCTACAATTTATATTTATAATTAAATAAAATATATATATTCTTTATGAAATTCTATTATATTTCTCTTTAATAAAAATTAGTTAAATATTTTTTCTTTAATTTTGTATTACATTATCTACAGCCTGATGACCACAGTGCTCAGCTGCCGTTGCTGTTGCTGCTGCCGCTGCCGCTGCTGCTGCGACTGTTGCTGATAACAATCTCGCAAATTTCTGCAGCAAGTCGTAGTTGAAGCTGCGAATGGGAACTGCGAACTGGGAACTGGACACATGGCTAGCCTTGCTTTTGGCCGAGCCTGGCCTGGTCAGGCCTGATGTGGTGTGGTGTGGTGTGGCGCATCTCTTGGTGCAATAAAAATAAAACCATAGACTAAACGATAACACAACAGAGGAGGAGCAGCAGCAGCAGCAGGGAGTGGGTCAGAAGGGGTGGGCGGAGTGACCGGGGGAGTTGTTGTCTAGGCGTGTTTGTCTGCGTTTTGTGTGTTGTAATTGTGTCTTGTTAATTTCGCATATTTGAGCAAACGGCAGTTTACAGTTGAATGTGGCATGTTGAAGTTTTGCAGCTGTAGCATCCCTCTCTCTCTCTCTATCTCTGTCACTCACTCCCGCTGTCTCTGTTTAGTGGCAATTAAAGTGACTTTTAATTTGTTAGTTGTCCAGTTGAATAGATTTGAAGAAATCATAAGCTCAATGACATTAAAAAGCATCACTTGATGCTTTGGGTGGGGTTTGCCCTCTCTCGTTGATTCTCGGTAGCGTTGCACAAATTTGTTGCCATGTTGCACATAAAGTGACAAAGCTTATGGCCAATTGCAACTGATTTTGTCAGGCTGTTGATAATAAAAATGAGACTTTCGAGCCCCGTTGCGTTCGGTGTTCTGATCTGCTCTCGTGTCTGCTGTTAATTAAATTTAATTAATTGCAATTTATTAAATTGTTAATTAAGTTAAATATTTATGCACTCATTCTACATTAACGATCATCCACTTGTGACATTTATTATATACATTTTAGACTATCGAGCCTCGAATCCAGTTATATGAGTTATGATTTTTGATTCTTATCCAAAAGTCATAAGTTGTGATTAGTATTTGACATCGTTTCGGATTACCAAGTCCATAAATCACCTTTAGCAAACAGTGATAACCAGTGTTGGTTAATTAACGAATTTCATGCATTTACTTTTTGAAAGTTTATTAGGTTTTAAGTGCAAAACTGGTAGATATCTTATAGCTAATGCAATATATTATAAAAGCTGTCATCAACTTTAGTATTTTCGCTTGAGAATGATATAAGAATTTCAATTTTAAATGCTGTCTTTTTGATCATATTTATTGACTTATCTTGCAGGTGAAATCTCTTGAAATCTATCTGATATACTTATTAACTACATGCTCAATTTAGCTTGAAAACTATCAGAAAAATTAGAGCAACTATCAATAATTTACATTATTATACTGTAATATACTTTTCAACAACTGTTTGCACATACAAAATAACAAAATTATATATTAAACTTCCTTCGAGAAACGCCTTTAGAAATGTTTGAGAACTTACAGGTGTTTGTACTCATAATTTGTCTGTTAGTTAAATGAAATACATCAAAAGCTCATTATGCAAACTCCTCGAACATTTCATATGAATCAGATGAAAGATTTATTTCAATAAGCTCATTTTGCAACTTGAATTAACTAGATATAAATATATTTGTTAAAGATAAGACTTACCTGCAAATCATTGCTAGAATAAAAACTTTGAAAGCTTTCTTAATACTTTTTTTTTGGAAAATGCAGCTAATTGACTTGACATTTGCTCAGTTCCATTTCCATTTCCATTTCCATCTGCTTGGCTTCTTTTTGACTTTGTAAATATTTATTTAGTTTACTTTGAAGCTTTGTCTAAAGTTCTTTCAGCGCTGAGTCTCTTCAATGACCTTTATCCATACTGTGCTGTGCTGTGCTGTGCTTTGCTTAAGCTCTGATCCCTTTCCAATGTAGAATATGAACAAACAGTGGCTACTTCAAAAGCTGCAGCAACAGAGACAGCGACAGCGACAGAGGCAGCTACCATCGTTCGCTCTATTTGTGGCACAGAGAGGCGCATGCATATGATATGCACTTAATTTATTCAAAGTCACGTTGCTGGCTAGAAAAAGGCGACTCGTACTTGTTCCTATGCCAATACATATATATATATATATATATATAAATATATATGTGTGTAGATATATAGAAGTACCTTATGGCCCGTATGCCACAAAAGCAAAACAGAAGTGAGTGAGTCAGCTAAGTGCATCAATTTCCATTTAACTGTAAGCGATATTTTGCCAGGCAGCCAAAGCAGCTGAAGTCGCATCGAAATATTGCCAATATTTGTGTTGTTGCTGTGCCAAATTGCAAAAGTCAAACTAGCGACGTTGTCTAAACAAAAGACTCAAGCAACGAACTTGACTAAGGCTAACTTCAGAGCCTCAGAGCCTGAAGTGTGGGTGACATCTTCAGCAAACACTTGAGGCGTTTGAGCTATTTGCGTTGATTGCCAGCCAGGCCAAAGCGCAAGCGAGATAGACTGCAAGTAAGACCAGGCGAGTGTGAGCGAGAGCTGCATATTGTCGGAGTGAGAGGCAAATAGAGAAGTTTGCCTAGGCAAGTTTTCAATCGAAGTCGTGTTATTGTTGTTGTTGTTATTTTAGTGCTACCGTTGGCTGCTGCTGTTGCCTGCCACCCCCCCCCCCCACTCCCTCTCCTCCGCTGCTGTTGCTGCCACCACCCACCCCCTGCTGCGCGCACCACACAATGTTGTTGATGATGCTTCAGTTTGTGCTTTTGTTTTTTTTTTGTTTTTGCAACTAGCCGTTTGTTTATTTTCCTAACACTTCAATTGGCATTCCACACAAAAAGCGAAAATTGCAAAACGTGAGTAGTTTCGAGTTCTAATTTAAAATAATTTTTGTGTTGACGCTTTTGCAATTTTTGCAACGCCTTTTGCCTCTATTATTTCTCCGCCTCGTCCCAGCTCCTCTTCTATTTTTTTCTTGCCATTTCGTAATAGAGTCGTTAAGTGGCCCGTTGCGCTCTTTTCGGTAATTTGATGAACGATTTTTGATAATTTTGCACGGTTCTTTTTTTTTTGTTTTGCACGTTTTTTTTTTCTCTTTTCGTTTTTGACCCGTTTGAGTGAAGCATCTGCAAGGCAAGAAGAACATAAATATATATATATAGACGAGTACATACATATATATATATATATTTTTTTTCTCCTTTTGTCTGATTTTAATATCAAGTGCAGGCAAGTGGGTAATTATTGTTGTTGACGCTGCCGTTGCTGCTGTTGTTGGTGGTGGTGTTGTTGGTGGTGTTGCAGCTAAAAACGTTGACCACTCAACTGTCAATGCTTGAGTGCCCAGTTCCACCTTCTCCCCGGGCCAGTATGTGGTGTTTGCCCATTTGGAGTGCTGCACTTTTGTGGCCAGCCTGTCGAACTTCACCTGTGTGTGATTTGCATATGTGGCCAAGTGAAGCTGCTTCTGTTGGCTGCAATGCTGCTGCTTGCTGCTGCTGCTGCTGCTGCTGCTTTGAGTGCCCATGAATAGTCACAAAGCATTAAGCACTTCACTGAGCAAGCCTCTGAGCTGATGAGAACGGTGAACACGCAGGGGGCAAGGAGGGCGCTCACAATTATCTACACAATATGGCAATCACATATGTAGATATTGCACACACACAGAGTGAGAGAGCCATAGTCATAGCCAAGTCAAGTTAAGTCAAGTCAAGTCAAGTCAGCCAAGTCAGCGGCGTTGCCAACCAGTTGTTCAATCTAGGAAGTGCATGAGTTGCATTTTCCATATGGCCACTGTACGTCCGTCTGTCCAACGACGACTGCGACTGCGTTTTCTGCCATTTCCTCATTACTAGCCCGGACTGCGAACGGGTCGTCGTCGTCGTCGTCGTCGCAGTTGGCTAAAAAGAAATTGAACTTTTTCACACCAGAATCGATTGTAATTGAATGCCTGAGGGCGCTCATCGCACCGCCAGAGAGAAAGAGAGACCCATCCTAGGCCTAAGACTTGCCTTTGCCTTTTTTTTGTATTTGGCCTGGCTTAATGCAAATTTTTCTTCATTTTGACATTGGAGAATTTTTCAAACGCCAAAAACTTTCCCAAAAAAAAAAGAAGAAATATAAGAAGAATACTTACTTTACGTATGGCAAATGGGGCCAAACACCAAAACCACACCACACCACACAACACCACCAATGGCGTACATTAAATTGCTTTATTTTGGAAGCACCACTCGAACTCCGCCATGAGCCGCTGATGATGATCAGCAAAAGCTGATGAGCTGCATCTGTGGCGATTCCAAGTTTTCTGTCTTTTTCAAACGAACACCTGCTGCTAACATTTTGCTATAAATTGAAATTTGAAATAGCAAAATTGTGCGGACCTGCACAGAAACAAGGTTGAGTCAACAGTGAAGACACTGAACGAGAGTTGAATCGATCGTATAGAAGCTCAAATGCTCTTACTTGGCATTGAGACGAGCTTTATAAGTTAGATTTGTAAACTGTTATTGATAAACTGTAGCTGAGATATTAATATCTTCTATTAACTAATTGCTTTAGTTAAACTATATATAACTATCAATTTCTTTAGGCCTTAACTTGCTTTGATTTGTAGTTTTATACTTTATGTGCATTTAAAATGAAACAAATCTAAAGTAAACATGTTATTACGATAGATTTAGAGGCGCAGTTTCATATTGTAGTTTGCAATTTACTTTATTTTTATTTATCCAATTTAATTTAATTTATTTAATATAATCAACTTGTTTTTACATTTTCCAAACAAATGTTTCTTAACTTTATTTATACTTCTTTACTATAATAAACAGCATAACAAATTCCAAATACTTTCACTACACTTTCGTAAGAGCTGTAAAGAAACTTCATTAGCTGATTCGATTTCGCCATAATTCTGCCCTAATAATTTCTCAACAGGCGCCATTTGCTATGCGTTAAAACCCAAAAAAAAAACCCCAATTTGAGGAAGAAATATAAGATTCCCATGGCCCCCAAAATAACACCAGACCATAGCGTAACCAAAATTTATGGCTTACAACGATTCAACATTAAAATAAAAAATCAAAAACAACAACAGAAAAAGTGAAAAAAATCGAAATGTAAATGATTCATTTGCTTTGCTTGAACAGCAGACATAAGAAATCAAAGCAGAGGTGTTTAATTACCAACAAATAAACAAAATGGAAACGATTAATTCAATTCGCCAATTTTGTAACGAAGGCCCCGTTATGGTTGAAACACAACAAAAAAATAAAAACGAAACTGTTTGAAATTGTAGCTAAATTTGTGGTCGATCTATGGAGCTATGGCCCCGCGGGGCAATCAACAAACAGAAATAATATCAGAAAGAAAAAAAAAATAGAAATCCCACAACAACAACAACGATACACAGTGAGACAAAACACAATAATCAACCTCAAAAAGGTTGTGTGCCATTTATCAAATAATGTGTAACTTGGCTCCAGAAATGGAGATGGAGCTCTTGGATTGCCTGCTCCCTGGGTCTGGGCCCTATGTATGGATGCGGCTGCGGCTGCCCATGGTGTGAGTTTCATTTGCCTTATGATACATAAGGCGTAGCGCCCTTTCCCCTTACCCCCTTCTCTCCCTCCTCCCTCGTCTCACACACTCCATCACTCCCTTACTGTCTCTCAACGTTCGCGCTCTGGGTCAGACATGTGAGTTCAAACTCATCCGTCAAGTGGCGGGTGCTATGGGGCTTAATGGATCGACATCGTCTAGGTTTTGGTTTTGGTTTCGACTTGCGACCTGCTCCATAGTGGTACAAACCATAGGCTAGTTGTGTTTTGGTGTTGTCATTTATCATTTGATTTGCTTTTGATTGCTCATTGCCGTCCTCTCGCCTCAGTTGGAGTCGGAATCGGAATTGGAGTCTTGGTCTTCGTCGTCGTCTTCGTCTCGGCCTAATAATTGTTAACAAGTAAAGTCTATTTAAGCCTTGTTCGTGGCAATGTTGTTGTTGTTGTTGCTGTTTTGTTGTTTTGTGTTTAATTGGTTCACATGATTTGTAAATTAAACAATTGCGGCGCATGTAACACAACAACAACAACAACAACAACAATTCTAATTGAAAATTGAGCATGACGAAAACAGTGTGAGCTTTGACAGCTGCTCCTCCTACCACTCTTCTTCCCCTTCTTCGCTCCTCTTAGAGAAGTGATGGCAACAATTGTTGTGTAATTATTATCGAAAGAAGTCTACAAAAATATATATGTATATATATTTAAATTAATAAAAAATATAAAATAATAGTTGAGTGTAGTCGCAGAATTAATTTTAATTGGAATTGTTTGTCTAATAATTTATATAAAAAACTTATAGTAATAACTTACTTAATAACTTCAAAGAAGAATTTAATATTGCATTTTACAATATCAAAATAAATATAGGCATATCTTTAAAATATATGAATGTATATTTAAATTAATAAAAGGTGTTGGGGCTAGTCTTAGAATTAATTTTAATTGGAATCATTTGTCTAATAATTTATATAAAAAACTTGTAATAATAACTTCAAAAAAGAATTAAGTAAATGTTTCTTTTATATAATAACTTTAAATACATTATTAATTGGTGGCTTTTAAGTAATTTGTGTATCGAATTGTTTCATAAAATATATTATGAATTAATTCATATTATCCAATTAATTCTAATTGAAAATATATGTCTAATAATTTATATAAAAAATTTATGGTAATAACTTACTTAATAACTTCAAAGAAGACTTTAATAAATGTGTATTTTGTATAATAATTTAAATAAATTATTTGTTGCTGACTGATGGAGTAATTATATATCGAATTGTTTCATAAAATATATTATTTATATAGATATATAATATATTATATTATAGTAAATATATATATATATATATATTAGACTAAGAACAATACGATATATATTTAATTTAATTTTTTTTCACAGTTTTTCAACTGATTTATTTGTCTCTAAATCTAGAATTTATTTTACTTAGGAATGTGTTAAGTTGTTAATGTTTTTAAAGCCTGTTGAACTTACTTATACTGTTTTTCTTTGTATTCTTAGATGTAGATTTCTATTTAGCATTGTATTGCAGAAATATAGATGCAAAGTGTTCTTTAAGTAACAGCTACTGAGCAGTTTAAATTCTGTCTGTTACCAAAGATAACAGCCTGAAGAATTGTCGATCAAAGAATTATATTGCAGTTGCTGCAACTTAAAGTTCTCGAATAAATAGCATTCTTTATAATACTAAAATAAACAATGCCTTACACAATACTCGATAGATCGTATCATGTTTGTTATTATGTTCGTTCTTTGCCATAGATCTATCTATCAAAGTATTTGGAGTTATTTGGGTCTATGTGCGGATTGTGCATTGTTTGGCATGCAATCATCTCGTTTAGCAATGGAATTACCAAAGAGGAGAAGTAGGAAGATGGGGAGGGGGGGGGGGAGGGGAATTGGTGTCTTCTCTTATCTGTGCAACGCCTGTGGCGCAAATCTCTACACGCAGAGGTGCCCCCAAGTGGCGACCTCTTGCGACTGCATAAGTTTTTCCTTTTTTTTTCGCTCATTACAGCGGAAAAACTCGATCCAAAAGATTATAATTGATTAAGATGAATCAGCGTCGCGGTCAAATGTTTGATGGGAATATAAATTGTTTGTGGTTTTGTGTAACGATGCAGATAGCAGATGGACGGGCAGAAACAACAAATGCAACAACAGCAACAATTGCAACAACATTAACAACAACAACAAGGTGACTGTTGGTCTAACCAAATCAAACGCAACATTTAAAGCTGCCTGCGCCGCTGGTGCCGCCTGTTGATGATGCGACTGTTGCTGTTGCTGCTGTTGCTTAGGGTGGCAGCTAGAGGGGGGGGGGGGTGGTAGACAGAGGGAAGCTGCAGCTTCAAAAGTGGGAAAGCATCATCAGCACAATGCCAAAATGCCACTCGGCTGCAAGGCGGTAAATCTAAGCCGTGGTAAATAAATCAATCGCACTGCAAATTTTCTTTCTGCTGCGTTTGATTTTTCGCTGATGTTGCATGTTGTTGTTGTTGTTGCTGTTGTTGTTGCTGTTGTTGTTGCTGCTGTTGTTGCTGCTGTTGTTGTTGCAGCAGCGACGTCGGCGGCATTGGCTGCTGTGGCTATTGATGAGCGGCCATCAATATTTGTCTAGTTCGAGTTGGAATGCGGCCTGGACATGGACTGCGACTGAGAGATAGACTTGAGAATCGCGACCTGCATGGACCCGGCCTAGTGTGAAGTCTTCTTCGTCTTTTGCTGATTGCGTGTGGCAAACTTCCTGTTAGACTCTTTATTTGTATGTCGATGTGTTGTGTGTGCCTTGTGTGTGTGTGCCCTGTGGGGCCACCCAGACCAAAAATAGACAAAATGTTGCACTTTTTTATTGCATACACTGAGATTGAGCTCAAGGTTTTGGCAAGCTAATTAAACGCTAACACACACACTCATACACACACACACACACTCATACACACCTCTCATTAACAACAGTAGCTCCATTTGAAACTCATTGAACTGCCCACGTTACGCCCACAGTCGAGACAGAATCATCATCATCATCATTATTATTGTTGCACTTCAAACTTCAAATTTCCAAGTTTTGTCAATAACTTTTAATCAAATTAGATAGTAATACTTTATTTACTTCATTTATTGAACATTTGCATTTGACTTAATTGACAATTGGACTTAGCTGACATGCCCCAGAGTGCCGCCTCGCTGATGGATGACGTGTTGCATGCAGCATGTGGCAGCGCTCTCAATGAGAACTTTGGCAGAAAGGCAAACACACAACAAAAGGTGCAGGCGGCATGCAAATTAGAGTTAGAATAACAAATGCACTGCTTATAGTTGATGGTTTATAAGAAAATGATATTTAAATACAAAATATATGTAATAGAGTTTTAGATGGAAAGAAGAGGGTACAACAATCAGACAATATTAATTTTATATAATTAATTATAAGAGTATTGTCAAGTGTCTGTTTACTAACTTAAAATGGAAAGAAGAAAGTAATACAATCTGAATATTAGCTCAGTTTGTGTATTTAAATAAACAACAATATTAATTTAATATAATTAATTATAATAGTATTGTTAAGTATCTGTTAACTAGTTTAAAATGAAAAGAATAACGTAATACAATCATAATATTAACTAAAAGTTTTGTGTATTTGTATAAATAAGAATAATTATATTTTATAAGTAAATTTAATATTATTGTTAAATGTCTCATAAATAGTTTAAGATGGAAAGAAGAAAGAATAAATTAATATAATTTATTATAATAGTATAAATGTTAAATATCCTATAGCTAATTTTGAAAAATTAGAAAAATGACAACCTTTTAAACTCTGTTCTCTACAAATTTGGGTTACTTTTCTCTGCTGATTTATCATTTCTTTCTATAATTCAAAATGCATAGTGGAACTCCTTATTCTGTCATTAGATCATTCCTTTTATGAATTCCTTTGTGAACTGCATTCGTAAACATTTAAATAACTTGAATTAAAAACAATTGCCATAAGAATTATGATAAAATGAGACATTTACTAGATCTTTCTATAGCTTGAAAGCTGTCTTATGTCTATCAAAATGTATGTACTATATACAGATCTGCTTTCGTCACTAGCGTGGACTGCCGTCCATAGTGATATTTATATTTCAATTTGCGAATGTATTACAAAAGCCTTTAAAAAGCCAAGATGCTCACATATGCACATTACGCGCATTATGTAGGGTATTATAAAAAGCTTAAAGAGAAATAGAATAGGCAACAAGTCTGGCAAAAAAAAACAAAAATAAACAGGCGACGCATGTGGGATGTTAAAGGTGAGGTTACAAGCAGCCAAAACAGCTCAGACTGAGACTGAGACGGAGATCAGAGACCAAGACTTTAGCCCAAGCCCAAGAGTCAGTCAACAACAACAACAGTAACAACAACAACAACAACAGCAACAACAATTCAAAGGCAACTCATTGCTCGCGTTGTTCCCATTCCCATTCCCGTTTGCGTTTCCTTTTTGATTTGTTTTGGTTTGCTTATTTTGTTGTGGCAAGCGTCGTGTGCCTTGCCACACATATGGGCACGGCGATGACAAACTGACAGTCAGACAGACAGACAGACATTTAATTGAAATAAAGAAGTTTAATTTAGCTAAAAGTCGAGGTGTTGTTACCATCGTCTGTAACTGAAACCGTGGTGGCCTGCGTGGGAATTCATCGCCCTGCTGCTGCTGCTGCTGCTGAGATTAGCTTAAGACGCGTAGCTTTCATATACGACCCATAGGTGGCGCCAGCATGTGGGCTAAATGTGTCGCCAACATGCAACAGTTGCAAGCAGCACTCGAAGATCGCATTATTACGACACAATTACAAGTTTTTCGAGGCGCCTCCTTCCTCCAGACTCGCCTTGGTCCAGGTAATTGCAATTGAAGCGCAATCAATTACTTACCGGCTGGTGGCTGCCTCATGCCTGTTGCAAGTTGCCTGTTGCCTGGTTAGGCTGTCCATCTCTCCCCCCACACACACACACAGCTTTAAGTAAAAGTCGTCTGCACTCGGGCGCACCACCAGCACCACCTGCTGTGGTTCACTCGCTGTGCTCTCGCCAAGATTTACTCGCTCTGCCTCACTTAAATGGAGCTAAGCGCGCCAGTTGATTGCGTGCAATTTATTAAGACGCGCTAACAAGACGTGTGAATGACCAAACCGGAGCAGGCAACAGAATCAGCTGCCAACACATCTCCCTGCTATCTAAGCCAACTCTTTCCCCTACCTGCCTCTCTGTCATAGGTTAACCAGTGGCATTGTAATCGCATTGGCATTGCCGGTGGTGCTGTCGGATTTATCATGTCAATATGCATACGATATGATCTCTGATCGATCAGAAACTGAACTGAAGTTCATCAAAATGAATTTAGAAATATCGACAGACTGAGTTGCATTCACAAAGATATTATATGTCAATTTAGTTCGTGTTTACTGAATAGATTCAAGTGCCAATCTGTATTTTAAACCATTCAAAAGGATTTCTGTTCTAACATGACTTTCTTACCTTACTTAACAGATTAAATACTTTGACTTACTTTAATGTCAACTCTATTCTTGAGAAGAATATAGCAACTAAGCTCAAGAAACAGGATCAAGTTCCGCAAAAATATTATAATATTTATAAGTTGATGAAAGATAAAATAGGCAACGTTTATCAAAGTAATATAACCAAATCATAATTACATTTATCATTTTAACTCAGTTAATAGATAATTAAGCTTAGCTTAAATGTGAACACAAATAGTTCATTGATTGATTCAATTGCAGACAATTTGTTAAATAGATATTAGAGTAATGACAATTTACAAAAACTGACAAATACAATTCATTATTGGTCTAGCTGATTGATTAATTATTTTGAACAAAATGTCAAACTATACTTTAAAGAATAACTTGATTTTCCTTAAGGAAAATAAACGACAAATTATGTACAACTTTATGCCTTTTCTTCTTTGTTACCAAACCCATCATTTACATACTTCTAATTCTAAAAGTACCCTAAGATTTCAGCTACTGACAGGCCTTTCTAAAGAGTTTAAACTATTCATTTAAAATATACTGTATATATAATTAATTGAACTAGTTAAAAATCGATTTCTGCTGTTAATCCAAGCTCCCAATTTAATTTATCTCAAGTTTCAAATTGAAACAATTATAATAATTAATTAGTTTGGCAATGGTATCTTTTTAAATGATCTTATTTACCAAATTTCAGTTCATTTAAGTTTTTAATTAGAATATGATACTAGCATACTCTTAACTAATAGCTTGTCAATTTCTAACTGAAACTCTAGTTCAGTTCGTTGGCTGACCTTCTGTCTCACTTTCTAACACACTTTTCAACGTTATTCAAATGTCATATCTATGTTTACCATCTTTCCAACTCAACTTGAGACTGGTCTCAACTGTAAACTCAAGTCAAGGGAACAATCAGTGTCGTCTCCTGTTACCACGATTCCACCCACGCAGGCCCACAGCTCTTGTCTCAGTATCTTAACTAAGAACCCCATTACTGTCTCATTCCCGACTCATTCAACTCGTTTAGCATGCTCACCAAAGGCTAATCTTCAAGCTGACTGACTGCCCAGTCAACTTGGTCTCTTTAGACTCTACAATGATCATGATGATGATGACGACGACGACGACGACGACGACGACGATGATGATGATGACTACAACGACGACGACGACGACATTGGCGACAGGCCATTGTTTTGACTTATTGCTTGGCTTTTCTTACTGCTCCAGCCAAAGCAACAAGATTGATCTTTGTGCAAATATATTTTTCTTGTTGTTTTCTTCGCTTTTTCATTCGATTTGCGCAGCAACTCGTTCGCTGAATGCACTTGTTCGCCTCTGGTTATGGTACCTGGGCCTAGCCCATGAGTTGTTAAATGTTTAACACGTGATATGACAAATAAATTACATATGATCAACAGATCCAACTAAAAAGGAAAACCAGGCAACCCACCAACAACAAACCAACCTCTATGACTTAATAAAAGCTTGTAACGATCAATCAGTTTTATGTTCTTTACGTTGTTCTACATTCATCATCATCAGCAACATCATGCGCAGCCTCATCGACAACAACAACAACAACTGTGTCTCAAGGATTGATCAGTGTTCAATTGCTTTGTGTTTTCTCTCTAAAGGATCGATCATTTGAAATTATACAAAAGACCAATGATACTAGTTTAAAGCTAACATTGAATAAAAGGTTAAAAGAATTAATACTTTTCCAGCTGCGCTAAAGAATCTTGCTTCAATTGTCCAATAACTTGAGTTTAAATTTCCATCTTAGTTGTAAGCTTTAATTATTGTTGAATTGATAATAAGCAATTATTTGATGCAACACTAAGAGCTTAATTAATGTTTGCTATCATATTAATCAGAGAATGTTTTTGCCTTATACCTTTAACATTGCATGTAAGCTTTCTTGAATTACTTTTACTTTTATTCTAAGCTAAAAGTTTCATTAAATGTCAAAAAATTCACTATTTATCTAGTTGTTTAGCTAATTAATCTTCCTTATTTCCTATTACGATGTTTTATTTTATTTACTTAAAGCTTTGATCATTTGGCACTTAATTGCAGATAGTTTCTAATAGGTTTATATATTTATAAGTATATTGGTACATTATTATTGTTGGCAATCCGGAAAGTTTTTCAAGATATACACTTTTACGAATGTCTGTTGTAGTTGTAGGTTTATATGTCCTTTTGGTATACATTATTTCCCTGTCAAATCGATAAAAAACAAAATACAATGCTCTGAACAATTCGTTTTATTTAAGTAAATTTACGATATTTTGTGTAAATCTGTATTTGTTTTTTATGTTGATGAGGATATCTGTTTTGTGTCGTGTATTTGTTTTGTATTCGTGTTTACTTTAGCTGGACTTTATAGATTTGATTACTGTGCCAGTTCCCATCGTACCAACATCATCATCTATCATCTATGCCGAATATCGGGCAACAAAATTATAGAGCTCTCTTTAGGATGTAAATGGAGTTTCAGTTATTGCAGTTTATAGTTTATAGAAGATCACTTGTTGCAGTAAAACACTTAAAACGACTTGATGACAAAGGGGAAGAAGAGTTGGAGGGAACGACAGGCTACAAATGCCGCCAATAAGCACTGCTTTGCATGACGAATAGAAAAACTAACCCAAAAGTCACGCTAATAGTAAATTGAGCTCAGCATTCAACACTCATAGCTCGAATGCTCTACTCCAACACATGCCAACTGTATAACTGCCATTTTGGAGTATATAAGACTAGAATATATCCTACTTTAATAGCTGCGATGATACATTTCGTAACAGGGAAACACAATGATCAGATATTTGAGTAAATATTTAACAAACTAGACCAAATAGATTGGGTTAGACTACTTAAGCAACTATATAAGTTAAGCTTTGGCAAATTTGATATAGATATGAAAGCAACTACGTTTAGCATACCCTGTTGAACATACATCTGTTATATGCAGGGTACACACACATTTGAAAACACAGCCCCCAAAACGGCGCATACAAATTGCAATTTTTTTTGTTTTCCATATGCAACAATTGACACCCTCTAGGCACACGTCGTCGTCGTCGTTGTCAGCGTCAGGAAAGTTCCCAGACATTGTAGTTTTCGGACTATGGATCGTGTTGGCTGCTTGCTGATGTCCAAGCGAAGACGACGACGATGGCGACGACGACGACGCAGATGATGATGATGGTAAAGTGGATTAATGTGGCATGAAATGATTTGGTGAAATAATGCAGCCAGTGTTTGAGTGTGTGTGTGTGTGTTTGAGTTTTGCACTGGACACTGTGGCAACGTGTATTGCAGTTTTGGCTCCACTCACACGCAGTGGGCCACTCTAACGAGTTTTTCATTGGGTTTTCTCGCATAGCGGCTACCTGTACAAATTCTCCTCTTCTTTTTTGTTTTTCTACACAATTTCCATGGCCCGTATGGGTCTCTAGGCATGCAGGGCAATTCCCATGACTTGATAACACAATTTGGTGCCGCAGCGAGACTTCATTTACCGCAAAGTGCATGTGGGTTCACCGTGGCATCTTCAGCCTCAGCCTCAGTTGTTGCTGCTGCTGTTGCTGCTGCTGCTGGTGGTGGTGTTGGTGGTGTTGGTGGTGCGTGGTGACGACGTTGACTATGTCCCGCGGTTATTACCACTAATAACAAAGCCACAAAACAACAACAAACATGTAACGGTTACATCTTGGCATAGTTCCATACTCCAATGCAATTCTCTTGTGATCACACAGATTTGACTCATACGCAGCTTGGACAACGCCTAACGAATGCCAACAATTTAAGTTTAAAGTATTTGCAGTTATAGTTGCGGAAAGTATCGAATAATTAATCTATATCCTTTAATATATTAAATGAAACAAGCCGATCAGTCGAGCGGGCGCGACAGTAGGATAGCCTGTGCAGGTTTTCAAAGAAAAGTATTTTCATTATAATGGGATTTAAATATATCGCTCGAAGTCGATTTTGCTTGCATCGAGAGTAGGTAGCTTGCGATAGTCTGGCAACACTGGACTGCGGCTATTGATTGTTTATGTTTAGCGCCACAGCAAAAGAAATGCAAATCAAACATACATGACCAAACGCGTATTTTCGTTCATTATGTCGTCGGCGCGACGCAGCGACTGCGCTGCTACTGCGCTGCAACGTATGTGCTGCGCTTCATAAATTTGTTTATTGAATAACTTCTGAGTTTAATATCCGATCGTACCAAAATTTGTAGAACACATTGAGAGTAGGCTACTTATTATGTGTGCCAAATTTCAAGTCTCTAGCTATAAAACTGCTCTTGTTATCAGCTTTTCCGAGTTATGGGCGAAGGGGGCGTGGCATCGCGATGAAATTTTCAGGACACATTAATCCCAAGCTTTTTATCATGTGTGCCAAATCTCAAGTCTCTAGCTTTAACATTGCTTATGTTATGGTGATTTTCCTAATTTTAAAACCAACGGGACATGATATCGAAAATTGAAAATAAACTTGATCTGCGTATGGTATTCAGGAACCTACATTCCAAATTTGAAGTCTCTAGCTCTTATAGTTGCTGAGATCCACGCGTTCATACAGACGGACGGACGGACAGACGGACAGACGGACAGACGGACAGACAGACGGACAGGTGTCAATCGACACGGCTATTGATACTGATCAAGAATATATATACTTTATAGGGTCGGACATGCTTCCTTCTGCCTGGTCTACTATTAATAAATATATTAAATAATATTTAAATTTGGTGAGTTTTTCATTGTGGTTAAATGACTTAACTAATTTTGAACTGAACGATATTACTAGCTGACTCAAGGTCTATTTATTATTGTTTATATGACATAATACATATATATATATATATATATGTGTATATATATTTTAATAAGTTAAAGAGAAGGCAAACAATAATATTTTGCTTAAAAATCGATTCACTTTAGACCATGTTAACTTAGTTGGAACTTTAGCAAGAAATTTGAGAGTGATTTAACAAATTATTGTCCACATTTAATGCCGTCTTCTGATTTCAATTTTATAAATATTTCTTTATATATTAGTATTTATAAAACTTGATATACATTGTTTGGAAATGAATTAATAGTCTAGCAATATCTCTAAGCGTTGTCTGTAATCGTATGCTCCTTTTAAATAGTTTTTTTATCCACAATTGATGCCTGAATCTAAAGTATTTCAACATCTAATCATTTTTAGCATTTACATGATTTATTTGTTGGAATATTTTTAATGCAATTTGAAATTTTCATTTAACATTATTCACAATTGTTTGCTTGGTTTATCGTCTTAGTTTTGTACACTATTTTTTTCATTAAAATTCCTGAACGAGTTCGTGAGCTTTGCTGCCAAATCAGCACAACTCCCACACCATTCAGCAGCCGAGGCAGCCACCAGCAGCAGCAGCACCACCACTCAGCACCACAAATGCACCACCACCACCAAGCAATACAGTTCGTATTTCGTGCTCTACATAATTCATCATCAATCCACACTGTGCCACACTGCCAACTGTTTTGCCGGAGATGATGGCGATTTCCTGCGGGCAGAAAACCAAGTAGAGCTGGGTGTATGTCTAGGG
Organism: Drosophila histrio; assembly: GCA_958299025.2. NCBI lineage: Eukaryota > Metazoa > Arthropoda > Insecta > Diptera > Drosophilidae > Drosophila > Drosophila histrio. The sequence goes on along the minus strand of OY729166.1, from coordinate 17,311,570 downwards.
CAAGAGGAGACAGGGGGAAGTTGTTGGTAAGTTGATGGTGCGGGCATTGCAATATTTCCAATCAGGCAGCCTCGACAAAATATTGGAGCAATTTCCTATGTAGTCTCGAAATGCCGAAAACCTTTAGCCACGTTCATATTGCCGTATGACTTATTTGCCTTAAGATGCTGCCAAGAAGAAGTTGGTGGAGCAGGAGGAGGGGAAAGGACAGTGTCCAGTGTCGGAGGGACAATGTCCAGTGCGGGTTGCTTGTTGCACCTACAACTTAACGCCGGGGCAAACTATCGCAACGATGGCATATCGATGGCGTTGCACCTTTTGCCTTTGCCCCGTTGTTGCCTTTTAGCCAATTTAAAGTTTTGCGCCGTGTTTCGTTACGTTTTCGCTTTTCTCATTTTTCGTCGTATGTTTTCTTCCCCCCCTCCAGATCCAGAGTCAGCTTTGGCATGACTTTTCATCGCTGTCGATTGTCGTGATCAATTGAGAGCAATTTATTATGAAATGAGGGTGAATTATATGAATGAGCATCGGGAGTTAAAGCTCTGTCTCTCTCTCTCTCTCTCTGTCTGTCACTCACTGAATGTCTCTATCTCTCTTTCTCTATCTCTCTGCGCCGCACAATTCTTTTGATCTTCAAACGGACTCGGAGTCCAGGGAGATTTTTGCCTTATGAAAGATCTGTACATCGTCTGATGACTTGTTGCACTTTGCATTCGGTTTGAGTTGTGAGTGTGATTTTTAAAAGTGTTTTACATGGGAAACGACAACGATATGACCCCCTTTGCCCCCCTATATCGATCCCACAACCTAGCAAACGATACTAGAATCGATTGAGAGTCCATGACTTAAGTTTCTCTAGTTGTTGTTGTTGTTGAAAATTGTCTGTCGACAATTATTTTATTATGCTGTCAACACTTAAATGTAATAATGCCAATAATATTGTTTTATGACAGTCGCAATATCTTTGTGGAGGCGCATTTTTTCGTGCTTTGAATCGATCTTACAGTTGTTGTTGTTGTTGTTGTTAATATTGGAGTCGGAGTTGCCTTGAGGCCTTCTTCTTCAATGGTTGTTGTGCCTTTTTGCCTTGTCCTCGGTTCTTTAATGTCGGTCTAGTTGAGGCTCTCAGCTGCATTTCGGTTTCATTTTAGTTGGGCTTTTGTCCAAAGATAGAGGTCAACCATGATTTCAGTCGATGTTTCTCAGTTCCCAATATCGCAGGCACAGTTTGTTACCTTGCTTTACTTGGTGGGAATTCTAGTGCGCTGTCTTCCCCTGTCTTTCGGTCTGTCTCGCCCCCCCTTGGCCACCATCGATTCGCATAGAATGCTCGCATTTGCTGTCTGTTTTATGGCCTCAACTAGTAATTGGTTCATTAGCCCTGCAGTTTTGGTTGGCAACCAAACCGCAACCAGGTCCAAAAAGCAACTGAGGTAGCGGCAAAGCAATTTGATTCTTTCGCTTTTTTCGTTTGTTTTTAGTGTCTGATTTTAAGTGGTTCGCAGTTGATTTGATTGCCTTGTGTTGTTTGCTCCGTTTTGTTAAAAGTTCAAGTGGTTAAGGTCATTGTAACCCATTGACTGTATGAGAAAAGTATACACAATTATTTTTTGCAAATATTGAAACTTGCTAAAGTGTAACAATAAGTTTTTATTGGTCTTTATACTTAATAACCGATTTCTCCACTCAAGGCTTAGAGTTATAAAAGATTTCGGAAGTATAGAAATGAAAAGTTTGAAAGTAGATGAAAGCATTCCATTTAAGGACGAGAGCTCGTATTTATTTCCATTTATGGCAACTAAAATAATTATAAGTTTTTTTCAATAAATTAATTCCGCTTTACTTTTGCCAACTGCTCTAAATGTAATTAACTGAACTCAACAATTAACAACAAATCAACAGGGCAATAACAATTGAAATTAATTAAATTTTTAGTTCAGTGAAATTTAAGTGCTGGCCAAATTGGAAACACAAAAATCAATTTCTTTTGGCTACGCTCTTGTTACGACCATTCAAGTCCTAGACAGAGCTTCGTTTGGTTTCAAAGATCAGACGACGAACAAAAGACTGAAATAACGAACTTACGGTATTGGTTTCCATTTTTTACGAGCAACAATAATTATAACAGTTCAACTGAGCCATAAGGATTGCCATTAAGTATACACCCTGGTAACAGGTTCAAGTCAACGAACACTGCCCGACAATCCATCATCTGACTAAAGATTTTGAGTGTTAGAGTTTAGCCGAATTTCTTATGTGCAGATTGGATTGGATTTTACTTTTAAATACATATTTTTATATATTTTTAATTTTAGCGTTTTAAAAGTGAAAACAAAATATAAGAAAGTAAGTTAAATAAATAGAAATCTGAAATGATAAAAGTGAACCCAAAAAAAAGGGTTTTTTACCACAAATTTTGTTGGTTTCTTAATAAAAATTGTAGTAAATACTATTGGTAAATTAAATATAGTTCGGAAACTTAAAATGATTAAACTGTAGGGACGCATATATATTCTTATATCATACACTAATGTTTCTAAAACTATGTGTTCTATAATCTATGTGTACTAATGTAATTTTAACATAATACTTTGAATAAGGATTCAAATCAATTAAAGTATTTAATGCTTATAATATCTCTTTAACCATATATTATATAAACTCATATTATACAATATTCCTAGAATTTGATATTCTTATAAATCGTATAATATTATATCCTATTATATCTTCATAATTACTTTTATTGCTCTATTAAAAGTTAATTTTTAAAGAAATATACACCTCTTTCTTTATCTTTATCATATGATATCCATATAATTTGCAATCTGAACCTATCACAACCGTTTCCATTCCATCATCAGTTAGAGTATTTCATATTGTCCTTGACTTGAATGTTCCTCAAAGTTCACAGGTTCATTTCTGCTCTAATATTTCAGTTCTTTTGTGGAGGCGTCTACAGTTTCGCTTGTGTGTGTGTGTGTATGGGTGTGGGAGAGAGTGTGTGATGTGTGGTGTGTGCTTGGACCCAGTGGAGCTGTGGCATGTTGGTAGCCTGTCAGGCAGGCAGGCAGGCATTCAGCTGGAGAGGGTTCAAGTTCAGGTAACATGCATCACAAAAGGTCCACCGTCGGCGTCTGACTAACGGAATTTCTAATCGAATAATTGAGGCGAAGGTGGTGCTAGCGGTGCTATTGGTGGTGCTGGTGGTGGAGTGAAGTGAATGTAGAGGCAGTTACAACTTTTGGAGGCCCATTGTGTCAATGCGGCTATGACGGGCTATCAACTCATGGCCATCTCAGAGCTGTGGATGTTGCTGTTGCTGTGGCTGTGCCTCTTGTGTTGTGGCAGTCGCAGTTGCAGTTGCAGTTACAGTTGTTGTTTTTGTTGCTGCTGCTGCTGCTGCTGCTTGCATTGATATAATAAATAAATGTCCGTCCAGCTAACGTAGCAAAAGTTGTTGCAATGCTGTTGGATCGTTGTCGTTGTTGCCGTGCATCATTCAGCCTCATTTCGTGCAACTTCATGAAGCGTCTCTACGTTGTGGCATGGAAATGCGCGCGCGTTCAAACTAAATTGCTTTAAATTAGCTTTTCGGTGCTTTTTGGTGCCGCCAACTGCAGCAAACAAGTGGCCAGGCCAAGTCTCAGGCCAGGCCAGGCCAGGCCAAAGCAAAGGCTAAGGCACAGGTCTTCATTTGCACTGGACGATGCCACCAAAGCAACAATCCATCAATCCATCCATCCAGCCAAGTGAGTGCATTGCCAGTCAGCCAGCCAAGCAGTCATTCAGTCAGTTCGTCAGTCAGTCAGTTCAAGTGGCCGGGTCATCATCATCCACATCTCTGCACGTGTTGCTGTTGCCGCCACTTTCAAAAGGCAGCCGCTTTTCTTTGCGCTTTAGCCAAGTTTATGGCACTGCCATGGAATGCTGCTGCAACGCGTGCGTCTCCCTCTCACTCACTCACTCTCCATCTGTCTTGCTCACTCATTTGGGCATTGTCTGTGCGGCCCATAAAACTCGGCAAATCTGCGTATTTCACATGTCAAGATTTGCAAAGGCGCTGGCCAGGCCAACCGAACAAGTGCAGACGTTGCCTCGCTTGACAGATTTATGGAATTTACAGCATTTTGCCAGAGCAGCTTCGCCAACTTCAGCTCCCAGCTCCCAGCTTTAGCTTCCAACTCCAACAAGCAGCAACTCCTCATCATTCGACTGCCTTCTTTTTGTTGTTTTCTGGAGTCATTTTGAGAATGCTTTTCGTTTTGAAAATGTTTTGGTACGGGGATCTACAGCAAAGTCAAAGGCATCGCTTTGCATTTGGTAAGCTGGAACATCTGGGGAACTCAGTGATCAACCAAGTCTCAACCACAGTCTCAACCGTGGAGCAATTAAGAACAATCAACAAGATTTGATGGATTGAAATGTTGGCTCAATGCTCCATTTAAATGCCGCACATTTCCACAAGAAACCAATATTGTATACCCAGTTTTAAAATCGCTTACAAATAACATCAGGTTAATAAATTAATTCTATTATGCTGACGATAACTGTAGTGATAATTTCAATAAGTTAAAAGCGATTGTTGATATTTAAAATTTGATAATGAAATGCAATCATTTCTTTATAGCTAATTGAACTGTATGTTATTGTTACTCCATCTGAGATATCTCTTCATATGTATGGAGATTTCTATAGATACTGTAATAATAATCATATAACAACCGCTTCTGCACTGCCGTTAAACTCATCGATAACATAATTATCGATAAACTGACTTTACGCTGCTGTTTCCCCATTTTCTTCCCTTTACATTGCTATCATCAATATATTTCTAATACGCTTTTAGTGGCACTTTTCTGAACTATTGTTAATTGTTTTTTTTTTTTAGCTTTTTTTGAGTTTAGCGCGTGCTTTGGTCCCTCCGTGTGCGTTCCATCCCCTTTGGCCATTTAGCGGCACTTGCTTTCATGAATTAAATAAAAATTGTTAGAGGAGAGAAAACAACAAAAAGAAGCTAAAGATATAAATATACTATATGGATTTAGGAAACCTGCCGAGCAGTAGAAAAATTGGCCCTGGGGGTCAGAACTGGTAGCAACTTGTGCGCCTCTTCGCCAGATCTGTAACAATTAGCGCTGCTGCCAAACAAAGCTTTTGTTTGACTCTTCTTTTTTTGTTGTTGTTGTTGTTATCATTAAAAACTGCTTATAATTATTTGTAGAACGCGTAGTTTAGAGACGCGACTCAACTTGCGACTCGCCCTCTTTGTCGATTGGAAAACAATTAAAAATCTTTTCGAAAACGTTCAGCAATTTTGGCCATTAATCAAAATTAATGCCACATGCTCTGCCCGAGGTGTATGTAAGTGTGTGTGTGTGTGTGTGTGTGTGTATCTCTGTGTATGAGTGTGTAGACAAAGCCCAAAGTTTTGACTGAGTTTCCGCATTGAAGAAATGCTTCAACTTAACAGAATCAAATCAATGCAAATTGCAAAAAAGAATTTTGCTGCAAATGTTATGGGGTTTTTGTGTTGATTAATGTTTTTCATTAAAATGCCAATTTTGGCACTGAATTTTCCAGTAAAACCGTACCAGAGAACTCAAACCGTTTGACGAACAAATGTGCGCGCATCAATCATACGCCATGTGTTCGCCTGCACTTAATGAACTTTGCAGGCGCAGTTAACGCTCATTAAAGTAGCCACCGCCACTAATCATGTATGGACCTCAACCAAATGGTCTCCAACTTGACCGCCAAGTTGTAGGTAATAATGTTCGTAGTACAGTTCGGTAGTCGCCGCGTCTCTCTCGGAGACGGCTACTACCAAAAACTTCGACCCGCACCTGCTGGGTGTCTTGATTAATGATCTTTTGCAGATCGTTGAGCAAAGCGGGGCCCTTTTTTGGATCGCGCCATGTCGCAAGTCGCCAGTCACATTGTCTTTAACAAGATAGGGTTAATAAACTCTTCTATGCCACAAACATACATATATGGTAATATGTGTATGTGGATATATGTATATGCATATATGTAGTATTATGTAGAACTATAACAGTTTCATTAACTGTCTACCACACGCACATTAATTAAAACATTTTCGCCAAGAGCAAAAGAAGACCCAAAGTGATTGTTCCTCTTCTTTTGACTCCAAATCAAACACTGTACAACAAATTCTGACACTAATAAATAGCTAAAAACGATTTCTCAGCTAAAGCTAATAAAATCTTGGCAATTTCGAGCCTATAAAAATGCCATTTACGCCATTTAATTAATTTGCAAAAGGTTTTTGTGGGAAATATAATGAGCAAATTTAAAATAAAATTTAAAACAGTTTATTAAACTATTTAATTAACATATATTTTGGCTGAGAAACATTTAATAGTTTACTCAATTCAATGATATTTATTTGGATCAATTTATATTTAATATATTACTTCATTTAATGCTTTTTATTAAGATCAGATTTTGAAGCTCTTTAGCTCAGTTTCATTTAACAAACTTTTAGTCTTAAGATCATCAGTTATTATCATTTTTACAGCAACAATTTTAGGTGATTTTAAAGCTCTGGAGACGTGCTTTCAAAGCTCTTTATCTGCACTTTTATTATATCCTTTCGTTATCTGTAAAATATAACATTCAGATTTACTTAAATATTTACAAATAAATTATAGAAATATAAAACACATCTGGCCTATTGTTGCAGCACTTTCGAAAATTAGTTTCCATAGAGAATATCTTAAATTGTTGTCGAGTGTAAATGTCTGGCTGGAGAGGAGAACCCATACTTAGGCGTATTTATGGTAGCTCCGTTCAGTTCGAAAAGTAATAGCAACATTTTATAAACAACTTATTTCCTTAATTGATTGTTAACAATGATTGCGCCAAGGGGGCCGCACACTTCTTTCACACTGTTGCAACTGCAACAGAGTTGTTGTTGTTGCTGCTGTTGTTGTTGTTGTTGTCCGCTGCCTGGTTGCCTGTTGTATCTATTAACCACGCACTCCATTATTATTTAATAACATATTTCTTAAGTATCTGCCAACCCAGTTCAGAGCACAAAACGAGGCTGCTGCCCGGCCCGTTGCAACAACGGGCCTGTTGGCAACTCTTGCCTCTTGACCATAATTTGATGTTGGCTTTGGGCCCCAGAGCTCTCTTGTTGGACTCAGTCGGTCGGTTGGTCGATCTATCTGTCTGTCTCTCGGACTGTCGGTTGTCCAAGTGATTGCCACCCCATTAAAAAAACGGCTGCGCCTTCTTGTGGTTGTTGGTCTTGGCTCCTGCCACGATCACTCAATAAGTCTAGACAAAATGTAGCTGGTGTTGTGCTGTGATTGTCGCTTTGTTACACCCCTCCTCTCTCCTCTCACTCCTCACCGTAATGGATCAGCACGTTTTGGTTGGGACTACTTCATGGTCTATCTACAACGCAACGTCATCAACGTGCTGCCTGCCATCCAAGCATCATATTTGTTGCATGATTATGTGGTAATTGCGGCTGTCAATAAAACTCCCCCGTTTATTCTTTATAACCCAAAGCATTCTACGCCTATATTTTATACATATATATATATGTATTTATATTCTCATATATATATACCCATACCAAAACTCTGAGATCTCTTGGCTGCTGTGTGAAGCTCTATCTCCATCTCTATCTCAGGCTTTAGATGTTCAGTTTTGGGTTTTTGGCTCTGTTGTTGTTTCTGTTGTTGTCTGGTCGGTTGACTGGCTATAAAAACCCGTCCGGACGGTACCGCACTATGATTTACTTTGACAAAGGAGTGACATACAAGTACTTAAGTGATTTCTTTACACCTTTTATGGAGTAGTTAATGTGGCCATGGTATGCGCGCCTGGCATTGAGCAAAGTCATGCCAACACCACCACCACCACCATCAGCACCAGCAGCCAGCCAACCAGCCAACCAACCAGCCAACCAACCCACCAAATCCCCCACCGTTTTGCTATGCTTGTCATTTTGGCACTTAGCGGCATTTAGGCTGTGACTTTAGCCACATCTCCGTCTCCATCTCCATCTCCATCGTCATCTCCATCGTCATCTCCATCTTCATCTCCATCTCCATCATCAACTGTAGCTTTTGTTGTTGCCCAACCTGACTTTGTCTGTGTCTGTGTCTGTGTCTGTGTCTGGGAACTGGGAAACGCCTTGAAGAACTGTTCGCTTCTCTAATCGCGTTTTCGTTTAATGTGATCAATATGTTAATGTTGATGTTGAGTGCAGCTACTTCATATTTTTGACACAATCTGTCTCCCTCAAAATAAAACCTATAATTGTTTATTCATTTCAGTTGTTTACCATTTCAATAATAATCTTTAATTGAGCTGTAATATTACATATACTTAGAGATTTTGAATAAAGAATGCGTCTTTGATTCTTCGGTTTGAAAGCAGAAGTTGAGCTGCCAATTTATCGCTAACGATAAAGGAACTCAAAAATGATGTCTAGAAAATAGCAAAGCTACAGCCAGTAAAACGTTTACGAACGCAACAAATGAAAGAAACTAAACATGGAAATGTCAAGCTTAAAGAATCGACAGGTTCTTCTTCGAGTTCTGCTAGTTTTTATTGATTTAATGCATTTTCGTGGAGGAGTTAGAAGGAATAATTACGAAGACACACGCCATCCCGAATATCGTTTGCTTCAGAGTAAATCTATTACTTATTCACCCACTTTCTGTAGATTTTCCCTCTATCTCCCTCTTAACTGCTATTTTTTTTATCTGCCTGGCATTTGACACTTTTCATAAATTTCCCCCAATTGCGCTACTTTTAATTTTCAAAAGTGTTTTGTCGTACTCTCATATTTCCCTCTCAATTTAAGCGCTTATCCTCAATGACTTCCGTTCCATTTGCGCAACTGTTAACCCAGTTAAGAGTCACTTTCATATACATACATAATGGTCTTGGGCATTTCTGGGGCTAGTCTAACTGGCAAATGGCGTTGCAAGTGTGGGCGTGTTGATTACAGTGTTCAATATAAGTACTCGTGCACAGTCTCTACTGCTTGTTAAATGCATTAAAAGTAGTCTTCGAGTCTTTCAACGCATCATCATCGTCTGGTTTCAGATCAGTTCATTGCTTAGGTGTTAGGTGTTAATATTGGCACACACACACACACACACACTTACACACACACACAGCATGCTACAAACTGAGGCTTGGAGCAAATGGTTACAGCTTCATGCAACACATGATGCGTGTGTTGTCTGTGGCAACCTGGGAGTTCCAAAGTCTGTCGGCGTTGGTGTCATTTCTTATACAGTAAAATATGGCTAAATTGAACTGTTGCTTAAATCAATAGTTTATAAGATCTATTAGTCTGATAGAAATATTAAAAGTTTAGGAAAGTAAGAGAGATGACAGTGAAAAGAAGTGATTGTTTCCTGGACACCTTAAAAGTTATATCAAACTGTTGGGGAATTAACAGATAAGAAGTAAAGTTCATTCTAGCTACTATTGTGGATGTTAAAACGTCATTTGCTAAAGTTTTTTCTTAACAGCAACACCAAGATTGTTTTAAAAGCACTATCAATCTGTTGATAAACAAATCTGGGTTGTGAGTGAAGAAAGATACAAGAGAATAACCTCTACAAAGTCCATCAGAAATGTTAGGGATGTGAATATGCTTTCGTCAGTACACTTTTACATTAGCTAGAGGTTTTCTTCGGGTATATGGTTGCCAAGACCATCTTTCTTATACAGTAAAACAATGCTATAATATACATATGGTCACCCTAAATATGCTGCCAAAAGGTATAAAGTATAGTGACCAATTTAACACTATTGATGCCCCTTTAGCAAGTTCCACTGTAGTTGTTGCTGTCGCTTGTTGTAGGTGCGGAAAGTGTTCCAAATGCGCGACAAGAGTTTAGGGTGTAGTCACAGTCTCTTTCTCTCTTTCTCTCTCTCTCTGCCTATTTGTCTGCCTCTGTCTGTGTGTGAGTGTGTGGGTAGCAAATAAAAGCGACAAAACACTTAATGGATTTGGAGCATATAAATGGAGTATTAGATGAGGTTCCATTTGACTTTCAGCTGGTAGCTGGGTGCGTCGCACCTCTACTATATATGTATACGACGTCTCTTGGCTGTTAACTGTTTTTGCCAGCTTGTTAGCAAAGTGAAAAAAGGAAGGCAACGCAAAAAAAAATAAACTGGGAAAAAACGCCGTTGGGTGTTGGCCAATCTGTGCAGATCAAACAATAAGCCTGAAGACGGCACAAGCCCCTCACTCGCTTCCATATTCCTGATCTCACTTAAACGCATTTGCATGCAAATTCGCTGGATATCTGAGTGTGTGTTTGTGTATGAGTGTGTGTGTGTGTGCGCAGTCAAAGGTGTCAAACAATGTCAGTGGGAGAATGTGTCTCGCAATTGAAATTTATTTGCACTACTATTCAGTGCTGACAATGCGCCTAGGGACGTTACACCTCTTGCCTCGTCTCTCCTGGCCTTCTTTACTACCTTACCATCCCTCCCATCAAGATCTCGCCGGGTTTGCCCGTCAACTCGTCAAGTCTTGTCTCTTGGCAGCGGCCAAGCCTGCACCCAGCAGCATTTGTCGCTTGGCTTCTGTCTACGATCTTTGGGGTCTTTCGTCTTCCGTCTTCGGTCTTCGGTCTTCGGTCTCCGGAATTGCTTTCAAGCTATCAAGCTGGCCCCGAGATTCGTTTGAGCAAGCTGAGCATTTGCAAAATGTCAATCTCGGCTGCAGCGCATCAATTCAAGTGTGAAATAAATAGAAACGAATTCAGGTCTTACAGTCTATCTCCCCCTCCTCGATTTCCCCTCGCTTCACCTCCTTCCCTGTGCAGCCCCTGTTCAAGCATTTGCTATAATTTTCTCGCCATTTGCCGTCGACTCGTCGCGTCGCCTCGCATTGAATCGCATCGCATCGCAACTTGCGAACTCGTCGCGCCAACTGTCAGTCCCAAGGCAAAGCGAGAAATATGTTGAAAGTATTTACAATTACGCAAAGATTGATTGAAATAGATTTCGGATTGATTGGCTCCTCTGGTATGCACATTGACACAGCCAGCTCCTGAGCTACCCTCAAGTGTAGCTGAAAGCTGAGAAAATCGATCGGCTTGAAGCTTTTGTGTGTGGGAATTATTTCTCGCTGAACTGCAGTTTGCACTTGCCGACGATACCCTGGGGACGGATTCGTAGATAAAATCTGCGATATACTGAAATACTACTTGTCTACTTAAGCAGCTCATCAGATGGTTGATGAGAAGTGATTAGAGTAAAGAAACTAGAGCGAGACTTAATAAATATGGCAGAGAGCGTGAGGGGAATAGTTGAAAATAATACTTAAAATAAATACAAATAATTATATAAAATTCTGTAATTGATATCTAATTCTAATTAAACTTTGTAACCCGTTAAATAGTAAATAAATATATTTTCAGTTTAAAAATGAAATGAAATGATAATTATACATTTTTTTAAGGTAATTAATACTATTTTTCAAGCAGAGATGAAGAGTTGAAGATTCATTTGAATTAAAATTAACAAAGTTTTGGCAGATAAATTTGAAATTTATATATAATAGTTGTTGGAATTGATGGGTTCATATAGACAGGCAGACAGACAGTTATGTATATATATTCATATATAAACATACATATATAAATATATATTATACAGATTGTATATGGTTTAATAACAATTCTGAATTAAATGATATTCACTTTTCAGTATATATATTTATATATATATTTGTTTGTTATTTGCTGCTTAACCCCGTGTAAATTTTACAATATCCAGTTTAGAAATTATCTAATTTTTTCCCTATATTCAAAAGCTCCACTTTCTCTAGATCTCCTCGCCCATTGGCAATTTTCCCATGACTTAGCCGAGTGCTGTCTTTAAATACCAGAGCTTATAATAAGTATGTACATATTGATGTGCTCTTTGACCCACTTCCTCATGGCTCTAAGCACACCCAAAAGCCGATAAAAAGGCCCATCAAAGTCGTTCATCTAAATATTTATTTGTGCTTAATATCAATAATATTTTTCTCAGTTTCTTGTTTTTTTTCGAGTTTTTTATTATTCTTTTCATGTTATGTCGCACAATTTGCATACGAAGCATGAAGGAAAAAATATATTATACCAAAAATAAAGATCTAAAATATACAAATAGAATAATAATTTATGCTATACAACTTGGTGCTTTGATTTCATTTATTAATATATTTATATATATATATATATGTATTTATTATACTAAAGTATATTGTATAAGGCTAAAGATACAAAATTTGCTAATTGTGACTAATAACTCGAGAACTAAAGCAATGGAATACAATAGTTTAAAGTTGAAATTCGCTATATAAAAAAATGATATAAATTTATTTAAGATCTATGAAATACTTGAAATAGTCGTATATCTATTAAGAAACTTTAGGCATTTTATTATAAGTATAAGTATATACTATGTAAGTAGTATAATAAGTATATTATGCTGCTATGGTATAACTAAGTAAGTATACTAAAATAAAAACGTTGCTTATAAATTATAAATTCCACTACGATATTATGCAAACGATACAGATAAGCTGTCTTGCATAATTTGCAACAATTTAGGCTGGTCTCATTTCATTTCAATTCGAATCGATTCAAATCGATTCGTTTTCATTCTTTGTTGTCATCGTTCTAAAATATACTCGTACATACTTAGTAACATTTTGTCTTTCCGAATGTTTGTTTATAATTTGTTGCATCTAATTAAGAGAACTCGCCTCGAGTCTCGCGCACCGTTTGTTATACTTTTCGGTTCACATATGCTAATCTCGCATCTCTCTCTGTCTTTTGGTTGGCGGCGGCGCCTTTTGCATATATTTGCCATTTAGTTAGTTGTTTTAAACGATGTGATAATATCTTTAAAAACGGCACGATCCGCGTTCTTAAATGCTTCTTCTCGATCTCTTCTTGTTGTTGTTTGTTGTTGTTGTTTTATTTGGCATAGCGGTAGAGGAGGGCATTGGGACGGGGCTTGATTTGATTTAGGGGGCATTTCATATACGCGTTTACTACAATTAACACTATGCAACATCATTTTCGAATCTACACTTTGTCATAATTCAAATTAATTTTTATTGCTTCGCCTTGGTTTTATTTAAATTAAGAAATTGTTTTAAAATGTTTTAAAACAATATGTTTTTAAACAATTAAAATTGTTTTTATTTGGCATTCTTTTTTTTATAAGAAATTTAACTAATTTTTTATATTATATTATCAAATATAATTTAAAATTTGATTGATTATAATTGCAATTTTCAATAATTTCATCATTTATTGATATTTGTATTATTTTGGTTTTGAGGCTACTGTATGATAAGCGACAAATTAATACAGGAAAGGTTTAATATAGTATGATATTTTGGAGGCTTCAAAGTTTTTCCTTAAATTTGGCAAAGAAAAAACTGAAGCAACTCATAAGTAAATCTAATTCTTAATTGGATTTGTTAATTTCGAAATAATATTCAATAAGGGTTTATGCTTAAACATTTTTCTACAAACACCTCAATTCGTCACAAAATGTTTTGTTGCATAGTGTTAAAAAAGACGAATATATTTGATTGTCGCCATTTTGTCTGTTCGATAGTCGATGCTGTCTATCGTTTATCGCGTGTGGTTAAGTTCAGACCTTGGTGGTTAAATCGAGTGCCGTCGAGGTGGCTAATTTAACCGTTAGATTTGGCGGTGAATCCAAACGCAGACGCTTTGAGTTATTCGAAGCATTCGATTCCTGTATGAGTTCATTCAGTTTCCGTTTAATGTTATCGCTTGCCTCGTTATCACTGGTGTTGCTGTTGTTGTTATTGTTATTGTTATTGCTGCTGCTGTTGCTGTTATTGTTGTTGTTGCTGCTACTGTTGTTGTTGTTGTTATTGTTGTTATTGTTGAGTTTGTGAGATTGTTCAATGCTGGTTTTAACCGTTTCCGTGGTACTATTGTCTTCCAGTTCAGTTTGTTCAGCATCTTCAGGCTCCTCTTCAGGCTCCTCCTGTTCCTGCTCCTCGTCTGAGCTTGAGGGTTTCTTGAGTTGCTCCTGAGCTGCCTCATTATCACTATAGATCTCAGCATCCACATCCTGGCAGCTGCTGCCGGAGCTACCTGTGGTCTTCATGCTCAGATCTATGGGATTATCCTGGGCTGCCGTCTGCACATGCAGATGCTCCGGTTCCAGTTGCTCTTCTTGCTGCTGCTGCTGCTGCTGCTGCGCTGGGGAACGTGGCGGTGTCATGGACACCACCAAATCCTCCTCTTCCTCCTCGTCGTCCACATCCTCCACATCCTCCTCAACTGCCCTATCACTGCGCTCCTCATCCTCCGCCTCGCCATTACTCTGCCGACTCTTCACACGCTCCCGCCCACTTTCCGAGTTGGGCGTGACCAGTGCCGATATGGAGTAATCCTGTTTGCTGTGCGGTGGCAACTTGGTCGCCAGTGGCGGCGGACTGTGCTGCTGAGACTTTAAGACCGCATCCAGATAGAAACGCTTTGTCAGCTCATCTGCAGCACTTGAAGTCGCCGTCGTCGTCGTTGTCGTTGTTGATTTGCCGCCATTGGGCAATATGTGATTGTTATTGTTGTGATGTGTTGGACTAAGAGCTGCCTCCTCTTTGCCATGACCGGCAAATGGCGATGTGGCATGCAACTGTGGGCCAAAGCGTTGCCCACTCGCATTGCTTGAGTTGAACAAATGCTGCACTGCAGCCGCCGCAACCGCCGCCTGTTGTTGCTCCGGCGTCGGCTTCAAGAGACTCTGGTGATGGGAGTAGAGCGCAGGATGATAGCCGGGAAAGAGGAGATGCGAGGGCGGCAGAAAGGCGGGCGGAGGCATCACTGGCATTGAGGCGAGTCCGGGGAACGGCAAAGGCAAAAACGGCGACAGATCCTTGCGCAGTTGTGGCGGTCGTCCAGGTGCTGTGCCTCCAGTTGTCTGATTGCCTTGGTCGCCCGCACCTGTGGACGCACCTGTGGCATTGTGCTTGCCACCGTGTTGCAACAGCGAGTTGCCCCGCACACTGCTCACCTCCACGGAACTGTCGGAGTTGTGGGAATCCGGCGAGCTAACCGATGGCGAGGCCACCAACGATGGATGCTTAATGCCACCATAATCTCCACTTGCATCCAGGCCCAGCATCATCAGCTCCTCCTTGCTGCGCGGCGGTCCCGTCACATACAGTCCCGGATAGCCGCCCGTGGCATGCCCCAGCATGCCCAAGGCGGCAGCTGCCGCCGACGGCGCCGACACTCCACCCATCGACTTGACGCATCCGTTGGCGGTGGCACCCCCACCGCCTGGATTGCCGACACCGCCCGCCTGCTGGTTGTTGTGGTGAGCCGCCATCGCAGCCACCGCCTGCTGCTGTTGCTCCTGCAACAGGCAGTGGATCTTGAACCAGTTCGATCTCCGGCCATAGCGAGATCCGCTCTTCGACATGCCAACCATGAGACACTTCTTCAGGCGACACGCCTTGCAGGCGGTGCGATTCTTCTTGTTGATGATGCATTCCCCGTTGTTCTTGCAGTCCGATATCGAGGACAGATTGTTGTAGGACCGACCGAAGAAGGACTGGAAGAAGAATGCGAATATATGGAAGATAGATAGAGATTAGTTTGGCAGATAGACATGAGTTTAAGTTAATTACTTCATTTAAAACTATAAGGACTATTTAATTAATATATTTTACTTAACTTACTTTATGTAATGATATATTTTGGTTAACTTTCTTTCATACATAAATCATAATTACTGTTAATATATTCTTCCGATTACTTCTTGACTTTTTAAATCTCTCCCCACACTGAAAATCTTTCTCAATCAATCGCTTAACACCTGCTGATTGATTTTCAATCGTTTTCTATGTCAAACTCTTAGCATTTGATCTGCACTCGATACTGAATACACTCATACTTATATCTAAACATTTAATAACTCACATATACACATATACATCCCACACTCAACGCTAAATTACAACTTGAACTTAAGTATCCTTTAGCCTTAACCCATTGTTGACACACTGCTTCTGGCAACTATACGATATATTTGTTTTATCATTGATCTATTGTGGCTTTACTTTCAACTCGACTGCAGAAACTGTATTTGCAGAGATTTTCTTTTCTTCTGTTTTCAGTATCGATACTCAAATCTGCGCTATATTAAATTGAAGTTCAAGTGATCTATCGTCCTATCTCTCTCACTCTCTCTTTCTCATTTAAACCATGATGTCATTCAATACACAAATATCTCATTAAATTTTCTGATGATTCATCAGCAACTGTTGCTGTTGCTGCTGCTGCTGCTGGTGGTGTGGAGCTCTTCGACATGCAACATGCACATCCACCTACACTGTGGAGAGCACCATTAACCGTTGGCTGGGGCACAATCAATTGCAACAAAGCAAACAAACAATTTAATTCAATGCGGCACGAAAATGACTACAACATGTTGCTGTTGCTCTCGCTGTTGCTGTAGCTGTTGCTGTTGCTGTTGCTGAGACTCGTCGCAGCATGTTGCAAAGGTTATAGGCTGTGCAACACTTATGCCAACTTGCAATGTTGGCCGTAAATCACAGCGTTGCGCTGCAATCAAGTTGGCGTATGGACAATAGACAGACGGCGGGACAGACAGTCAAACAGTGAGACGGACAGACAGACAGTCATGTCTGTCAGTATTCAGTCAGCTGCAGTTGCAGCTTCAACTTCAACTTCAGTTTCAGTTTTGTTGTCGTAGGTGGAGTTCGACGACGAAACAAAAACAATGCGAAAATCCACTTTTAAGGTTAATTGGGCATCAAGATTACTGGGTCGGAAATGGAAATGGAGGATACGACTAGTGTATATATATTGTTTTTTTTTCTGTCTGTCCGTCTGACTGTCTGTCTGTCTGTCTGCTCTTCTTCTTCTACAACTTCTTCGTTTTCAGTTTCATTTGAAAGAGCAGCAGAACCGGACGAATCTCGCTAAGTAATTTCAATGCGCCAAGGCGAATTCACTTTTGTTTGTTTTACCCACTGTACCCCTCACTCTTCTCACTGCTTTATCGCCAGTCTCTTTGGTTCTCCCCTCTGCTGCTTATCTACTCTTCCTTTGCTGCCTTTGTTGCGCTTCGCTTGGTTTTGGTGGATCTTTGGTGGGCGTCAAATTAGTCGACCCACGCGATGGCGCACAAATCAAATAATGTTGACCCACAAATTGTACGTTAGTTGACCTTTTTCTCCTCTCCCCAACGTTTCCTCTTTACCTGCTGCTCAATCCCTCCTTAGGCAATTCTTTGGGCCATCCAAAGTACTCGTGTTTAAATCAATTATGCATTTTGTGGAGCGCTCTTTTTTTTTTTTTTTGTTTAACTTTGACCTTAGCCTGAGGCGTTCTTTGTTGTCGTTTATCTCATTGTTGTTGCTGTTGTTGTTGTGGTTGTTGTTGTTGCGGCGATTGATATTGCTCGTAATGAACTCAACATTCCAGTTTGGTATGGCACCATTTACTCTACGGCTTTGTCACGATGCGACGATGCGATTTATTATGGAATGCCAATAGCGATCGATAACTATTATTCATATTATTGGCAGGGAGGCGCCGCTGTGTCGATTATTATTATTATAGTATTGTTTTTTTTTTTTTTATATGGCAAGCTATTCAAAATATCTTTATATCGATTGGTTGAGCAAAACATTTGTATTGTGTAGAAATAATCAATAGCAGTCGATGGTAACAGTTGGCAATTATTGATTGACAGCTATCGAATGAAAGTTAAGTCTCTTTAATCAAGTAGATCAGTTGAGCGTGCGCGACAGTAGGATACCCTGTGCATGTCTTAAGGCAAAAGTATTTTGAGAAAACTAGCTAAAAAACTGCTCTTGTTATCAGCTTTTCCAATTGTGGGCGAAGGGAGCGTAGCATCTCGATGACATTTTCTGGGCACATTAAGTCCAAGCTTCTTATCATGTGTGCCAAATCTCAAGTCTCTAGCCTTAACATTGCTTATGTTATGGGGACTTTCCTAATTTTAAAACAAACGGGGTTTGATATCGAAAATTGAAAATAAACTTGATCTGCGTATGGTATTCAGGAACCTACGTTCCAAATTTGAAGTCTGTAGCTCTTATAGTTGCTGAGATCCACGCGTTCATACAGACGGACGGACAGACAGACGGACGGACAGACGGACGGACGGACAGACGGACGGACGGACAGACGGACAGGCAGACGGACAGGTATCAATCGACTATGCTATTGATACTGATCAAGAATATATATACTTTATAGGGTCGGAGATGCTTCCTTCTACCTGTTACATACATTCACACCAATTCATTATACCGCTTTTTACCCATTTTTAATGGGTACATGGTATAAAAAGGTATAAATATTAGTTTCTTTCGATAATTGTAGACGCTATTTTAAAAGCATAAATATCACATATTATAATGTATATAATACAATTACTATTTTCAAATCTAAACAATAATACTTTCGGTAATAAATGTGTAAATAATAAGTACTAAAATGTATCAAGAACAAAGGTAATTATAAAATGTTATAAGTTGTCAGCCCTTTAACAACAACTTGTAGTCGACAATGTCAATAAATAGCTATAATCAAAAGGTTTATATGAATTATAGCAACTGAAACTCGACTGGGACTATTGATAACACTGGGAACTATAATTCAAATTATAATCAAACTTATCAAGTATTTTAAAGCTTTATTCGAATTCAAATACCCTACAACTTTGCAAATAATATATATTAATTGCACTTAAATATACTTTATGGTATGCTATGAATAATTGTCATTATTCGCATGCATTGTATTAGATTTAAGCGATTTAACTCACCTTACAACCCTCGCATGTGAATGCACCAAAATGAAATCCAGCCGCCGGCTCGCCACAGACCTTGCACGTCTGATTCATCTGTTAGAACATGAAAAGAAAAGCGGAGCAAATGAAAATACACATTAGTATAACTATCAAAAGTAACAAAAGTCGCTGTCAAAAACTATTGCGTGCAATAAAAGAAAACGAAATAAAATAAAAACGAAAGCAATAAATTCATAAAATTTCAATTAAAAGCAACAGCAAATCATGACACGAGCATCTATCGCTCTCCATCCCCAAATCCCCCATTCCCCCATTTCCCCCATTTCCCCCTTTCCCATTCCCAATTGGAAAACTGAGAGCAAGTGCGCCGCCAGCAAAATTCACACGCATTAAAAATTAAAATGCAAACATAGTTTGTCATATCGCAAAGTTGGTATCACAAAAAGAAGTACAAACCAAATAAAAGAAAAAGGAATAGGAAAAACGAATGGAAATGGAAATGGACAACGTTTGGTTGCTTACTTGTCCTGGGTCTGGGGCATAATAAAATATGAAGATGAAATCAAATGAAAAATTGCCCCAGAGCAACACAAAAAACAGCGTGGCAGGCGAGCAAACAAGCAGCGTGTAGAGCATTTGCATTTATATGGCCTGTTGCAAGTTGCAACTCGACTCTTGCCCCTTGTCTGTTGCCTGTTGCAAGCTGGCAATCTACGCTCTGGGTTCCTTTGAACTGTCCCAGGCAAAAGGCGCGCAACTTGTGGCCATGGTAAGGTACTCGTCGTATATTTGTTTATTTATTGCGAGCGAAATGTTTATCAACAAATTGCCATCATTGTTGTTGCTGTTGTTGTTAGGTCGTCAGCTTTATTTGTTTGTTTTTGAAGTTTTGTTTTTTTTGGGAGCTTCTCCTTGTGCCTTGTGCACTTGCAGCTTTAACTGGAGCAATGCCTTCCTGACACGCACACACACGCAAAGGCCGTGCCCGTGGGAGACTTGGTAAGAGAGTCTGCCCAACCCATAAGATCAGGCATACGTGAGTTAAATAGATATGCCATAAAGGAAATAAACACTGCACATCAGATCTTGGCCAAAAAAAGTAAACATATGAATTGCTTGACAGAGAAAATTGCCTCCCAGAAGCTAACATCTCTTTCTTGGTAAGGGCGGGGAAATGTGCATAAAGGATGCACTTAATAAAGCTACAAAAAGTTCTAGAATTGCTAGACTATTGTTGGGGAAGCTCTTAGAACTCCTCATTGGCTAAGAGAGAAAATGTTTCCTCTTGAGACAAGTAAATACGCATTGCAAATGATCCTCCAGCTTCTTAGCACCAATTAGTTTTCAAGTCCCAGAAATGGCCCTAAAATTAGTGTCTATCTTCTTAACATGAAAGAGAAAGGCTGACAACAATCTGACCTTATACAGAGTCTAGTTAATTTCTTAAATAACTTATATTGCTTAGGTATTATATTAATAAATATCTAAAGAGTATAGTTTTATCAAAGCTGCTCATATGATTAGTTATTTTTAGCACCAATATCTTATACTAAATAGCATCAATACTCTGCATCATTAACATTTAGAAGTAATAAGGGGAATTTTCATACGGATATTTCAATTCTAAAGATTTCTATAGAGTATTCTAAACTCCTCTAACATTTTGTATAGCAAATATATGATTATATATTGCATAATTTCCCCCATTTGTTAGTTGTAGAATAGAAACAATAAATAATATATTTATGCGCTCAATTTAAGCATCGTTTGATCTTAAGTTCTTTTTAAAAAGAAATTGTTTCAGGTGGCAGCAACAGGTGGCAACAACTACATACACAAGAATCGAGGCACTGAGGCTGTTGAGCTTTAGTTTTTGTTGTTGTTGGGATTTATGTTTTATAGCCGCAATTGCCCCACTGCCAATTGGCGGCAATAATTTTTCCCATCTGTCCAAACAATTGGCACATTACAAAGTAGAGAAAGCACATTCAACACATTCACTTTTGGCCAATCTGAGACAGACCTGCGAACCTGTGGTGGCCCCAAAAGAATGCACCACCACCACTAGCATCACCACCACCACTAGCACCACCGCCACCAGCACCAGCAGCAGCAGCAGACCAAGTGGCGTACCAGCAATTGGCTTAGTTCGCTCAGTTCCTTTTGGCTTGTTTCGTTGCCTGTAAAACATGCTAATCTGATTTCGTGTTATGTGTTGAGTTTGGTCGATCCTCCCCAAGCACCTCGATCGATCCTCGTCTTGGTTTGAGTCTGACTCTGGGTTTGAGTCTGAGACTCTGGGTTTTGGGTAGGAAATAAATTTTGTACGTTTAGGTTTCATAAAGCGTCGTCGGGCTCGCTGTTTGTGGCTGTTGTTGCTTGGGATTAATCGACAAATAAAAATCACATAAAATAAATTAAAAATTATGAGTTTCAAGTTTCAACAACTTGTGGATTGGCAGCAGATTTAGTTTGATTTTAAATCACAAAAACAAGAAGAGAATCAGAAAGAATAATAACAAAGTTGCACAGCCTGAGATCTCTCTGTCTGTCTGTCTGTTCATCTGTCTTTCTGGCGTGAAATTTATGCAGACAATGTGCAATATTAAAAAGCAATAAACATTTATTTTACAACAGGCACAACGACACATTCTACTAGCTAGTAAGTGAGTGAGTGAGAAAGAGATACAGAGAGAGAGAGGCAGCATGTTCTTCAATTGTAGCTTCTGATGTTCGTTAGCTTCACTTTGGGGATAAGCTGGTGTTTGCCTGATTTACACACAATATACGACTCAACATATATGCATACGATTATATATACATAGTACTACAAATACATATATATATATATATATATATATATATATATATATATATATATATATATATTCTCTCTCGATGTTATTCGATACTTGTACTAGTATATGTACAATTAGCCACTGAACTTGTTTAAGAGTCGTGTATGAATTTGTTTCGATTGTCAGCGAATGATTTGCGAGTTCGTTTTAATTTTAACAACCAATTTAATTAAAACAAAAAGCCAAAACGTGGGTTGATTCAATTATACTACATATCTATTGTACGATAGAAAAATTGACTTATAAATATGTAAGCTATGTATCAGATACTCTAACTTATAACTATTATCATTGTAACTATTAACTCGCTGATTATAGATCATAATTTATAAATTCAGCTTCTGGGAAAGTTAAGAGAAATGAGCTGACAGATTATTCATAGATTTATCAGATGAAAATTATATTTATATTTAAATTAAATTGGTTTGATTGCAATATCTTTTCTGCTATTGACATTTTAACTTAAATGTTGTATGTCTTTAATTTAAATTTTTAAATAAAATACATATTAAAATTATTTAAAACTTTGTCACTTCATTAAGTTCTCTTATGATCAAAAAAACAGATATATGTATATTAATAGAAGCTCATTAAATGCCACTGTTTAAGCATATCGCGTTTCATATTTATCGAATGACTTCACTGAATAAGAAAAGTCCATTTTATCATCTTTTCAAGCGACCCACTAATTTGGGTACAGGTTTGCTACCAAAATTCATATATCTTGGCTGTTGCATAATTCTACGGGCAGCTACCAACATTTTAAAGCCACAATTAGTGGCTATTAAGTGAAAGTGTTATAAATTAAATACACAAAGAAGATACAAATAAAATACAAAATACTAAAAAAAACAATGCAATTTAAATTTTTATGCATAATAAAATACTTTTTTTGCTGTTAGTATTTTGCTATCCAATTTGTTTAATTTGTCTCTCTCTCTCTCTCTACAGATTGTGCGCAAGTTGTTAAACAACCTTTGACCCCCTCTGGCAACCCATCTCCCCCCCGCCCCAAAAGGGAGGCTTATTGATGAGTTCGACTGCAATTCAGTTGTCCGTTGGCTGTAGCCAATTTATTTTAATTAGTTGGTATATTTTGCGCTTAGTGTGTGTTTAAGTTGAAAAAAGTACCTCAATAACCAAAACAACATTATGGTTAAGTCTAATCGACTATGAGATGCGCTATCTTTAATTTTTACTCTATATACACTCTAGTGATTGAGTTGCAATGCTTAAAGTTACCACATTATGTCTAAGAAACTTAATTGTCATACTCTGGTAGATACTTATAAATTCCTCTATTGCTCTTATTTATATCTTTCAACCTTTTACAGGGTATTCACCGAAAACACTTGCTCTGATCAGATCGACAACAAACATTTCCCGCGTCGTCATCAAAACTGACAGTAGAGAAATATATTTTTGGATCTTGTTGATTTTGTGTGTGATTAATTATAGCTGCTGTTTGTTAGTTGTTGTTGTTGTTGTTGTTGTTGCTGCTGCTTGTTATTTTT
Source organism: Drosophila histrio (assembly GCA_958299025.2). Taxonomy (NCBI): domain Eukaryota; kingdom Metazoa; phylum Arthropoda; class Insecta; order Diptera; family Drosophilidae; genus Drosophila; species Drosophila histrio. The sequence goes on along the minus strand of OY729166.1, from coordinate 17,288,331 downwards.
GTTGTTAACCTTAAGTCAAGCCAAAATAGCAAGTAGAATTTTTAATATTTCATGCGATGATGCAATGGCATAAGATATATCAAAACTCAAGCTCATTATCATATGAAATTATTAAAAATAATTCAGTTAAAAAAAAAACAAATTTAAAAATATATATATATGTATGTGTGTATAAATTAAAGGCACGTTTACTCCAGTTTCGTCGCAACGTCTCGCAGTTAAGCTAAGTGCCATTAACGTGGCCAAAAAAAGCGCAAAAAAAATTATGATAATTGCCCAACTTGACCTTGGCAACATGTACAACAACAACAACAACACAAGCAAAGCAGCTGCCACAGATACTCATAATACGAGTACTCGTAATACCAAATGCGCTGCATGGCTAACAAAAATTTGCACATCTCCCCCCCACCAAGAAAGAAGCAAGCAAGCAGGGAAGGGGAATCTGGCCAAGTGCTCGTCTCGCATTGTTTGCATGCAATTATAATAACAACAACAACAACAATAACAAACATAATTTAATTAAAATGAAATCATGCACAAAGCAATTGCCTCGCTTTGTTCATTGTGCGCAAAATGCTCATAACAAATTGTTCTAGTTTTTGTCTATTTTTTAATTTGTTTTTATATTCATGACTCGTCGACACTGAAGACGGCCGCATCATGTGTTGGTGTTGCCTTGTGTTAAAAACTTATGAACAACAAACAAAAAGAGCAGCAGCAACAACTTGGCAAAAAATTATAATCCATGATTTGCGTAGTGCAATCAAAACTAGGTTTTTGTGACTGCGTTCACAGTGTGGCAAATAATGTTTTAGCTTTAGCTGAAGTCTACCAAATTTGTCAATACTTGATTTAACTGTGACTTGACAATTGTTTAAGAGACTTATTGACCTTAGTAAAAGTTGAAAATCGAGGCGTAGCTGCTTTATTTTATAGGGATTTTCCAGCTTAAGCATTTCCAATTAAATGAGATTTATAGTTGCGGATTCTGTGCGACAGAATTAATTATATTAAACTGATGATCCAACTTAATAAATAATCAAATGCAAATACAAATGCAGGCGGCATAGAGAAGTGAAAGGGATTGTTTATTTCACTGATACATAATAGGGAATCAAACTGTGACTTACTCCCAGCAACAAGTAGCGAAAGAAGCAACACTTAAAACACATATTCAATGCCAATTAAAAAGAATTCTTAAAGTAATACAAAGAAAGTGGCATTTGAGCTATTCCAAATTCCATTTCTAATCAAATTGTGTTTTAGAACTACTAAAATTATATGATAGTTCACATTGATTGCAACTTTCCCGTATGACATTTGTCAAACATATCCAAAACATTTAGAAATCGACTTGGACAACAAATAAAAAACAAAGCAAACAAGTTAGATCAGCTTTTTGAGGCAGCTGTTAGCAGCTTGTAGCACATTCTTCTTCTTCTTCTTCTTGTTCATCTGTTGCTGCTGCTGCTGCTCGTATCTACATAGATGATGAGTCATTTTTGTAATGCGAACTCGTTTGCTCTATGTAAACTTGATGGTTTCCCCTCCTAAAAATTGTCAAAATTGTTATATAGCGTGTTTTCCCGCTTTGGTTGCTTTGGCCATTTGGCAGAATTTTGCTTTCTTTTTGCCGCGTTACAAATAGTTAAGGCCTTTAGTCAGCTGCACACGCATCGCATTTCATTGTGACCGCCCGGATCTCTTTCTCTATCTCTCGTGTTTTGGCCTCTCCCAGAACGAGCTTAGTCACGGCTCTGACGACTCTGAAGACGACTCGTCGTCGAGCAATTTGTCAAATGCGCATCGCGAAACGCAATGCAGAGAGAGAGAAAAAAAAAAGAAGAATTTTTACACATTTTCATGGCCCTTAACGAAACGACAACTTGGCCCTCGGGGAGTGATCAATCATAGACAAGAGTCGACAGTGTCTCTGTGTCTGTGTGTGTGTGTGTGTGTGTTTGCCGTGGAAATTCATTATTTGTTACACTTTGTCTGCGTAGTTTGGCGAATTCCACACAATTCAACATTCAGTTCTCAGATCCTTGTTTCCTGCTATCTTTTTTTTGTTTTTGCATTCATCATGCTGCATGATTTTCTGTCAAGTTTGTCGCTTAAGTCTTTCGTTTTGATTTGTACTTAGCTAATTGCTGCCGCTCGTAGTCAAGTCGCTGTCTAAACTACATAAACTAAAACACTATAATTATGAACAATGATGATGAAAAGCAAAGTTTTAATATTTATCGTTGCTGTTGTTGTTGCTGTTGTTGTTGTTGCTGCTGCTGTTGACTTGAAGCATCATCGTCGCTGTCTCAGTCGCTCGCTGCAAGCTCTTCAAGCTGTCAAGCAGGAAATGTTTAGATTTATAATGTGCTCATGTGTTGTTGTACAACTGCATTCCCTATCCCCCCCTAAAGCCTCCTTCCCCTGCTTACTCTTCTTTTTGTCATTATAATTAATTTGTAACTATTTTTATGAGCTCATGTGAAATTTAAATGCACTCGCTATATTCATCTGCATTGTCCAGAATGCAGCGCCAAACATCTGGCAACTGGCAACTGGCAACTTTCAACTGCCAAGTGCCAAGTGCTTGTGCAATTTCCGTTTAAAATTTGTGACCATCCGCCAAAACGGTTAAAATTATGCTGAAAAAAAAACTATAGAATTGAAGGAACAACAAAACGCAGCGTCTAATTTTCAATAGAATACGAGTGCACGTATGATTTACCAAGACAAATTTGCAAAACAGTTTTTACACACACAGTTTTTCAAACTACGTGTGGGTCTTTCGACAAACTCACATATTGCACTACAAATTGGAATACTTTAAATGCAGCCAAAGCTCTGTGACAGCTGAAGAATAGCTTTGATTTATATGCGTGTCTATTCAGAGTTTTGTAGGCAATTTGTATCTTTTTATAGTTTCCAAATTAATGAATACATTTTTAAGATTCATCAATCATTTGAAATTATTTTCATATATGGCACATAAATTATTTATTTATATATTTATAATTGCTAAGTAATATTTCCTTAAACAGATATAATTTTTATGTTTTAATATGTTTTAAAAATATTATATATCAACGTAAGATCTGGATATCAACTCTAATGACTTGAGATGTTTTAAATTAATTAGAAAAAACAATTTAACAATACACAATATACGCAAAATCTTAAATTAGTATTTCTTTTATTTATTTTAATGTGTTCTCTCATTTACTATAGAGTATTAAACACTTCGTTGTGTTCAGCCGCTTAAGCTTTTACTTGTTATGCAAATGCGTGCAAAATGTGCGAGGTTTTCCTCAGAGTTTTGTGCGGTGTTGTTCGAGGAGGAGGAGCAGGAGGAGGTGATTGTGGTGGTGCAACCATTTAGTTTACCATTGTGCCTGTGTTGTGTTTGGCTTGAAGCCACACGTTCGCCAAGCTCTGTGGCATTTGTTACAATTTTAAATGTTAGCTTAGGCAAAACTTGTGCCAATTGTTGCTACAACAAGTGTTTGGCTTGACATTTTAGCGCGCGAACACGCTCCTCTTAACGTGTGTGAGCCACTAAATTTTAAAGCTTGACTGCACAAATTTGGAGCCCAGCAATTGACAGGCCTGCCACCTGGCGCCTCAGGTGAAATGCTGTCCGTGTAACACAATACACAAAATCAAAATCAAGAGAAAAAAAAGGGCAAGAAAACTTGGCTAACAAATTAGTAAAATGCTTGGAAAATGCATTTCAAATTGTTTGGCTCTGCTGGTGTAGCTGTGTAGCTTTTGGATGCCCGGCCATGAATTGGCATAAAATTGTATGGCTATAACCGTGTGTTGAGTTGTTGCGGCTGCTGGCTGTTGATTCAATGAGCATTTAACTGCACTAGATGCCAATGACTTGACACATGCGAATCAAAAGGGGCTAAAACTCAAAGCTCAGCACGTCAAGCTTAAAGCCAGTCGAACAGACAGACAGACAGACTGATAGACAAACAGACAGCTGGCTAAATGCAGCAGCAGCAGGGGGGCCAAAACTGTGCTGTGCTGGGAGCGTTTCTCATGATTTGTGTGCAATCGCATTTTGTATAATTTTTTTCTTTCCTTTTCTTATTTATTTATTTTGCGTTTTTTCTCCTGCTTCTGCTGCTGCTGCTGCTGCTGCTGCTGCTGCTGTTGGCTGGTGCAGTTGACGGCCCGACAAACGACAAACGACAGTCGAGTGATGTGAAGTGTCTGCCACAAATGCGACACGAGCAAACTAATTGTTGACTACTGATGGGGGTTTTTCTGCTTATTCAATTGCGGAAGCTATAGAAAGTTGAGCTCAATAAACTATCAAAGAAATTAAGATGCTGAAATTGTTCAGCATAAATTGAATACATTTCATGATTCTTTGTTTTGATGTAATAATAATGTAACTTAATATTGCTGAATGAATATATAATCATTATGATATATTAGTATGCATTTATTCAAATGTATTTATATATATATTGATATTTATATTGATAAGATTTGATATTTTCTACTTATAAGCAAAAGACTCAGGCGACAAACCTTCTCAATGGAATTAAATATTAAAACTGAACAATTTATCGTATCAACCAAAGAAGCAAGCAACGATATTGTGCTCTCTGTGGCACTCACACATTCTTAGCGATTCCTGCCTAGTGAAAAAAACAAAAGACTTAGGCAACAAACTTGCGCTTTGCCACCTTTTCATAAATCAACACGAGAAATTCTCAAATGCAGCTAAATCGCCAAGTTGTTAGGTGAAATGTGGTTCCCATAGCGCCCCAAAGGCACATAGTTGCACAAATTGCTCGTTTTGCAACAAGAAAAAAAACAGCAGCAGCAACAGCAGCAGCTACAGCAACAACAATAACAAGTACAAGCTTGTGCACTGCTCTTATTTAATTGACTTTTGACTCCCGAAATCAGGCGATGGCTGTAACAAAAACAAAAAAAAATGTGCAGAAAAGTAGCAGACAACAACAACGGCAAGCTGGTAGAAGTGAGGAGGTGGAAAAGGTGGAAAAAAAAGTCAAAAAAGCTCGCACAGATAACAACGAGACAACAAACAAATAAATCGCATGCAACACACACCAAAAGAGACCCCAAAGAAGCTCAAAGCAGCCACAAAACAAAAAGCCAAAACAAATAAACAAACAAAGACAACGACAACGACAACAACGACGTTGGGGTCGCCCAGGCTGGGCAACAACAACAACAGCAACAACAACGAAAAGAAGTGCACTGTGCAAGTGCAAATAAAAGAGACGCGGACACATTTACTTATCGCGCCTCTTTAAGGCAACAACAGCATCAGGCATCAGGCAACAGCAACAGGCAACTTGCAACTTGCAACTGGCAACAACAAGAAACGGTGGCAACACTGGCAGCAAACAACCAACAAAACACATGCAAAACGTTTCGCCAGCAACGGGGCGACTGCGACTTGCGACGACTCTAGTTGACCAACTTCTGCGCCACTCGCTGCTTCTAATGATCCAATTCCCACGAGCCGCGACGCCGATGACACTGACTGCAACTGCAACTGCTGCAAAGGCTGAAACTCTGGCAGTGGCTGTGCCAGCGGAGAGGCAGATGACGACAACGACAACTACAACTACAACGATGCTCGCCCAATGCAAAAAGTAGAAGGTGGAGGTTGCTCGCCAGTCGCAGTCGCAGTCGCAGTCGGTGTTGCAGTCGCTGCTGTTGCCTGTTTAAACAACTTTCAAAGTTAATAGTCTGCGCCACGGCGAGACAACGTTTGGCCAGGTCCAAAAAGACACACACACACAGATACACATAGCAACAGCATAGCTGGCAAAAGCCAAAAACCCAGCAGGAGTCACCAGAGTTGCAGCATCTTTCTCTCTTGTGGACTTCTCGCTTCATGAATCATTTCTCGCAGGCTGCCTCCTTGCACTGCCCTCCTCTCTCTCTCTCCCTCCCTCTTTTCTGGTGTTAATGTGCTGCAAACTGAACTGTTATAATTTTTAGACCCCACCAACGTTGGCCACACAACAACGTTCCGAACAATTTACGTATACGTAATGCGACTAATTAAAATTGAATTTGACTTTGATTTGGTTTTCTTTTTTTTTTGCGCTCTTTTCTTGTCTTGTCTTGGGCGGCGTGGGAAGATATTTTGAACTTTTGGCTTGATTGATATAGCAAATAATTAAATGGCCATCAGCTGGCAGTGCAAAACAATTGAGACCATGGGAATATCTATGGCCCAATTGGGCCAAAAAGTTTCATTGAGGAAAGTTAATTTCGGGCAATGCAAGAGAAATATATATATATCTAAATTAAATTAAGAAAAATGTAAGTAATGCCTTGAATAATGAAATGTTTGTATGTCCAACTAAAGCATTAGTTGATTGAGATAAATAAATTTCAAATATATAATCTAGACTTATAATTATAAGATATTTTGACGAAATTTCATTTGGCAATCATATAACTTTAATATTAATAATATATTAATTTACTTTTATCATATTAGTAGTAATATAACTAATCTCTGCACTTAAAAGACAAAAGAGAAATTTAACTATTGAAGCTTAAAGACATTTTGAATATTCTGCCAGAAATTGAGCTGTCAGCAAATAAGAAATGTGATTTTGTTAAACAACTGTTGGGATATATATTTAATTTAGAAATGGCAGTAAATTGAAATTGATTTAATGAATTATCACTATTCCATTAAAACTGAATTAAGTCGAAGAATTTAGTTTGGGCGTGGGAAGAGCTGATGCCAGGTAAATATCATTGGTAGATTTCTATAAGACTTTTGTTGATTTTTGCGCAAGCTGCGCTCAATGCCAGTGCCAATGTCTCGATGCTCATCCCATTCACAGCAGTAACAACAATAGTTATAATACTAATAATAATAATAATAATAATAGAAATAATAATGCTTATAACAATAATAACAACAAAAGCAATGCGATTTACAAATAAACAGACAATATAACAATGGGCACAATTTGCTCGGCTCATTGGGTCTAATGTCTAATGTAAGCGGACATCAGATGCTGCCGTTAAGTATATATATATGTATACGATATATACGATATATACGATATATACTCGAAGAGATACTTGTCTCTATGCAATTTATATAAATTTAATTCAATTTGTTGCGCTAAATCGCTGCTGAGTCGTGCAGAGGTCGTCGCATTTGGATTCTCAACTTAACTATTTTCTATAAACATGGCCAGCTGGCCAATTAATTGAATGCTTCAAACAGTTGTTGTTGTTATTACTGTTGTGGTTGTTATTGTTATTGTATTTACCACAATTCTTACAATTTGGCAGCTCATTACCAAACTCCACACAACGCAAAACTAACTTCAATAAACGGCTCACAACCTTGACCTTAAGGCAAACATTTTTGCCGCTGCACCATTATTATCATTATTATTATTATGGATTACAAACCGAAATTATAACAATTTTGTTACGCATCTTTGAGGAAAGCTTGCTTGCCCCGTCACGCCCCCTCCCCTCCTCGACCCTACAACACATATGAAAAAGCGGGGCGCCAACCATCCACGTAATAAAGTGGCGTATGGCGGGGCAACCACTCGGAACACATTGGCGTCTGGCAAGTGTTGAACTTGAAATCGAAAGCAAAGCCAAAAGCAATGGGCAAAGATAACAACAACAACAGCCACAGCAACCACAGCAACTACCGCAACAACAACGACAACAACAACAAACTAAATTACGATACTTAAATATGATTGAAGCTTTCAGTCGAATTGTGAATGCACTTGCGGCGCGATCTATTTAAATATGATGTTGTGAATAAAAGTAAAACTCTCATGGGAGAGTTGTTTTTAACATTCATGTTAACTGAGAGATTCTTTAAGATTTTACTGTCTGGAAAGTTACGCAGTGAACTTATTGTTTGGGAATAGCAATTGAATTTGTTTCATATTAAGTAATAATACTTTTCCTTTTCATTTTATTTATTGCCCTTCTTTTATTTAACTCTTTTAGCTTATTCCACTTACGGAAACAGTCAAATATATTCTGGTTACAGAATATCCTTCAAAAGAACAATGAGCTCTCAACTGCACAGCATAGTTTTAGAAAAAATCGGTCTTCTTCTATATAAACTTGCTTTTATTCTTATTACTTATCACGTTTTTCCCTTTCTCTGCTTTAATTCCATTATCTAATTCTCATTACGTTTCATTTGAATCCTTTATATTAAATTATTAATTGGGATACTGAATTTTTAGCTAATCCTTTACACTTTCTGCTTTATATTCTACTTCTCTGTTATTTTAGTTACTGCTAACTCTTTTCCTATGCTTTCTCTCCTTACTTTACTGCCCCATAATATTATCTCATTCTTGTTTATTTCATTTTAATCAAAGTATAGCATCTTTATACATTTCTTTCTTAGCTCAATGACTTCCATAACTCCCCCTAGTTGCATAGTCTTCAAGACTTCGTCGGCTCCCCATTTAAATCTATTCATAGCTAAACCTTGACAAGGCCACGCGCCTGATCTTAACTAGGCGCATATAAAAAGGTGTGCGTTATCGAAGCGTGGCATGAAAATGGGAGTAGCACTTAGAGCCCTGCAACTGCCACCTCACTCTTTATTTCTTAGCTATCTTACAGTCACGTGTTAATTTGAAAATAATGCGCTCAATCATTTTCACATTTCAACTTCTCCATGATCCAAAAACAAACTTAAGTTTAAGAGTTTGCAGCCCCTTTGCAAGTGCCCCCCCCCCCCCCCCCCCCCTTTGGTAACTCCTACTGCCTTGGCTGATTGTCTGTATAATTACATAATATTGCATAATTTGCAAAGTACTTTGGCTTTGGGATTTATGCTCTGTTAGCTACAGTCCAAGTTATTGGTAGGGAGGCAGTACGTCCACGAGACTGCGGTTCAAGTTGGAGTCTCTCTTTATACAATGCTACCTCATTATCGTTATGTGCTGACCGGATCGGATCGGATCGGATCGCTTGTGGTCTTCTTCTAGCTTAGTTTAGTTTTGTTTTGTAGTTTTTTCTTTTTTGCGCTTCATTTTTCGTTTCATTTTCGTTTTCATTTCGTTTTCTTGTTTCGTTTTCAGTATCAGTGCACAATGTAGTACTTAAATAATAGAAGTTTAATAGCGTTTTGTTTTCGGCGTACTTTGTCGGTATTTTGCCGCATTTGCAAGTCGTTAGTTTTGCTGCTGCTGCTGCTTCTTCTTCTTTGCTTTGTTGAACTACTAATGCATTCAGCTGTGTAGGATTTTCAGTCAAGGTTAGCCAGTTGTTTGTACTCGTACTTTAGTGCTAGTTACGGCGGGCGGATATAATGACTCGATGCAGCGACGACGGCAGCAGCAGCAGCAGCAGCATCTTTTTGCCACAGAGAGGAAGTTTGTATTGTAATTGTTGTTCTTTGGGGTTTTCGTTCAAGTTCGTTGCCTAAGTCATTTGGCAATGCTGCAACTGGCCAAAGTTGTAACTTGCAACTTGCAACTTTCAGTTCGCTAATTTCGCTCATTAATCATGAAAGAAAAACGGATTACACATGAGCACAACCCACCAAATCAAAGAGTTGTTTGCCAAAAGGCACAAAAAAAAAGAAATAGTTATAGATGTCTGCAGCTGTTGCTGCCACAGGATGAGGCTGCATTTTGGGGGCGCCTGAAATGTATCTGCAAATAAATGAAGTTGTCTGTCTGTCTGCTTGCAACTCACTCACTCACTCACTCACTGAGCGAGCTAGTAAAGTCATCAAGCTGCGAGCGCTAGCAACAAGCTACAGGATTGGATCATTGATCTTTTGGCACTCGACAGACATGTTTCCCCATGCCCCATGCCCCATACCCCATACCCCATCGTGTTGTGTGCCTTGCTGCCTTCTACACGAAATTATAAATAGTGCAAATGCGTGCAGTGCATCATCATCATTAGTTTCGGTTGCTTTTTTTTCGGTTAGGCCAGTAGACTTGTCTGGCCAAAAGACAACAACGTGCATTGGCAAAAGAGGCTACGAGTTAGTCGACCCTTACAACTTTGTTAAGTTTTGCGGCGGGGCCAATTATGTAACACAAATCATCTCTAGTTGTTAAATTGTTTCAATTTGTTTTGTTGCCTCTTAATTGCCAAGTGCAGATTTTAACATATCAAGTTCGTGTCCTAAGTCTTTCGTTTCGTTTTGCCAACATTTTCTAATTGCAAGTTAATTTCTTGTGGCGTACATAAATTTCACATTCTAATTGAGTTATCAACCGCAACATGTACACCACACGAGCACACAAATTCCAACAAGGAGTCGCAGCGGCAACTGCAACAACAGCAACAACAGATGAACAACTTTTACAGCAACAAAACTGGCTACGCATGTGAAAAATTGCAACCGGCTATGGCAACAACTACAAAACAACAACAACAACTACAAAACAGCAACCATAGCCTTGCTGTAATTACATTTAGTATGTTTATGTGTGTGTGTGTGTGTGAGTTGAGTGTGTTTGAAGTGCGGCAAATGCTTTTTGGGCTTTTGCTAATTTGCTCGCTGCTTCTGTTTTTGCTGCATTTTGGCCATGTTTAGCCATGGCTTTGGCTTATTTATTTTTAGGCATTTATAACGTTTTTGTTGTTCTGCGCTCGTCTGCCCAAAGAATTTTCCAACAAGCCACCGCACCAACTCAACTTTAGCTCGTAATTAATTTACTTTGTGTGTTCGCAGCGTCCAACAAAATATGAAAAAATCCATTACGCAAATGTTTATGACCAAAATGGTCAGCAGCCAGCCAGCCAGCAACTTGCCACTGCAACCACATGACTCCCGCCTCCCGCCTCCTGCCATCCGACTGCTGCTGCAATGCAAATAGAAAAGATGCCAAAGAGTTTGCTGTTTGGCGTTGGTAGCTGCAAATGGAGTTGCCTGTTGTTGGCAGATGCGTGAGCCAAAGTCGAAGTGCATTTGACTGTAAGCCACCACAGTCAATTCCGTAGTCAAGTGTCTGTCCAGTTTGGGGCATGCCACAGGCAGCAACCAGCAACCAGCAACCAACAACTAACAACCAACAACCAGCAGCAACTCAACATTGTAATGCGTTTCTCTGACTCCAACTGCCAATATGAATTTCAGTTGATTTTCAACCGTAGTTAAGTTCCTTGTTCAACTGAATGTTGTTGAGGGCGTGACAGTTGCACATACAAATGTACATTCTCACACACATGTGTGTTTTTTTTTGTTTGATTAGCCACAAAATTGAAGTCAATACGTTGTATAAATAGCAATTTTCGCTTACAAAGTTACAACAAGCTATTAAATTACAACTGAGGCTACTTTGAAACGGATTTGGATTAAAATCGTTTCGAATTCCAACTAAATTATAGACAATCTACAGCTTACACTAATGATATGATGTCAGTTTTTGTGGCTTGATGAGAAGTTCATATAAGAAGGAATTAAAGTGCTATAAAGTTAACTTACTTTATAGCTATTATAGTTTTCTTAAGGCAATGGTTGATAGAGAAATAGATAAATACTATCAAAACTTGTAGTTTAATAATATTATTCTTATAATAGTTTCGTAACTCTTATTTTTAATTAAGAATTCCCTTTTAATTCAAATTTTTATATCGAATTTAAACTGCAATTCAACTGCAATACAAATAGTTGACAATATAATGGAATTAACAGCATTGACAGCATGTAATGCATTTGTTTAACACAAATGGCAGTGCTAAAGATATCTTTCAATAAAGAACACCAAGTTTTTCAACTAATTTGATTTAGATGAAGAGGACAAAACTTAACACAGCTTCTATTGTCAGCAAATATTTGTCAAGAAATTAGATTTTATTAAAACCTACTACTTTTAATAGATATAAGTATTTTCAGACATGTCAAAAACTTCTCAAAGTTGCCGAATTATATTATTAATCTACTGCTATATTAAACTTTATATATCAACTATTAGATCTTGCTTAAATACCAGACTTAATCTTTATTTTAATCTCTCATACGCTGTCGTTGGTTTCATTTAAATCAAACATTTAGTTTATCGTCTCACATTTCAACTAATTAACACTACAGTTGTGTCCCGCCTCTTTTGTCAACCTCATTTCGATGCAGGGCGTTGGTTAGAGGGTGGAGGGGAGGGCGCAACGTTGTTACCGCCGACTGTTTCTCGTAGGAAACGAAAATCGGCTTAAAGCCATAAAAAACGCACTTAAATAAAATTTAATATTCAAATATTGACATTTAGTGCCATGTTAGCAACAACTTACGTGAGTTTTAAAAACAACAATAACGAAAATTTCTATCTAGCTGGCTCGCTCCATAGAAATCTATTTAAAATACGCAGTTTTTAGCATTCGAGACGCTTAATAATATTAACTAATTGATCTGCATTAATTTAAGTTGACATGAAGTCCACAAAAAGCAACAGCAACAACAGCAACAACAACAGCACCAATAGCAATAGCAACAAAAAGCGCAATCCGTAAAAACAAAACAGGTGAAGCGGCTGCCGTTTATGAAGATCGAAGCCAACAAGTGTGTGTATATCGTATATCGTAGATCGTATATCGTATGTAGTATGTGTGATTATGATTATTATATTTATATCTACTAAAAATTATGACATCATTTAAATATTTTCGCCGCCAGTTGCTGTATAAACTGGTTTAGGCCACCGTTTCTTCTGTCTTCTTCTTTTTTTCTAACGATCTTTATGAATTTTTCTCTGAAAAATGTATTGGTAATTATGCATGGACTTCAAAAACTCATAATTCATAAATTCTGCGCCCATTTGCGAGATGCGGAAGCGCTTTTAAATTCCATATTGACTTTTGATTTCGTTTTCGATTTTTTTAATTTTCATTGCCTTGTCTTATCAATGATAATGACTCTTCTGCTATTTTTCGGATGTTTTATCAAACGAATCTCAAGATAAAAATTGTTATGCATTTGATTTGCCTTAATCTGCTTGAATACCACACATAAGTATAAAATATGCAAAGGGAGTATCATCTTTTCTGTTAGTTGTAGACAAATTATCAGACTTTATCTTTCTATGAATGTTTTTGATTATTAAAGCCTTGAAACTTAAGCGCTTGTCTCAAATATCTATATCTTTAAATATATATCAACTTTATAAGTCAATTAACTATTTATAATCACTTAATTAACTTCCAATGTTTGTCTGAAATTGCACTTTTGTCCATTTCATAGGGTATCTCTAGTTCGAGCACGCTTTTGCAGCGCATTCTTATGTGTTTTTCGACTGCGGAGCTCGTAAAAACGTTTTTATCTGATTTTATATCAGTTTGTCCACTTTTTAGCTCGTAAAATATACAAACATTTTTTTCTTTTCTTATTATGATTTGATTTTTTTTCTTCGTCTTCTTCTTTTTTTTTGGGAGCATTGTGTTTGGCGCTCTGCATTTATCATGCGTTTGGCTATTGTGTTAAAATATGCGACATTTTACGATTGAGCTTACAGCTGGACAACCAGACTTGTTATAAAATCAATATAATTTATATGATCTGTTGGATCAGTGAGCTTGGGCTTAGCTTAAGAAATTTAATGACAATTGAAAAGGGAATTTGCATGGCTTTTTTAGTTGTAGGGAAAACTAACTCAAGTGCATACCAATAGGATAGAGGAAAGAGCTTGCGGTAAACCTCAAACATTTATGTAAATCTTTCTATCCATCTAAGCTTATAAAATGGTTTAAGAATTGTTATAATCTTAAATTTCACATTGCATCCCTCGAATTGCACTTACCGCATATGGATTGTCCTGATTCATCATTGGAAATGCTTAAAGTTGGAGCTTTTCTGCTCCGTACTCTGTGTGCTGGAATGAGAACAAATTAAGATGAATAGTTAAATTATATTATATCTTTATATTTATTTGAATATCTAATAATTTAGCAAAGGTTTAACTTATGCCATTTACATAAGATTGCGATTACGAATAAACAAAGTAATATTCATAATTTCAACATTTATCGCAATGTAAAATGCAAATATTGACTGCAACAGCAGCAACATTTAATGACATCTCTACGATTCAAATGTTAAAAGTTGCTGCCTTTCTTGGTAATACCCCCAGTAAGCTCTGTCCTGACTCTGTTTTTGCCCTAAGAAGTGTGTTAACAACCCAACGACAACAGGTGTTTGCTCTGCTCATGTTTGTTGTTGTTGTTGTTGTTGATGTTGCCAGATTTTTATGTTGGTTTTTTAGCTGCTGTAGAAAACTTAACGCATTTGTACTAAATACTTTCACACTTTGACTCCCTGCTTTAACTTTACAACACTGCGCCGAGTGCAATAGGAAGCGGCAATTGTTGTCTTCCGGCTGCATCAGGATGCTGCCGTTGTGGCTGTTGCTGTTGCAGTTGCATTTGTGGTTGCCGTGGGGTGTTGCACCAACGACCTTGATGTGTTAATTTGCAGTTAGGCAAACACCTGGCCTGCTAAGCTAAACACTCTATTTACCAGATTAAGTTGGCAGCTGGTTGATAACATGAATGACTTAGGCAACGAACTTTAATAGCAGCGCGAAGCAATAAGTTCGTTGCCTAAGTCTTTTGTTTAGCAGCAGCTAGAAGTTCGTGGCCAAAGTCTTTTTGCGATCATCTATTTGAAGTGTCAGCTGACTTGGCATAAGTAGAATGTTTGATTTTATTTCAATTTGCTTAACTAACAGATACCCTGTAATGGATTCAAATTTAAAACAACGTCTAATGAGGTTGATTATATTTAGCTTTAAACTACATAGATGCACGATAGCCTTTGTCGGTGAACTTTCGCACTTTTGGCAGACTTGAACTGACTCAACTAATAGATACCCTCGAAAGAGGAAAAGTTGACCAATGTAAAGTCGTTTATTTACTGACAAAGAATGTGTTAATATCGTATAGAAGATTAAATGCAAATTATAATATACTATTATTTAAAGTGTAGCTGAAAAATAAGAATAGAAAATATTAAAAACTTAAGCACTTTATTTTGTGTTGTATCTTGAATTTTCTTACGTTTCTCTTTTCATTTTATTATCAGAAACTCTCCAAAAAGTATGCTACTTACTATTTAAATTTTCACTTACTTTGCCTATATTTTATTAATATTGCGACTTATCATTTTATTCCCACCATACATCAAGATTTGGTTTACGACCCTTACTTAGTTCAATTTAATACACTTAAATTATTTAATATTCTTAATTGTGTATTAATTTTCCTTGAATTCATTTAACCCATATAATTTAAAATTCTTTTCTAAACATGCACTTTTGATTGTGGTTTCTTTATTACGATATCTTTGCGGTTCGGTTTAGAATCATTTTGGCAGCTTGAATTCCCACATTAAAATTAAAACTATCTTAGCTATATTTCCCACACGTCAGCTACAGTTAATCCAACCTATAATTCTTATAGATTATAGGGCATAATATGTAAGTGCACGCTTTGTGGAACATGAGACCCGCAATTCACTTGCAATGACTGTGGGGCAATTGTCAATATTTGCGGCACATGCAAGCAAGCATCCAAGTCATCGTCAAACGCAAATTCTTTGATTACTAGGCTAGTCGATAGTTCGAAGGTTTTTGTAACAAATTCAAGCAAATAAAGCTTTACACGCTATTTACCTAATAAAGCAAATATAAGTGCACTGTGAAAAATTAGAGATCTAATAGATCAAGTGAATATCAAAGACAGAAAGTAAATATATATTAGATTAAATACTATAAAATTCAGTTTGTATTAAGAAGTTCCCATATAAAGCTAACTTATGTTTGTCAATTTATAAAATACTTTAATAAAATCAATTCTCAATAACAAATCAAACTGATCAGCTTGAAAAACAATTCAATACATTTTCGCATAATATCCAAAACTTTTGTGCGAATCTTAATATGTATTAAAAACTTTAAGCTTTACCCTTAATTAACTGAACTGGTTTTGAATATAACTAATGCACTTCCTGCATAAAAGTAAAAACGTTTAGGAAATTCTTAAATCAAATACTATAACCT
>OY729166.1:16447467-16599967 GCA_958299025.2 Drosophila histrio | reverse complement strand
CGCTTGGCAACAAACATGGCTCAAAAGACAACAAAACACTTCAATTCGTAGTCGTGTAATAGACCAAATTGAGAAAAACCTTTAACTAAGCAAACTCTGTAGATAAAGTCGCACTTTAAATGCTCTAAAATGAAAGAAATACTGTGGGATTTACTTGAAGTAATAATCGTTGTTCCCCACTTTAAAGCCTTACTTTAGGCATTTTCTCTAAGGAAATTAAATTAACAGAAAGTTAAACGAAGTAGATAAATGCTTTTATTATTATTTTATTTGTTATCATTGTTGTCTTTGTCTTAAATAATATTTATTTGTATTTCCTTACGGAAATAAATGCAATTTCTTGTTTAATTCAAGCGGATACAACTTTAAAAGCAGATTAAATTAATAAATGCCCATCAGAAATATATACTTCTGTTTTGAATTTATGATTTGAGTAAATAATAGATTTTAATAATATTTCTGTATGCTTGTCAAAATACTTATGACAGCACTAAAGAAAGAGCATGTATGCAGACAAAAGATTTGCTGAATATGCTGACAGTTGGACAGATAGACAGTTGGACAGATAGATGGATAGGCAGAGAGATAGATAGATAGAGAGACAGGCAGACAGATAGACAGACAGACAGACAGAGACACTTGTTTTGAGCGCAGAGGCCCGTAACGGTTTCTCGAAAATCAAGTTGGGCGACTTGCAAAAGTGTCTTTCATAAATCAGTCAACGGTCTGGCTAACAGCGTCAGCTGTCAGCCGGAGATCATTTTTGGTCGCTTGGGTTCAGCTTTGGGTTCGGTAATTATGTCTCTACTCGTTTGAGTACGCTCAGACGATATGTGTGTCATTATGATCCAAGACGGACAGACAGACAGACAGACAGAAAGACAGAAAGACAGAAAGACAGACAAACAGACAGACAGACAGAAAGACAGACAAACAGACAGACATATAGACAGAAAGACAGACAGACAGAAGACTTGGTAGACTTGTCGGCTCTCTAGGGTAAAAGTTTGTTGGCCCTCAACATTTGGCTGACTTTCCGTTTTTGGCCATATTTGATTTGACGCTTTGGCCCTGCTAATGTTGCTTTTGCCGCTGTTGCCAAGCGATTCGAAGCAGACCAACTGCAACGGCTGAGTCAGCGTATTTAATTGTTGCCAAAAGCGGAAAAGTTTTGCAAGTGAAAAGTAGGCAATGAAATAGTCATTTGGAAAATTTACAATCAGCCAAAGAAATTAACTAATAAACTAAAGAGCGAAAGCATTGCCAATTGAGGCACTAAAGCCAGAAAATCTATTGCTAAACAAAACGAGTAAAGATTTGGAAGTCTAGTTACAAGAGAGTCTAGCTCAAGATTCCATTTCTCTATCAGTTAAAAAACTTAAAAAAAATAAGATTTTTATATATATAATATAATGATATAAAGATTGTATATATATATCTAGATATTTATAATAAAAATCTGAACTAAATAAAAGAAACTCATAAAATGTCATTCTAGCAATAGAATATAAGGGAAATAGGTATATAAAATCAATCACACAATGTTAAAAAGGTGCTAAAGTAATAGAAGATGATATTCAATATATTGATTATGCATCATTATTGACACTTCGTGGTTAAAATATATTGCGAAACTCTTAGCTAGCTACATTTATGACTCATTTACATATTCAGAAATATATTCCGAGCAGATGGACATGATCTAAGTGACTTTTTGAGAAGTGGAGCTGCCTCCTTCGGTCTCTTTTTACACATTTCATAAAAATAGTAATAATAGTATATATTTATTAGTTTGTTCATGTCTCTATTAGCTTATTGCCTCTCTTTTTACTTATTAATAAAGCTTACAGGGTATAAGTTGCATTTGCTTTCTATTAAGATAACTTCTATATACTCTAGGCATACATAAAATCTCATATAAAATTGTATTACTTATTTTCACCCAGCATTTTTGTGCAGTTGCATACATTTCCATTATTTCCAGGGTATAATTACTAGCAGCTATCAATTTATTCGATACATGTGACATCAGTGCATATTAGAAAATCTCTAATATCGTATTAGAACTTCATGATAATGGCTATAATTTAGTTGACAAGGTAACGCGTGTTACATATGCCTGACTTTAACAATTTTCTATGTTTACAGGGTATAATTTGCAGTACTTTTCGATCATAGATTCTCTGCTCAATGCCAATAATCGTCGGCTAGAAGAAAGAGAGCTTCTTGAGGCTGGCGAATTGCAGTTTATTGAACAGGAACCTGAACGTGTTTGTGTCGACGGGTTGACGCTTGAGTACGTGTATCTGCAAGATACAGATACATGCGAGTACGCAGCTCATTATTTCAGGCACGGCAACAGCAGTGGCAGAGGCAGCGACAGAGACAGCGGCAGCGGCAGCGGCAGAGGCAGAGGCAAGAAGAGAGACTGTGGCAGCGTCTGCTGTCAGTTGCAACTTCAATTGAAACGCATTTAATTAGTTTGTGCCTAATTTATGCTGCCATCGACAACAACATCAACGTTCAACATCAGCGTGCAACAACGAAGCTGTCATCTGGCAGTGTGCTACTTTTGATACCCTAACCGAGGGTATGATAAACTTGTCAAGATCTCTTGAAATAAAAGTAGAAAAGCAAAAAGAACTGATTTCTCTTTCAGCCAAGATTGATTGAAACCCCAATAAAGTTTCTCTAAATTTAATCAAGTTTATAGGGTATTCAAGGTTATAGCTATCTAATGACAAGCTGTTGTTGTTGTTGTTGTTGCTTTCCTGTTATCTTTTTTTACGACAGACATTAGGCGAACATTAGAGCAAATCAACGATGACGATGACAGTTACGAGTCTTGAGTCTCTGTCGATTGGTTTAGATACAAAATGCTTAAAGACGGAGTGCATTGGTGTGTGCTCAACGGCCGGACTTATAGGTCAGTACTACAAGCTGGCATTTGCCTTCTGGCCCGGCCTGGCCGGCTCGGTCTAACTTGGCCCGCCTGTGGCCCATCATAAGTTGCGCCCTCGCCAAAGACGCTCTTCAATTAATTTAATTAACGAACGTGCTTCGAACGCCTTCCAATTGACGTTGTGGCGTTTGTTAAATTGTTTAAAGAATACAATAGAGCAGAAACAATAGCAACAACAATAGCAATAGTTACTGAACGGCAGAGGGGGAAGAGGAGAGAGGAAGGAAAGACGTGGGTGTCTTTTGCTTTACTTATTTTGATAGCATTGTAAGGCTTCACAGCAAAATCTACTGAATGCGTTTCTATGATTAACTTTCATTAGATGAAATATTTTCATTTCGACTTTCGTTATTTCTACAATGTTTCCCCCCCCCTCCTTTTCTGGAATGAGGCATTCTACTTATAATAGGGCTTCGCAGTTACCCCTCGTCAGACTTGAGGTCTTTTTGACCGTTTGACGCTGTTGCCAACCGAGCTGAGGTCATGGGCTTGATATTATTTCCATTTTTCCATTTCCCAGTTTGTCATTTTGCTGCTAAAATTATATACATACGTATTGTAGGCTTGCAAGGCACTCAATAATTATTATCAGTGTTGCTAACCAAGTTTATCTAAGCTTATGCCCGACCTTTTGAACTTAAACATATTTCTTTGGCTTATTTTATTTAAATAGACTTTAATCGGCATTCTGAAGGCTTTATTCTGGATTTTCTGTCCAGTCTGATTTTGATTTGGCAGGGGAATTGCTGAGAAGTAGCGGGTAAATATATAGCTTCTTTTTATTTCCCATTTACACAAGTGAAGAATGTTGATGAAATATTAATTATAGCTAAAAATTAAATGTATCTATTGATTACTTTAAACTGTAATCATTGTAATTCCCTCTTTAAACTAGCTATGAAAATAACCTAGTGTCTTGAATGTAATCTAATTGAAAACATGCCAATTCTGGATTCTTAAGTATTTCGTTTAGTGCAACCAGTTATAATAGTAAAGTCTTCTTATTCACAATATTGGGAAAAGTAATCACTAATAATAATAATAATAATAATAATAATAATAATAATAATAATAATAATAATAATAATAATAATAATAATAATAATAATAATAATAATAATA
This sequence comes from Drosophila histrio, assembly GCA_958299025.2. NCBI lineage: Eukaryota > Metazoa > Arthropoda > Insecta > Diptera > Drosophilidae > Drosophila > Drosophila histrio. The sequence continues at coordinate 16,595,883 of OY729166.1, read as the reverse complement.
ATAATAATAACAATAATAATAATAATAATAATAATAATAATAATAATAATAATAATAATAATAATAATAAATATAATAATAATAATAATAATAATAATAATAATATTAATAATAATAATTATAATAATAATAATAATATAATAATAATTACAATAATAATAATAACAATATTAATAATTATAATAATAATAATTTTAATACTAATAATATTAATACTAATATAAATGATAATAATAATTATAACAATAACTTCAAACGGCTGATGTAATTTACATTAATTCACGAATCTACATAAGATATGCTTATAATGAAAGTTTCTCAAATAAAAAAAACAACACACAACTGCTCTGTCTGACTAAACTAGTTCTTCATCTTATTGTTTATGTTTAATTAAGTTTTAAATTATATATGCACATTTCTTGTTTGTATTAATAAATTCATCGCCAATTTTGTAGACTTTATTTGCAGTTCCGGAACGATCAACTGATCATGACTCATCCAAAGTTTACCTGCTCTTCTAAGCAACCAGGTGGATATGCAGTTAAATCTGCAACATTATTATTGTTATTGTTGTTGTCGCTGTTGTTGTTGTCGTTGTTGTTGATGACGACTCTTTGGCTTAATGAAGGGGGCATTGAAGTCCGAGGAATACTCGTATTTTGTGCGCCGATATCGCCACATGTTGATCTTTAAGCTCTTTTATTATTATTATTATAATAAAAAAAATGCAAAAAACAAAACAGAAAACAGAGAAAAAACACCAGAAAAAGAGTGGAAAAAGAGGCAAACTTGGAACTGGCCCAACTGGTTCTCCTCATTGGCTTTTGAGGAATATTTGAGGCCAGGCCAGGCCACTACTGGAGTTACACCTACTCCCGCTGGCGTGTTGTGGACTTGGATTAAAGCTTCAGCTTCAGCTTCAGCTCGTGTTGTTGTCGTTCTTCTCGCTGCTGCTGCTGTTGTTGTTGCTGTCTCTGTCTTTGTTGTTGCCTCTGCGGGGTGTGCTCTACGTTGTTTACGTTTAGCGTTGTTTCCTTCATTCCACGCTCGTTTGTTTTGATTTTTCAAAAAGGTTGGGCTAGAAAAAAAAATATAAAAAATAAAAAAAAAAACTGGATGCCCTTGTTTGTTTGTACACGGTTCGGTCTTTAAATGTTTGGTCTTTGTCTTGCCCTCTCTTTTGCACTGCCTCTCTCTCACTCACTCTGTCTCTCTCTCTCTCTCTCTCTCTCGGCCCAAAAGAGACCTTTAGCTAGGCTTTGCATTATTATTATTTTTATTTCAAGTTGCCATTGTTGGTGTTCTTTGTGCCACAAAAGCAAAACAATTTTTTTCGTTCATTCGTTCGTTCTTTAATTCTTCTATTCTTGGTTGTTGTTTCTGCTGCTTCTGTTGCTGTTGTTGTTGTAGAGCGCATTGTACTCACATGATTTGGGATAGAGTTCACGTTCAGTTACAGATTGGGATACGGGGAATCAAGTTAGGAGGGTTACGGTTACGGGTTCGTTCTCTTTGGGCTTTTGCGTAATAAGTTTGAGTGCCGCTTTGTCTATCAACTAGTTACCCAATTGCTGAGAACCCCATCAAGGGATCAGCCAGAGGCACAGTTTGCCCTTCTGTTTATTTTTTTGTTGTTTATTTTTTTTGCTGTTGTTGCTTTGTGCTTTGTTGTTTTGCTTTCTCCTTTTGCTAATTAAGATTCATGATGGGTTAATCTGTGGCTGGGCTTTGGCCAGTGCCAAGTTAACTAGTCAGTTCACTGCCAGTAGCCAGTTGACGATGGATTCCTACGTATTATATGCCTGCCAGTTTCCTACACTCGAAGAAAAGCGGCAGTAAGTTGATATAGACGTGAATAAATGATTATGTAGAAAACCGATTGGAAATACTACAGTTTTTAAAATATATTCAATTCCACTAGAGTTTGGTAATCATGAATAAATAGAGTAATGTTATAATCTAATAAAATATAATGATGATATACTCCATCACTTCTTTATATAATTCACTTTTGTATAGCTGACCACATAATATTTATTTTAAAATAATTTTTAGCATATGGGAATATTTTAAAAAATGTGTTAAACTTTGAAAGGCCAATATTTTGAATATTTTCACTCTAGAAAAAATAGAAACCTTGATAATACAATACAAATTTGAGAGTAGATTCCTGTTTCCAATTTAATAAAATGATCATATTATTAAATATAATTGGGGATTGGCAAAAATATGAATAAAATACAGAAATAATTAACTGCGAATATAATTAATGTGCTGAGAAAAGGGGTAGGCATAAAAACCTAACAAATATATAGTTTTCATAGAGAAATACATAAACTCAAGAACTCTTCTCTACATCTGAACTTAGAATGAAATGTCATGTCTCTTTCTGTATCGATTTCATACGTATGCTGGGTATAATCTTTAGTTTATTCGGCCCCGGCTCCACCTTAAATGGCATCGAGTTTTTATCTCTTGTTTCACATTTCATGAGTGTCAACAATGGGAACTGAAATTTGTTATTATCTAATTGTCTGTTGTTTCTACTAGTACTTATGCGGACTATGGAGCTCCCTACCACATTTGCCTCCTGGGAGTTGTTGTTGTTGGGGCATCGCCGTTGTCGTTTCTGATGTTGCCCCAATCCGCCCCAATGACTAACCGCCACCGCGGGAGCTGCAAACAGAAATAATAAACACCAACAAGTGTCGTAAAAACAAATTAACGGCGCACAAGCAAACACTTGTTCCCTCTGCATTCTCCCATCCCTTTGCATCTCCTCCTCAAACCTCCCCCCACCCGCACCCCCCTCTAAAGCAACAGCAGTCCCTAAGTTTTAAATGAGCAAACATTATTTTAATTTATTGCATCGCATAGCAAACCCCACTACACTAATCCCAACAACAATAATAACAACGAAGGCTACACCATTTGGTCGACCCTCTCAGTCTCTGTCTCAGTCTCCCTCCCCGCAGTCTTCGCACCCCCGCAGCATAGATGCCTTGCTTGTTACCCCTATGCTCCCTCGTTGCTTGTTCCCACATTTTCATCTGCAACTCAATAAAAGGGGGGAGGGGAGGCGTGGCAAACTGGGCGCAGCTTAACAGATTTCCCCATGGGTCCACATTTGAGCACTTCTCATATTTTCGATTTGCAAGCGACCTCGAGGGGGTAGAGAGCGAGATGTACTAAGGGTATAGATGGAATAGCTCTAAAGTGATCCTATTTAAGTGTAAATAAATTACCAAATGAAATGAAATGATATATGCAACTCCAAATATTACAAAGTTACAAAGATCGCAGCATCCTGAAAATCAAAGAAACATGTGAATTAATAGGAATAACACGAAAGAAGAGTTTGATAGCTTACCTTATAAAGTTCTTTAAGATTGGACAATAAACGATAAGTTATTAAAGAGATTTTTTATATAAGGGAAGAAGAAGTCATGTTATATATATATATCCTGATGATGATAGCTATTGTATAAGGAAACTCGTTAGCAAGCTGAATATAAAACTAGCTCTTGTTGTATCTGAGATCTAGGCGCTCATACAGACAGACGGACAGACGGACGGACGGACAGACGGACGGACGGACGGATGGAAGGACAGACGGACGGACGGATGTAAAGACAGACGGACGGACAGACGGACGGATAGACGGACGGATAGACGGACGGACAGACGGACGGATAGACGGACGGACAGACGGACGGATAGACGGACGGACCGACTGACGGATAGACGGACGGACAGACGGACGGATAGACGAACGGACATGAAAGTCGTGGGGTTTTACGTGAGCTCCTGCCACATTGGCTTAATCTCACGGTGCAATCACTGGATTAATTTATGCGTCAATCACCGCCCTCTTGGAATAAATTCCGCAAGTACCAATTTTCAGTCACTACTGTTTGGTCGTGACTTCCTCCTTGGTGTGGAGCGAGGCCTATCTAAAACCTCTGCCGGTCTATGGTGTCGCGGCACCCGGTTGTATAGCGCAACTCCACGCCGAGCCCAGGCTCTACCCGCAATTGGGTGGTAAACCACAGCCACCACGTTACTCCCCGAAGGGCCGCAACCATAGGCCAGACGGAACAAGTCCGTGGGCATCTGACCGCCCGTGGTACCAGATTAAAGCCTCCGGTCAGGCCTCGTGCCAGCAAGGACACTACCAATTTTAACTCCAAAACAGTTACGGGTTGGTGGCCCATCAAAAGCAATGAACATAGCTGTAAGGAATAGCATGTAAGCCGGCTTTCACCGACCTACAGATGGCGCAGTCTCCAACATGCTCATGGACATGTCTTCACACTGATGGGAGCGAGGTCTATTCCCACCTCTTCCGCAACTGCGGCATTTACATAATTGATCAAAGATCAAACCGTCCAAAGACGGCCAGCTATGTCCCCAACAATCCCTAAGGACTTTAGCGAAATGGGCAGAGGGCTGAGACCGCCTTCAAATCCCAAGACGCCTGTGGTACCAGACAAGTCCTCTGGTCAAGACTCGTAACCCGAAGGCTACTACCAGTAGACGAACGGACAGACGGATGGACGGACAGACGGACGGACAGGCGGACGGAAAGGCGCACGGGCAGACGGCCATGGCTATATCGACTCGGTTGGTGATGCTGATCAAGAATATATATACTTTATGGGGTCTGCCGGACTTCCTTCGACCTGTTACGCACATTTTTTTTTTGACAAACTTAATAGACCCGTTTTACTTTTATAAAGTAATGAGAGAATCAATATCCCTTGAACAATAACTATATAGTCTGTATAGTGAATATAATTTATTCTTTTCAAACATCTCTATTGAATCGAAAACAGACACAACAAAACTGTGGTGTGGGAGTTTTTTTCTGTCGAATTCGCTTGTTATAGTACAATTATTTCAACGAATACAATATACACTTGTACTCGACGTACTTTAAATAATATGTCATTAGCTAAATCCCAAAGAAATAATAATAATAATAAAATAATTGTTTTCAACTTAACATGCTTAGATTCTCCTCCTTCTACTAATTAACTTATTTCTCTTATACGAGATTTTTCTACAACTGCTTGATAAAAATGACAAATTAAAACTGCTTATAGAAAAGTTCTTCATTTAAATGTATTTCCAACACAATTTAGATTCTTACATATTTGCATTTTCTATACCCACTTCGAATGCTTTCCATTGATAATCATTTTCAATTTATCGAATTGTTATTTGCACGTCAAATTAATATACAAGTGACGTGTGCGTTGCCAGTCGAATATCGAATTAATTTGTCAATTATATAATTAACACGTCGCAAGTTGGAGTTCTCTTTGGGGTATTTATACTACATAATACCCCTACTCCAAAAGAGTAGAATATATACTCCTGCTCATTTCCCAGAACACGCCGAGAACGTGCCTCGAATTGTTTTATACCCTCGTTGAATTTATTATGAATATATCAAAGTTAAGCCTATGCCACTGGGAACGATTGATAATTTATCTAAGGGATTTCTCTCTTTGATCAGACTTTAGAGTATTTCAATTTCGGCTTGAGAAATAATATGTGTGTAGTTTTTGTCATTATTTAATTTCAGTTGATGCTTTTTTTTGTGTTTTATTCAAATTGTATATGGCTTTAATTATAGATTTCTGTGTTGTAGCCACCATTTCTGGTCACTTAATTGTGGCCGCTTCACACATGAACCTAATTATTTTCAACAAAAAGATATACATTTCCACGGCATTTCATTTGCATATAAAGAGCGGCGCTCTAATGGATCGCATTTGCATAATTTTGTGGGGTTTGGCTCTGTTTATCATTCAGCGGGAATAGAAGCCGGGCCAACTTTTAGTTGAATAGATACATCCCCTCACGCTTTACGCTTTATAACAGCCAATTTGGATTTTAATAACACATTTGGCTACCTCAGATACACACACACGGACACACACACACCTTGAAGTGTTGGTTGTGCATAACCAATGGTCGGCATAATTGCATAATTATTCTGACTCTGGCTAATATAATAATAATATGTGCCATTAAATACCACTTATAGTACTTATTGTCTTATATACAAATTTAAATTTTACATATTAGTAAAGAACATAAAAAATTTATATAAATATACCATGGCAAATTATGTTTATTAAAAGTGTGACAATTTCTTAATCATATCATAAATGTATCTTAAAGAATATGTGTGTAATATTTGATATCAAGAGCGACTATTTCTATAATAGCTCAGATATTATTGCAATTCAATTGGGATTAAGAAATACATTTGGAAAGACAAGTCAGATTATTATTAAATGTATGACAGCTAAATGAATATATTTATATCTGAAGAGAATAATTAAAAGATTTAAAATAAATTGAGAGACTTTGCTTTACAGTGTTTGCCACACCTTCTTCAAAGCGATACAGACTTCGTTATACATTTATTATACTTTAGATTATCTATAGCTGTTTTCTGTATAGGAAGGTAAATCTATATTTATCTGACAGAACACTGAAATTGTAGAGATTCGCAATTGTAATTGGATAACCTGTACAGTCTATCAACGAGGCATATGCATATGTGAGATCCCTTTCCCTCTCCTCACTTACAACCATGAGATTGTTGGGGCAAGTCGTGTCGATGGTGCGTGTTGCCAGGGGCGATCAGGCGTGGCAGCTGTACCATCTGGCAGCCTTATGAGTCACGCAAATGTCTGTCCCCGTTGCGATGCGATCCGATCCGATCCGATCCGCACCGATCTGTGATCCATATGTTTTCACTTAGAGCATAATCATTGCTATGCCCCACAACGCAGGGCCAACTTGGGGTGGCTGCAACACAACGTACAACGGAGCAGCGTCTGTTCCATTTAATGATGCATTTCGACTTAAATTTAGTGGCAAAACATTGTTCAACGCATTAAGTAATTACGATTATGTTGCATGCCTCCTCGTCTTGAGATAAATATGAAAATGCATTCGATTCATTGGCTGCAACTTGTTCGGCTCCCCAACAATATTGCAACAAGTGCACGAGGCATGCGGCAATTGGGGGCAAGACGATAGACAAGGGAGAGGGGTGCAGGCAAGGGGGGGGGCAGTGTAGGTTACATTGGGGCCATGTGGTGGAGTTTCTACATTCAGCTGGAAGATCTACTGCCTAAAGATGATGTATCTTATCGAGAGGGAACTCTAGCTAAGTGATTGAATAAATCAAATTGAATCGTTTTAGTTTCCCATATATCTAATCTAGTGTTTAAAGTATTTAAAATGCTATGCTTTCATAATGTCAATTATACAAATGATCTGCTCAATGTCACAATAATTGAAACACAAACATATTGTGTCTATAAATTGTGTATATGTTGTGATTGTTGTGTTTAAAGAACTCTTATATAGTTTAGTCTAAGATACTTCAAGGAACTATTTAATATCATTGTCAGATTAAGTCTTTATACCTTTAGAAACATAGATTGTGATAGTTTCCCAGTTTCACAGCTGACAACAGCTATGTAGCTTCCACATCTAATACCCTATATGCTGTCCAACAACTTGATAGTAATATTTTATACATAAATATTCATGTACTTTAATCTGGTTAGAAAACATTTGAAACATTTGGGCAAGGAATGAAAGGACAACCATTCATTATGGCTCCACCATTTATCAAGTGCATAGCATTGGGCGCTGTTCCAACGGAACTGCCTGTCCTTCTTTTGAGTTAGAGGGTGTGTGGTGTGTCTAGGGGGTAGTTCTGGGTGGCAGAGCTAACTGCCAGTTATGGTCAGTCGGCAGTTGACCGCCGCGCGCCAGAGCAATCCATCAACTTCATGAGGAGCAAAATGCGCAAGTGTGCGTGTAATTTCTGTGAGGCCGCACACTTATCGAACATGCCATGGTTTTGTGAAAGAGGGGATAGGGGGGGAGGAAGTAGACAGCACCTAGTACATATGTATATATAGTATATATGTATGAGAGTTAGAGCAACCCCACAGTACTGTACAACAGTCTACATACACACATATATAGAAGTCTACCATCCATCAGCTAACATCACTCACTCATTCAAACATTCATACCATTTTCATTTATTTTCGCTTTTTTTCTTTGCTTTACTGTATTGTTTTTGTTTCCTGTGTTTGTGGCACTTCATCAACATCAACATCACAATCATAACAGTCAAGTCCTTAAATAAACCGTTCAAATAGGCCCAGAAGAAAGGGTTAGCACAAGACGAAGGAATTCTTCAACTCAAGATGTGATTCTGATGATAATGGATTACCGTTGGGAACTTGAATTATCTTTTAAACTAAAGTTCTTTTAGTGTAGTGGATGGGGATAGAGTGAAATTTCCTATATATACCAGCAACGAGACACAGACCTCATCTAAATATTAGTTATTTATTTAGTGTTAACTAAAGTCAGTCTACAACAAGGATTGTTTGTTTGTTAAATAAATAATATTTTAAAATATTTAAATTTAAGCTTTAAAGAGATTTTTAATTCTCTATCCGTTTGCATATATCTAAAATCATTGTGGAATTGATTAAATTTTAATTACATTCCTTAAGAATACAGTTTAAAGTTAATGTATGCTCGCACTGCTTTTGGACGGTCCGTCTGTTCGTTCTGAAAATATTTGGATGCCCCATCGAAATCCCATTGGCTTTCCCATTGCGATGTCAGCTTAGGACCTCACATCGCATTTGATGTCGAGCTGCTGCCGTGCATGTCTAAGCCTGTCAATCGGGCCACGCATCCTTCAATCCAATCACCCAATCACCCAACCACCCAACTCCCCAAACCTCCCACACCGAATCCCGATGTCCTAACTCACACAGCATGTGAGTATTTTTGTATATTTTTTTGAATTTGTATCTGCTATTTGAGAGTCTGCACGTTAATATTTGGATTGCGTGTATTTGTATTTGTTTTCTGGTTGTGTTTCCTGTGCAGAATTGGTTGCGAGAGGATTTGAAGGAAAGGAGGTGTGCATATTGTGGGAGTTGGGGGTTGGTGGTTGGGGTTTTGTGTGGGCACAGTGTGTTGCCAAAATAAATCCGCTATAAGCCCCTTGCACAAAAATGTTTTTCCTATTTTGCATAAAAAGTTGCGCTTATCCCTTTCGCATTCGCATATTTAAATTTCGTTTCTCTGATATTTGAAATTCGATTTTTGTATATCTTTCTTGTCGCCTGCTCTCTACTCTCTGTCTCTACTTCTTCATCTCTTCCCCTTTTGATTTTCACATTCACCGCTCGTCGTCTAATTCGGCCGTGTAGCACATCCGGATCCGTGTAGTATTCCAATGGCAGCTTTTTAGTTGCATGCTTATCATTCAATAGGTTTCGTGTGCCACGTGTCTGTTTATTTTATACTTCAAATTTACACACACACACACAGATACACGCAAACTCCCACACACGCACACTTGTGTTGGTTGCGTGTGAAAACTCACAAATGACGAGTGGATTTGGGAAACGGGAAACGGGAAACGACAACGCTTCTAGTCAATGTGGGTGGCTCGGACTCAGGTTCCCAACTAACCCAGGAGAATTTCCTACGATTTTAATTGCAACTGACAGCGAATTCAGCACAAGCGACGACAGTTTAATAAGCAACTCGAGACGTTAACCAAGGTCCTGTAATAATACACTTCACATGCCAGTCCTCTACAAATTATTTGCCTAGCCAGAGGAGGTTGAGTTATCACTGGGAAACACAAGTAACTTATAGTATTAGTAGAAAGGAATTCAATTAAATTGATAAAAGTAAAAGATAATATTTCTTAATTTTGCATACTTTATTCGTTACATGTTGAAATGAAAATTGAATAAGGAAATATTTTTAATAAAGTTATTTTCAAGGAACTTTATCGCTTTATTTGTATGTAACTTTCGATATGTAACTTTTATCTCATGTAGAATATTGCACTGAAATAAATTCCTTACATGTCAAGCATAATTTAAGAGTTTCCAAGGAAATATTTGATATTTGTAAGGGGAAATTAAATCAAATGTCATTTCAATTTCGTGTCAAGTTTGTAATAAAAAGTATAGCATATTTCTTGGGGCAGGATGGTATAGAGTCTTGTGTTTTAATAATTTCTGCGAAACTAGATATCAGTTGAGTTCTTTTATAGCAGAAAATCACAAAAATAGCACAAACAAAATGTATATTATATTTATAACTTAAGTTTATGTCATATTCAATACTTATATTCTATTTTAAGGCTACTTTTCGGCATAATTCTGACAATTACATGCTTTTATCAATTTTGATTTCCAGACAACTGCTCATAAATTATACAATGGAATTTTTGGTGGAAATTATAAATTCAGAAACGGTTTGAGCTGACAAACTTGGTTATATTCTAGATGGAAATATGCTTTGTGTGTGCGAAGAGACATTGCAATGCCACTCAAGGACCTTTATGCAGGACCAGCAAGTGGAGCTGACAGTGCAGTTAGAGCAAAGGTCAGTCCAAGGACAAGGAAAGATGCCAGCGAAATGCACACAAAATAAAACAGAAGAAAGAAAATGTTTCTCTTATTAAAATCGATATTTAGTGGGTAAGAATAGAAGAATGGGGGAAAGAGGCTGTGGTAAATAGAGGGGGGTGTGGGGGTATTTGCATTAAATTATGCGACGAGCTGCGGAAATGTTTGCCATCAAATGGGGGGAAACAGATGAAGAAGAAGAAGAAGAAGTAGTAGTAGCAGTAGCTGTAGAAGAAGAAGAATAAGCAGCAGAACTCAGAACGCAGCATCGTTAAGTGCGGCGGAAACAATTTCACTCTTCAGCACAAGGAAAGCCATAAAAGGAAATAAAAGGAAAGCAACTACAGACGTCGACGTCGGCGTCAACTGCGACGGCGACTGCGACTGCGAGGCATTTGTTAAAGCGAAGCGCCGCAAACAAATTGTAACAGAAATCCTTCAAACATCTGTGAATAACTCGCCCAACCCCCCTACTTGTCACTGCCTCCACGCCTCCGCCCCTTCCCTGCTTTTGCCATTCAGCCAGAGCTTACACACACACACACTCACACACACATACATATGTGTGTGTGTGTACTTGTGTATTTGTAATTGTTTCCTTTTTGCTTTATGAGTTTTTCATGTATCGCACAAAGTGTCACCCTTTGCCACCCCCTGCCAGCCCCCTAGCACACATGTCTTGCACCTGCGTGTCCACCCCCACACCCTCACCCCTTCCCGCCATCCATCGTATCCCCCTACTTACTGCGTGCAACTTTTGTGGAGCGCATTTTAATCGTCGTCATTAAGGCGGCAGCGCGTGCAAAATGTCCTTTTATTTCAGTTTTTTTCTACATTACTCACTCGCAGGATATTTTCTGTTTTTTCTTGCTTTCCTTTTTTTGTTTTTCCTTTTCTCTGAGCGCTTAGCCATTGCAGCCTGTCCAAAAAAAAAACAAACGACATCAAAGTGCTGCAACAACATCACGTCAAGAAGGGGATTATAATGCATTCCTGCAAGTCAACGGAAAAGCTAAAAAGGACACACAGCATCCTGTAACAACTGGTTGTCTTCTCCTCCATCTCGAACTGCCTTGGAATTGGAATATATACAATGTCAGCTATTCAAAATAAAATTAATTAGTTAAACATTAACCAAAGCATTCAATTTTAATTTGGTATGATCAAAAGCTGAAAAAATACTTGAATCTTTTGCATTTGTTAAATTGTATTCAACATCATTTGAATATATGTTTATTTTAACTGAAAAACTCAATCAAATACTTGAAATTCTAACATCTTATCTTATTATATAAAAGCATATTTAAATGGAATTGTTATTTAATATTTGTTGAATAAATTAATAAATAATATCAAACTTGATTTTATTTTGAGATTAAATAAGCGCTTATATATTAGTATATATAAATATAAATGCTATTCAATAATTATCAAATAAATTAATAAATAATTGCTATATATCAAAACTTAAGCTATTTTATATATAAATTATAAATAAATTGCCTAAAAATTAAAAAAAAAATAATCAAATGTAAATAAAATGCACATCAGATGATTAACAAAACTTTTTTAAATTAAAAACTGAGATTGTCAGTAACTCAATTCCCCTGAGAACTCAATTGTTAACGGGAAGTGTTTGGGTAAATACCCAGATGAATTTAAAATCTACTCTTTGAAGCCATTGTTTAATATGTCCTATTAATTATGTAAGAATTTTGCCTCATATTTTGTACAAATGAGTCAGTTTATTTTATGGTCAGGCCTTTGGCCTCTATGTTACTCGTATTAACATTTACAATCGAATCGAAAACACCCGAAAAAGTTGCAGCCAGGCGTAAAATATTGTGGGTCAAAAGTGTGGAAAAGAGGCATGAGTTGTTGGTTGGAAGAGGAGAAAAAAAAAGAAAGAATCATTAGACACAGCTGGACGCCAACTGAGCTCGACTAATAACTTTCAATTGCGGTTATGATGGACCAAGCCAGCATAGAATAGGACAGCCAACAACAGGATAGAGTAGGATGGAGCAGGACAGGAGACAGGAGGCAGGCCATGTCCTTGGACGCCTATTAAATATTTATAAAATGTGTTGTAAGTAGGAAATTGTGTTCGTTCGCTTTTCAATGGCATACAAAGTCATTCAACCTATGCAGAGCCAACAAGAAGTGTCCCTTCATCAAGCCCCATTGACCATTTACCATTTGCCATTTACCATTTGCCATTCAGCATGTTCCATGTCCATCTAAGAAGAAGCTCTTCTTATTTATTTATTTATTTATTTTATGCCTGTGCCTCGTTTGCTGCCTCTTTGTGTGCCATTTCCAAAAAGCGCAAACTTATTTTAATTTTAATAGAAATTAATGAGGTAATCTTCTTTCGGCGTTTTCTTTGCCTTTCCCAGCCTTGTCTATCCCCTGCCCTGCCCTGCCCAGCCCTGCCCTGCCTCCCTTTTGGCAAATGGATTTTAATTTTCAGCTGTCCACAAAAGGAAAAACTTTTACCAAAAACCAAAAATTTCTGCCGCCTCGTTGTACAGATTTATAATTGTTGGCTGATAAGCAGGAGGAGTTTGGTGGCTGAAGGGGGGTTGGCTAGAGGGGTGTTATTTAAATTTTTTATATTTAGCTGAAAGTCACACAAAATGTTTTTCTTTTCTTTCCGCCCTCAGCGGGTTCTAAATAATGTTTATCTTAAAAATTGAACAAGAAATCAATCACATTATGAGATATATTTCAGTTTAAAATTGGTTTTTATTATGATATTTGATTTTATATAGTTTGAAATTAATAAACAAAATAAAATATAGTTGTTTTAACTTATTAAGAGATGTTCTAAGAGTCTATACAGTTTCCAGACTTCGTTTTAGGATAATTCCTATATTTTCTCTACATCTGAGAATTCAGCATCATTCATAAGTTATTTAATCTAATGTGGGTAAAAGATACGAGGGTAAAAGCAGCTTTGTTCTCGCTTAAATTGCTTCTGTTTGTGTACATGAGGTTCAGGTTTCTTCAGGGGACCGGACGGAGGAGGAGGAGAAGGAGGAAGTGGAGGCAGCGGAGGCGTCTCCATTCCTTTTATACCTTAACCATGTCATAGGCACAAATAAAACTTTCGCAACTTTTGCCAGAGGAAATGGAAAGAGGTAGACGCTCAATTTACCTTATTCGTGTGGCATTTTGGATCGCATCGGTGAGTTTTACGGTTCTACTTCAACTTCTTAGACAAACACACGCGCTGCCTATGATAATACTCCTTTAAAAATGAGGGTTCATTACAACCTGAGGCAAATTAAACGATCCGAGGAGAAAATAACTATCTTAGCTAAGTTATCCAAATCGGTTACTCAAATAAATTCAAAATATAGCAGAGTATGCAATGAAATTGAAAATTATGTAAAATTATGTAAAATATAATTATATTTACGAAGTTGGAGCTCTAAACATCTTCTGGCTGCGGGGACTCTAGAGGCTCTCAAGACAGACTTTACCCAGATTCTAGAACCAAGACAACCACAACATTTCTTGCATTGATTTGTAACATTATTTTGATGTAATTGGCAGTGATGTACTACTTCTCCGAATACAACAAAGTGACAGAAATGTCAATGATATGTGAATGAAATTGAGTTAGCCTTGGAAATGTAGTTGCATCTTTTGTATAGAATACAAAAATTGTCAGAAATTGTAATCAAATCCTTGTGAAATCTAAATTTAAAGTTATAGCAATGGATACGTCTACGATTAAAGTTAATTTTAGCCATTCTCCACGATCGATTTGGCTGGAAAAAACAACTGAGCCAGCTAAAACGACGACTGGCCATGAATATCCCATAGTGGAAGCATTTCATTTCCTGGATTTTTTAACATATCTTCTATACATTTTCCTGGCGATGGGACTTGTTATCGGTATAACAATTTTTCTGTTTTTCATCTGGCAATATTTTCTCGGTGATGATTAAATTTTATATATATTTGATGGGCAGATTCAGACAGTTTCTTGGCATCAATCATTTCGATGTAATAATTGTTATTTCTTTTTGAAGAGAAATTTATATTAAAATATTATTTTAAATAATCTTTTTGTATATTATATATTTGTCTATGCTACAAACGGAATTATTACAAAAGCAACAGACATTAGAACTGAAAAACATAAAGTTCTCCTGAGAAGATTCGTAGGAAATATCCGCTGCAATCTATCTATATATCTTTCTATCTATAAACGTTGTATCGTAGATATATAATACATATAAGTAGTTCTGTTGAAAACCTAATTACAGTAAGTATTATAAATCTTTTGTACGTTGCATAAAACATCCATTCTTATATATTCTATACACTTTTCTGTTGTATCTTCATACTTGTCTCTAATCTCTATATTTATATAGCTGAATTCTCCTTTACTTTAATTACTATGGTTGCCTATATCTTCTAGTTATATTACTAAAGATAAATCGTATTCTATTGTAAGATATTGGCTCTTTTCTACCTTAAGATACGGCAATTTCTTTCTGCTCTAGTTTGACTTTTCCCCCGACTCTATTTTGATTTTCCCCAACACACTTTTCTCATCACGTTGAATTTGCCTGGTCGAGTATTGACCGAACGCGTAATTTATGCAAATATTCCAATTTGCTGAACTGAAACACTTGGCGAGGGAAGGCGGCGGGGGAAGCAGCGCTGCCGAAATAATTGCGTCGATTTATATGAGGAAAATCGGTGTGGGGGAAACTTGGCGCCTGCTGCTGCAGCTGCTCATTACCCTTTCTGGCAGCCACCCTGCATCCGTAGTTGCTTCTCTGGCTGCTGCTGCTTCTGGCTGCTGCTCCTGGTGTGCTCCATCAAGTGGGTATTTTTCGTACACGAATAAACTTTATGGCGCCATTGTAGCAAAGTGTCGCCTTCGTCGCCGACGGTCCTGCTCCGAGATGACATAATAAACTTGGATATTAGAAATTCGAGTGAATTTGGTAAGCTCTCTCGCCCAGTGGACCCACCCGACCCAGTGGCCAGTGTGAAAGCTGCGAGGCTTCATTATGTGAATTCTCCCTCCTTATTAACATAATGAAACAATGAAATAAGAAGAAGTAACAGCTACAGTTCCTGTTCCCGTTCCCTCTCCCGCTCCCTCGCCAGTTGATGGCATTGCTGGTCATAAGGGACTCGGTGAAGCCGAGCGGCAACTTGGAAAAGCTGTCAAATGAACGCGATATCTTTACGCATTATGCTAATAAATTTACAACAACACACAGATGAAAAAAACTGAGCAAAACTGTGGAAAAGTCTAATGAAAAAAAAAAAAAACGTCCAGACTTGCCCAGAGATTGGACCCAGATTGAGGAATCACGATGGAGCGATACACCTGTCCAATGTAAGCCCAGAAACTCAATAGGTTATCAGCCGCAGCCAAGGGATTTATGCGTAGAACTTTAAACAAAGTGCTTAGTTTGCTATTGATAGCAATATGATAGTCAATTGGATACCCTATAATCTAATAACTGAATAACACTAATTTATTACTTTAAAAACTTGAATCCCACTAAATTTAAATTCAATGAGAAGTCCTAATTTCAATTTCTAGCTCTGGTTTTAAGCTCGACTTAATTTACTTTAAGCCCAAATTATAGGTTTAATGTATAAATACTAAAACTTTTCCCAAATACCCCAAGATGATAGGGCATATTTGGGTGCCTCGTCAATGTTCGTCAATAGGTCTTAACAATTCCTTGGCTAGTTGTTGGAGTGGGTAGATGGCGGGGAAGAGTGGGGTGGGGTGGGAAGTTCTTTTGGCCAGCTGCTCATTGGAATTATGTAGCACGTGCGAGCTTCCCAATCATCAGGGCGAGAACGCCTGGAGAGTTCGTCACAGGATTTGATTTGCGCCTACTCAAACCTCAGGCTGCTTTTTGGTTTATGCTCTCTGATTATAAGTCACAAATTGGCTTGGCCCAGTGGCCGGTTTCTGTATGCAGACGGAGACGGAGACGGAGAGGGAGAGGGAGAGGGGAGAGGGGAGAGATGGCAATGGCAATGGCAATGACGATGGATACGGCTCGTTGGCAGCGAAAAATATTTATTTTATTTATGACAGTTCAGTTTACAGGCATTGCCATCCGTTTTGTCTCCCCATCCCCATCCCCACTTCCAACAAAAATGGCCAAATTCACTTTCAGCCAAGTCTCTGACAAACTTGGGACTTCCTACCATTTGACGCAATCAGTTTAATGCGAGGCCATCGAAGTGGAAGTCAATTTTGATTGCGAGCCAACAGTCGTTGTATCTCTAGTATTAACCAAATGAGAATACTTACACATCTAATGTCTGTCGGTCTCCGGAATATCTCAAAATATATCGTAAAGAATATACACTTATCAGTGATATATGCTTCTTAATAAATTAACAATTTTATTTCTTATTTACTAATTAGTTTATTTTCTTCTCTGGAATTATGCAATCCAAAGGAATAATAATAATTTGATACAGAAATGTGGAGCACATTAAAGGAGGCACAGTCTATAAAGTATTTATATGCCTTCCGTCTCTATCTATGCAAAGTAGTCTTTAAGTCTATCCATAAATAATTTCACATAAAAAGAGTAAAATTTATATATATCATAATATTGACAACAAAAGATACAATTCATTGGGCTTTCATAATGCATTCCTCCTTGGAATGCGCATTCAAGTTTCTCTGCTCGAAATTCACTGTGAATATAATAGTTTAATTGTCAATAATAATTTGATATCAATAGCTTAAATAGCTGAAACTAATTTGGCATTAATTAGTAAGCAACATATCTTAATAAATTTATTATAATAATCCATTGAATCGAATCAAAATTGCAGTTGCTTGTATAGCGAAATATACTCGTAGAATACCCGACATTAAAGCCAAATGCTTAGCAAAGTTGTTGTTGTTGTTGTTGCGGTTGAAGTGGCCACGCCCCCAATGTAAAATTGTTAAGAGGGCGGTCGTCAGGTGTAACTCTGGTCGCATTTTGCCGCCAAATGCTTTTCGCTTAATGAGTTTTCTACTTGCGGTTTCGAGGAAAATTTGTGCAAAAATGCGCCACTTTAGGAACAACATAAAGTGGAGGAAACGCCCGGAGGAGGCTTTTACCTTGTGAGGCTGTTTTGGGGGTAAAGGGGGTGATGGGGTTTAACGGGAATTGAGGGGGTGGAGAGGGGGCGTCTTTGCTGTGTTCGTTGTAAATGTTTTAGTGGTTACTGCGTTTAAGTCATTAGAGAAAATTCTTAGCTAAAGTGCGGCATAAAAGGAGTGAAAGGTGGGCGTGGGGTGGTAGGTTGCTTATAAGTCTTAGAATTTGGCATCTTTTGTGAATGCTGGCAGGGGAAGTGGGTGGTGGGTAGAGGGTAGAGGGAGAGGGGCTTGGCAACCGCAAAGGTGGCAATGTGGCAATGCTTAAACCCGAAAATTGCTGCCAGTAAAGCGTCTTTTATCGCAAAGCCTTGAAAATGCTCAAAGTTTTCATTTATTTTAACTTAAGCAATTAATTTGGCAGAATTTTCACACACTTGCAACGCATATTTAAATATTTGAAGTAATTTTAAATTATATCTTACATATCTAATTGCAAAAGAAGTAAACTGTATAATTAGTTGCTTAAATATATGTAAAGTTAAATAAGACTAAGGCCAATGACAACTAAAATCTTAGTTGTAAGACTAAAGACAATGCTTTGTCTAATTGTTAAGCTAATGCTAATTATAATGTCATAGCTAATGCAAATGTTAATGCTCAAGCTGATGATAATGATAATCATATTGCTAACTATAATGATAAAGATAAAGTCTATGTTCACGATAATAATAATTTAATAAATAATTATCATTTAGGTATATCTAAATTATCCACACTTACTGTTAACTCTGCAGCTTCATTTTGCTGATAAACTGTATAAATTACAGATGTAATTAGAATTTAGTATTAATATATAAAGTAGTATTACATTTAGATTAATATAAGTTCCCTGGGATTCTGTTTTCTTTTATAAATACGATATTCGCTTTTGCTTTCAGCATAAATTGAATACACTTACCCTGAGCTATAGTATTATGAAAATATATAGTAAAACTGCTACGTCTAAATTGGAATAGTTAACTTAATCACAAAGTACATTTTAAGTTCAATTACTATAAGAAATCTTCTACCTGGAGTGCCATGGATATTTCTATGTTTTTACACTTCTCTATAAATAAATCTGACTAGAAAATTCAATTGACTCAAACTCTGACTGTGGTAAAGTTCTCTTGAGACTGAAATTCTAGTTAATTCGCACCGGCTGAGTGAAATGTCTGTCTACACAAGTGAAAGAGCATGGGAAAAAGAGTATGAGTTGCTCTTGAGCACAATTTAACGATGCTCTTTACTGCGTTTTCTCTTAAATAATATGCACTCAATTGTATTTCGTACTCTTAACTCTGCTCTAACGACAGCTCTCTTTGCTTAGCCGCTCAGCTGTAATTTCAACTCGCAACGTTTTGTATCTTTGAGTTCTCAAAAGTATCTCAAAGACAAGCAGGCAGGCAGGCAGCGATTTTCTCTGACATGGGAAAACTCAAATTATACAAGTATCTTAAAAATCCAAACTTGTCATGAGTATTCCAATTGTCCAATTGCAAGTTGAAGCAACTCTAGAAATGTTTTATAGTATCTACAAGTCTGTAAACTCTGCATATTAATCATAGTATATGCCTGTAACAAATTGATATACGTCTATACGTATCTGTATCTGTATTTGTATCTGTATTTGTATTTGTATTTGTACATCAGCTAGACAGCGTGTCGTGTATTTTATTTCTTATTTATGTTATATTTGCCAGACGCTTTAAATGATATATATAAATAGCAAATGAACGCTAGTATTTAGCACATGTTTATCAATAAATAAAGCAAATATCTTAAAAATGGATGGTCGTTAATAAGATATGTCTATGGTCTTCTTTTTTTTGGCAGATATTATTTATAACTCATCATAATTTGTTTATTTGCATGTATTTTATGTTGGGATTTATGTATAATGTCAATAGTAATACATATGTTAATTGTATATAATAACATATTATATTATCATTATTGAATAACTAACAGTAGCATATTAAAGTGTATTTCCTGTATAATGTAAATAACACACATTCTTATCTAACAATTGTTATAGTTATGTTTTAATTAATAGTTCTGATATCACATATAACCCTTGTTAATCTTGCATTTAGTTTTTCAGTTAGGTAAATAGGAAACTCCCCTGTTTGCATGGAAAACCTTTAGAAGGTTGTTAATTCCTAAGGTTAAAATATCGCACCTTTTGGGACTTAAACAACTTGCCAAGAACTATGCGACGGGGGATTCAGGGAAGGGGTTTCAAAGCGATTGCCGACGACTGCGGCCCCGTGCTGTCTTCAAAGTTCCGTTGGTGAGCCAACGTTATCGCTTAAGTCCCACAGATGTCGTATACACTCACACACACTCACACTCACACCCACACTGTCAGTTGTATTCACACTCGTTGTTCAGTTGTTGTATTGTATTCATTGTATATACATAAGTACGAATGCGAGTTCGAGTATTTTGCCGCTGATAAGCTGCGCGCGCACATTCAAATATTTACAATAGACATTTGTACTAATTACACTGTACATATTTAGTTAGATTATACATATATATATAGTATATATATAGCTCATAAATACAGTGGTGTGAGTGTGTGTTAGGTTAAGTGGAACAAGACAAGACAGTTGACCGATTGTAATTGCTGAAATACGTTACAAAATGGTCACGATTTGTCAATTCACAATTGCCAAACGACGTCGCGCATAAAATATCCATTAATCTAGACATGAAACTTGATGAACTTTGTAAATAGATACATAAAGGCTTGCATTGTTTTATAAATTAACTGAGTATCTTTAAAAAATTCTAAAATATTGCAAATCTGTTTACTATAATTTGTAATGCAACATTACAGCACTTAAAAATTAAGAGAAGGGAGTTTAGTTTATGTTTGATTGTTTAATACTTCAATGTTTATAATGGTGTCATCTCAAATAGATTATTTCGATAGATTTATAAGCAATTCTCTAATCTTCTTTATAATTTACAATAAATGTTATAGAAATTTATTAATTTCTCGTACATTGACAACAGTTGTCATTGTTTTTGTTTCTGTCAATCAGTTATCGTTTTTTTCTTCTTCTTCTTCTATCTATCTATCTATCTATCTTTTCTTGTTGTTGCTATTCGTGTTTGTTGCCTTTCAAGCTGTTCTTATCAAGAGCGTAATTAACGTGTTCTATTTTTAGATGTCGTCTTGTAGTTTGCTCTACGTCTTCAGTCCCTCTATCAATTGTATCATCAATTGACTTTTCAGTTGTCGCTGTCGCTGTTGTCGGACTCGAACTCAGACTCGGAATCGGACTGAGGCTGAGACTGAGACTGAGACTCGGCTGGGTAACGAGTGTGAGCACAAAGAGATTATCAAGCTGGAAAATCAACAGTAGCCGACATTCGAGCTACTGTATCTCGGTTCAACGTTGCGGCATTATAAAGGCAACAGCGGCAACAGCAACTGAGGCAGCAACATCGACTGCGGCAGCATCTGTTGTTGATTGTTATTTTTGCTGTTGATTTAATAAATTAAAACCCGTAAATTAACTGTGAAGGCAAAACGACGCGCGACAAATCAAATAAATAAATAAATGGCAAGCAAAAGCTGAAGACGACTCTTCTACACAACAACCAGAAAGAGATAGACCCCCAGGGGAGCGAAAGAGTAGGCATATGAATTCGCCAATTGATGTGGCTTGGACGTCAATTGAACAATTTCGAAAATCATTGCACGCTTTGAACTCTATTTTGGGCATGATAAAGGGTCACTTTGGGTTAGTTCGAACTAGTTGAAACAGATTAAAAACGTTTTGGAAATAATATCGCATACTTTCTAATTCTTTTTTTTTCAAAATCGAATCTGTGAGATACTTCTATAGGTTCTAAAAGACAGAGAAATAATTTCTTAAATTTATTCCTATACTTCTCAATTCAAAAGTTAATATTTCATGTCATTTTCAATCAAATTTCACTTTAGAAATATTGATAAAAATAACATTTAAACTACTAGATACGTATAACTTGATTGTTTGAGAAAATATCAATTCTAACAGTTTAAAACATCAAAATATATCAAGTAAAAATTATAGAAATATACAAATATAATCAATTATCAAACACATACTACATCTAAATCGATTCCCAGCAAATTTGTCAATTCTAACAGACTTAACGACAGTGTTTCAATCGAAATACATTATAATTATTACAATTTTGCATATTAAATGGGAATTAAGATTTTAATAATTCATTTCAGTTCACGTTAATAGATATTTCCACATTCGTTATATACTATATTCTATTTTTATCGCAAATTATGGTATAAGCAATTAATTTAGATTGCTGTGATGCCTTACAGTTTCAGCAATTATTTATTACAATTAATTATAAAATATTGCTATCAAATATGACTTATCTGACAGAATAATCGTATGTATATCATTTAATACGATTGCTATCATTTCTTATATATATGTCATATCTGTTATAATTCCAACTGCAGCAATTTCCATCGATTGCTGGAAAATTTACCATCTCTAGCAGTGTAAACTTTAGTATTTCGTACGAAATAACTTCGATGTTTGATTTGGATTTTGCCTTGCAGCTTATTTGTGTTATGTCCTTTCACTTTTCCGGTTTACATTTTACTTCCTTTCGTTTCTCGTTATCTACCTACTTAGGAAGGGGGGGGGGGCAGGAAACAAAAAATGGAAACATTTGCGTGGCTTCCCACAGACACAGTAACTAACATTTAGATGTAAAACCCGAAAATTAGCACACGTGTGCAGGGCGCTTGGACGAGTCAATGATAAACCCACTAAGCTGAAAGTATGCGACCCTATGGGCACATCAATATCCCTCCCACCGCCCACCGCCCACCTTTTACATCCCACCTTCCATTGCCACTCCTCACACTGTTTGTTTAGCCTCAGTAAAATGGGGGACACAGCTGGCAGCCCGATGACGACTTATCAATGGGTCCCATCTGTGTTAATGATGCCCTGGCGTTTTGATAACCGTTAGGTATCTGGCCATACCGGCACGTGTGCTCCGTGTTGGGCTATCGTATGTGCACTGGGACTGCGACTTGGACTGGGACTGGGAAGGGAAAGAGAAAGGGAAGTTACCTCCCCGCCATCCCACAACTCTACAAACAATCGTTGTGACTGCCCCCACATGGTATTTGTACAATATCAGCTGTGATAAAACCTTTGGTAAACTCCAAGTCCATCGGGCAGTCAATCGTCAGCTTTGCTTTGAAAGTCGTTAACCCCCTTCGTTGGATAATGCAACATGATTGATTTATCGTTAGGGTCGACCCAGGGTCCATCTACAGGGCTGCAGTTCCCCCTAACTTAATTGGGTTCGAGGGCGATTTGGTGCTGAGAGCTGCACTGAATTACATTATTTAACTATTATAACGGTGATCGATGGATCCACGAAGGTGACCCAATATCTTTAATTATGACTTTTACTTTCTGATTCAGTTCATTTATCAACAAGACTATTATTGTGAAATTTAGTAAGTTTTATTAATGTAGTAGACCTTTAGGTCTTAGATGTTAATGTCCTTTTAGTTAGAGCACAGTTTGTGGTATATTTATATAGCTTCTAGATATACTCTCGATAATTTCAGTCAACGTTTATTCAGGGAAATCAGTAGTATGATTAAGACTACCTCTTTTCCTGGATTTCAAATGAACAAAGCGTTATTTCGCTTACCAGAGCAGAGTTATGACTAATCATTATTTGAATTGCAATACTATTTATACTATCAATCGATTATACTCCAACTTCTGTTCATTAATCGAACAGAACTTCATTGAGCTTCACTCAAGCACATCACTAATTATAGACAAGTTTGATTCTCGATTGTAGCTGGCAAGTTAATTCAGTATTATCGATAGTATCGACAAATTGTTATGCAATGCAGCTTATCGATACTAACAATAGTATTTGTTTGACATCTGCTATATATTATGAACGATATTTGTTAAGCTTATCTTCAGTATATGAGTAATAACAGCAAATTTGACTATCGACAGTGACTTGTCAGTCAATTCAATGTGTTATCGATAGTATCGATAAGTTCTCCTGTATCTCATGTGCTTGAGCTCCACTTGAGCATTGCCACTTGGGTGCAGAACATGACAACGTGTGTTGCCAGGCGCCATCTAAAATATATATGACTCTCATCCGCCTCCCAATCCGGCCCACAACATATTGTATACCGCTTAGGGGGGCAATGTGAAGTGTGGCACTTCAATTCCAATTCGACAGCAGCCAATTGCAAATCGCAGTTGAAACAGGAACAAGAACAAGAACAAGGCTCGGGGGTGCACTCCAGTTGGCAGTTTTTGTTTTGAAGACGTTCTCGTCCTAGTCCTCGTTCTCGTCCTCGTCCTATCGTCGCCTGTTTCTGTTTCTGTCAGTTTGCCTTATCCACTTGGGACACGGAACAGCTGCATACGAGGGGGGATCGCCTAAGGGCAGTGCATGCATTGTTGTTCTCCTTATCCTCCGCCTTTTTGTTGCTGTTGTTGTTGTGGAGCTCCTTCACATATCCTGTGCAGAAATTGAAAAACTACTGGAGCAAACTTCAAGTGAGACGTGCTGTGTGTCCTGTCCAAGTCACGAATCGGACACTCTGATTGAAATTCTAAGCATTGCTCCTCTGTTCGCCTTCGGGACAATCCATTGATGGACGATGGCTCCTCTCGCATTACAACTAATTACAAAGCGACCCATATCGAATACTACTTATGTGTGTATTGTTACGCCTTTCAGGAAGACCATTTCGCCGAGTTCATTTGGCCATATGTTCGACTGCAGCTATGTAGTCTTAATTATCGGCAGCATGAAAAGGCTGTTGGCCAAAGATGCGCCGCGATTAGGAGGCTGTGTGCCGCCAAAGGAATAACAAACAAATATTTACAGTGCGCACTCGCACTTAATTGCCCTGTGGTCGCTCGACCCAACGAAATGACCACACGGTTATTTTGCCTCGGCATATGGCGTTGAAACGTGAGCAGTTCGCATTTTGGTGGTACTTCTGATGCTTTCCCTGGTGGTGGTGGTGGTGATAAATAGCTGTGGTCCTCCACGTGGTTTGCAAAAGTCAGCCGTCCAATTCAGAGATCAGCTGTGCACAATGTTCTTTGTGCAACTGTGGATAGAGCAGAGTATCCGTTACAGCTGACGGGGACTCAACCCTCACCTGGGGGTTGACTCTAATATTACCTGACTTCTAAAGGGATTTTAATTAATTATTAAATTAGAATTACTTATGTTCATGTACTTATCAAGCATAGGCGAATAGTATACAAATGTTTTCATATTCCTTGCTTTAATCCAATTTATAAAAGTACAATTACTATCCCACTTTAATGGATAGTCTTCATTTAAGGTATATTTGTCATCTTTATATCATGCTGATATTCTGCATATTTCATTGCAATATGAAAGTCAAAACAAATGTAAATGTTTTATGAAATGCTTTTATCGAATTCAAAATAGTACAAATACTTTTAAGTGTATATCTATTTAATCAGTTAATTTATATACATATTTAATAATAATACAATATTTAATAATAATTGGATAGTAGTCATAACAGTTAGTTACAGAGTCGAGGGAAGAATACAATTTGTGTTACACTAAGAACTAGTTGCTGAATACTTATATAAGTTTTAGTTGAAAGTGATTAAGTATTTATGTTAGCTTTGTGACGTATCAAAGTTTTCGTTGAGCGGCATACCAGTTTACAAGCTGCATACTAGCTTTCGAGCGATACAACCCTGCACTTAATGAGGCTTGCAAAATAAGAAGAAGAGCAGAGAGACAATTCGACAGTGTCACTGAGCAGCACGCGCAACCTAAAAATAAATACTTATTTGGAAATTCATTATTGTTAATTTAATATAATAAGTGTGAAATAAATAATATTGATATATTGTTGCCGCAACAGCTTATTTTAACATAACCTATACATACATCATAATATCTCTGTCAGTTCCAATTGTATTCAATACCTTTGTTTACTCGCCTTCTATCTACAATTTGTCGAATTTAGCGCTTCACAATTTCTCATACCTATAATTTCTAAAGGTAAGACATAAGATTTGTTCTTCTACATATT
The DNA here is from genome assembly GCA_958299025.2 of Drosophila histrio. Classification (NCBI taxonomy): domain Eukaryota; kingdom Metazoa; phylum Arthropoda; class Insecta; order Diptera; family Drosophilidae; genus Drosophila; species Drosophila histrio. The sequence goes on along the minus strand of OY729166.1, from coordinate 16,570,124 downwards.
ATGTCAGTTATGTTTGCGGCACATCTAAAGCTTCATCCCTTTCGTTTTTCCACTGAATGCCATTATCACACATGCGACAACATAAGGCAATGAAGACGTTTACATTAGGAAAATACTTGGGGTTATGTATGTTCTTGTTGTGGATGTGGATGTCCCCTTGGATTGTCCTTGTGCTGTTTGTTTGCATTTTATTTACATGCGGCGTAAGTAATTTTTATATTTACACAATAAATGTGGCGGCCTAATTGAGTTAGAGGCGTTTCGTGTGTGTAAATACGTTCTCAAGTGACAAGAATTCTTAAGCAACTCACACACACACACGCACACACCCTCAACACACACACACAGCCCCTTTGTTTGTCTTATTTATTCAGAGCAAAAGTCGCTGGCAGAAAAAATAATCTTAAAAAAAAAATGAAATATTTGTGTTACCAACAATGAAAAGTCAGCTAAAAAATATTTAAGTACTGCAGCAAAAGCTTGACAATCGCTTAAGCTGATTATATTTAATGGAAATCAACACAATGCTACGGAAAAAGCCGAAAAGATGGGAAATGTAAGGAAAATGTATTGCGACATCAACTAAAAACTTTTCGATTAGGCTTAGGATTAGAGCTCTCTCCGTGATCTCTTTAAAGTTAACATCAAGTTAATGCAATTGCGATGACAGCTAATGCTTCATTATAAAGTTGAACTTATTAAATATTTACAGTCAAGATAGAGCTACAGTTTTTTTTAAAGTTCTTAATCTATTAATTTGAGATTGCGCCTTCATTATGGTAGGAAAATCACTTGTCACTTGGGCGCTTAAGTTAAACCATTTAATTATATTAAACTACAAACAACTAGGTAATATTTAGAAGTCTTTCAGCCAGCGGACAATGTATGCAGAAGTTTAAGATGAAAGACTAAAGTTACAGATGGAAAATAAATTAATACATTTGGAGTACAACTTTTGATTGAAAGATTGGCCTTCCTCCCAAATCAAAATATATACCAAATGGTTTGCGATGTTAAAACGTTAAACAAAGCATCTGTTAAAAATGAGTACTCGACCAATGGATAAATAATAATAAATAAATATATCGAAGAAGGAAGTCTTGAAAGAAAAACGCTAAACTAAAACTAAGGTACACAGCTTTCGGTCTTCGTTCATAATCTGGAGAAAACCTCATCGAATCCATTAACTGTGACCAACTGAAGTGAAGATGGATTCGTCGTCGATGTCGTCGTCATCGTCGGGTTTAGTTCAACTTGACCCACTGGCAATGAAGCAACGTTGTAGGTGGTTTCCCATTCGACTGCTGTTCCACGTGTTGGCAGCTTTTCATTTGGGATACGCTGTTTATTATGACTACAGGTATGCACAGTTGCCGGCGCTGGCGATGGAGCTGCGAATGGTGGCGCCACTCGGTGGCAAGTTCAAATACCTGACCTTTCTCAATGGCCTGCTGCAAACTGGATATTATTTGCTGGCCTTGAGCAACGATTTGTATACCCTGCGTGGACTGCACAAGCTGCGGGATTATTTGTTGGCCACTTTTGTGGTGCCTCTCTCGCTGACTGTGAGCATAACCTTCTGGACACTTTGCGGCATCAATCAAAAGTCTATATATCCGGATTTTCTGGATCAGATCTATCCCATGTGGTTAAGCCAGACGATGCACACAGTCATTGTGGTGTATGCCCTGTTGGAACTCTGTCTCTCACCACATCCATATCCACAAAGAAACAGAGGATTCACTGGACTCGCCATAGCCTTGGTATGTTACCTGGTATGGCTAAAGTTCGTTTACTACTGGACTGGCATCTGGGTCTATCCATTTCTCAGTGCCCTCTTTGCACCGCTGCGATGGTTCTTCTTTGCCCTGATCCTGGGCTTGTCCTTTGGCTACTATTTGCTTGGCGAGCAACTGAACTATGCTCTCTGGGCACAATAGAAGTCGCGAGCACTACGACTTTTAAACGTAATAAAGCAATTTCCGTTACTCCACTTCTACAGCGTTTATTCTGAGGCAGGGACTTAGGGAAGATTTTCTATAAAGGGGTTTAGTTTAATAAATAAATATGCTAATGCAATCTTTGTTTAATATTCCGTGTTTTGGTTGCCTATTTCTTTCACATTGGGTTTTAAGTGTTAAGTGGTGTTTCTATTACTATTAGTTTCGGTCTCTGGCCCCCTCACTGCGTACGCCACTGCATTGTGGGCTTGGGCTCACTTACCAGGTAGAACAATTTGCATAGAAATGCGCCGTCGGCCAAGAAGTCAACGGAAATTGAAGGCAATAATAATGACAATTGACTTGTCAAAATGTTGCGAGTGCGAATGCGAAAAAAAGAAAGGAAAGAATCGAGTATAAAAACCAACCGAGTCGAGCCAAGGGTTGGCCTCAAGCAGCGCCTGCATTTCGCTGGGGTTTGAAGTTTCCTTTGCGGTTGCCGAAGCGTGGAATTAACTAGAATCGATTCGTTGCACTCGACATGGGACATGGGTAGCACTCGTTAGGGTTATAAATGTAGAATCCATTCAAAGGTATTCAGTGCAGGAGTGTGTGGGACCAATTGCTGAAAGGTTTTTGAAAAGCTTAAGCATTAAACAACTCTATCGTAAATCTACGCTGCTGTTTTTAGATTATATTAAGTTAACTATGTAAATGGAAAAATGGTAGAATAATAATAGAATATTACTTAGGACAAGGGAATTAATATACTTATTGTATGGAATTGTAAGATTTTATAAAGTAACTTAGAAATAAACTAGCATTCAGAAAATCGATCTTATGTATAGAAAGGTTATGTAGTATTTTGACTCAGATAAAGGAATTATCAAATCCTTAATTTAATAAAGAGTATGAAGTACCCTATGAAACGATCAATAGTTAATCCCTTTTCAGTTAACAGAGAATATATATTATTTAAAAAATAGAATGAGTTCTAAGAACTTCTAACCAAGAAATCGTTACTTATTTACAGAATTAAATAACAAATTTCATTAGATACATAAATACCTAGAGTGATCGATGATACAGTATTGTATAATTACCAATCGATGAGATGAGATATAAAATGGTTTATGTAGTGCATCTTTTTGAGAAAGGGAGTTGAATTCGGTAGTGTTTCATTTACTTGAATCAAGCAACTCATTTCTAGATTATTCTCCTTGAGGAACACAACTAATATTATATACTTATTTTGAAGTTAACCGAACAACGATGATAAGCAAGAAGAAATGAATTCGTTACACTCAGCTGGGGACGACATTGGCCTAATCAGAGAGTGAGGCCAAAGAAACTTGACCATGACACAAATACCCTAACCACAACTACCTCTCGCAGAGGTAGTATATCTAATTGTTAGGTTCAAACAATTGCGATGTGGAATTATAATCCCTTTGAAGTCGGACAGATCCCTTTTGTAGATAACCGTTGCAACTAAAGAACGAACTCAGCAAGAGGCAACTGTTTCGATCAGAGGATTATGATAAATTATATTATTTGAGTGGGGTAACAACCCCCTGACAGAGATCCTCACTCAGTTAGAAACTTGGCTCAATTGTTGTTGATTGCAATTCGCTGGTCGACAGCAGTTAAAGCCAAGCCAATCGATTAATCGCAGCGAATGCACTTCGCATATTTCTATACCCCTTTTTGGTTTGGTCTTTGATTTGAAATTCGAATACATAAATCATGGTCAGGCAGCTGTTTGGGTCACGTGGCAATTTTCAGCTGGTTTATGCTGTTGCGAATAGCTGAGAAACAGCTGGAAAATCTTCAGAGTGCGTCATTCAATCCTTTCAGCAGGACTTCGGTTTGTCTACCCGAAATATTTTCCATGGAAAATTCAGATCCTGCTGCGGCGGCACTTGTGCTAAAAATATTTCAATATTGAATGAGAAACAGCTGAAATTCATTCACAAATGGCAGGCGCATAATGACAGAGAGCGAGAATGAGCTAGGGAACGAGGGAGGAAGAGGGAGAGGAGTAGAGGGCGCATGCCTGGGATTTGTTTATTGTAGTTGTAGTTGGCCGGAACCCATCGGCGCATTACCGGAAACGTGTTTCACATGTCAGAGGAAGTGCTGTGAGCAGCCTGCCAATGAATGGAACTAGGATCAAACGGAGTTTCGGACGCAGACTCAGACTCAGGTACTCGAAACGGGACTCAGCATGCAAATGATCCTTCCTCAATTGAGTCATATGGCGCATGCCCTCCCAGAGAAAGACAGAGGATGTACTGTCAGCTGTCGATCCCCTTTGGGCAAATGTTGGAATTGTTTGGTTCCACGCACGATTGATTCAATTGACGGCGCTATTCTTATATGTAGTAGATACAACCACATATCATCATTATGCAATGGTCTCGACGCTATCGTACACAGCTTTTGGTATGCATTTTTGTGCAAATATTTTGCGACAATGGGAATCGCCTTTTGTCCTCGCACAAATTGTCAATTTGTCACCCGCGTGTGAAGGCAACAACTCCCCGAAATACAGAAACAGTTGCAACTATCTTCCATCCATTGTTGCGGAAAATTGTTTATTTATGGCTCTCACAATGCAATTTCACGTTTAATTGCCCGCGTCTGTTAACTGAACCGATTTTTCAATATATACCCGCAACTTGAACAGATCAAACACAAATGCTGGCTCATTGTTCCATTTGTTTTTACCAAAACTCATTCAGGTAATTCAGCAACTTTTTTATCTGTTTTATTAAGTGTTTTCTTTTTGCCAGTGAGACTGCTCGACGTGGAGATACTCTGTAGTTGTGTTGTTGGCAAACTTGAGGTTCAACTATCATCTAGAAGCATTTATATTTTGTAATATTCTAATATTCCTAAATGAAATTAATTAATATTTGTATTCAGAATTAAAACTTGTATCTACATAGTATATATTATCTTGTGTGAGTGATTGCTCGACTGACAGATACTCTATAGTTCTGTAATGAATTTATAATAGATTAATCAATCTATAGTTAAACCTCTCAGCATAGAACACTCAACACTTGAAAATTCCTTTCATTTTTGACAGAATTATTAGTTGGGATTTGAAAAGTTTGGCCGAGAAGTTTTGCGCGGAGTTTCCTTTGGGTGTTGAGTGCTTATTGAGTTGCTTGGAAGGCAGTCTTATCGCACAGATTGTTGCAACTTCAACGCATTCTGGCTCGTTGTCGTCGCATCGTAAATGACGCTTTGTGCCCTGCGTTTCCGTCGTGCCCCATGTTGCATTGTCTTCTGTCAGCATTGATTAAACTTTCTGTCTGCGCTTGTCTCGCACGGCGTCGTTTTCCCCACCATCCGCCCGACCCGCTCCGCCCAGTAGCATGCGTGAAATTTCGCCCATGTTGCACAAATTGATGTTGCATGCCGCTGACGTTGTTGCTGCCACTGCTACTGCCACTGCCACCGACTTGCCTTTTGTTGTGCTTGCTTGCAACGCTGGTGGCATGTTCGCGAAAAGTCATGCGATTTCCTCAGACGTGCGCAATTAAGGAGGGGGATGAGACACCGATGACTGCGATGACTACGTCGACCCCTTCAAGACCCTCGTTGTGGAGTCGCTGGGGGAGAAACTTGTTTTCAGCTGCCTTTTCCTTCTTGTTCTCCGTTTTCAAGTAAAGTATTCCACTGCGGGCGCACACTATTAACCCAATTAATGACTAAAGTTTAGCAGCTCCGATTAGAATCAGCTGAAACATGTTCGGTACAAAGCGTTACGACAACAACAGCCAAACAATTTCACAACTCTTCCCCCTCTCCACATCTCTCTGCCTCGCCTCGCAATGCCACAACATCATCAGGCACAAATCAGATTCATTGTTCTTAAGGTTTACACACAGGAATGTCCCAGCGAAATTCCTGAAAAATCGCCCCCTTTTTCTACTTTTTTTTTACTTCTTTTGTTAAGCTGGAAGCGTTCATTATTTTGGAATTCGTTGGGCTCTTTTGCCAATGCTTGTACTACGAATGGAATAACTTTAAAAGAGGGGAAGTAAATAAGCGTTGAATTTTCAACTTACAAATGTAATTGAGTATCATATCTTGAGTACTTTCTTTAAGTGGTGTCTATTCTAGTTATGACACAAAGAATGAGTGTGTTTAAGAATTGTGTTCGAGATATTGAAGAATGCTTTTGTTTAAGTCGAAGTTTCCTTGTTTGAAATGTTGGAATTATACGATTAAAATAAGTTGCATTGTATATCTTAAGTTTACACTTCTGAATCCTTAACTTCTTTTCAAATAGATAGATGTATACATAGATAGATATATATATATAATCAGATATATATAGATACTTTAAGATAAACTATTATGTTAATACACTTAACTTTTCCCTTTATAACTAACACAATAAGAACTAACACATTTGCTTCCGGTATCAACAACTTAGTTCAAGCAATTGATTTAACCAAAATGTAGCTAAGGGAACAATTTACCGTTGAAGCACGTTTGAAAATGATGCGAATTTTTGCATAAGCTTGTATAAAATAAACAAGCAGAGAAAGAAAGAAAAAAATGAAAAGAATTTGTAAACATTGTCGAGGATGCAGGGGCAACATATGTTGGACGCCGCTGCGCGTGGCAAGGATGCGGGGGAGGGGGAGGGGCGTGGCATATCACGATTGCGGCAATCAACAAATGGAGCGGCAACCTCATTAGTCAAAAGGAGGGAACAAAGTGTAGCATAGGAATCACGACGACTCCCTCTGACTCACTCCCCTACGATTTACTGTCCGTCTGTGTGAGGAGCATGTGCGGCATATGTGACCACATTAGTCAGTGGGTCGCTCTGTGGGTAAGCAGTAGCACACACACAGACTGTCACACACACACACACTCACACACACACTCTCACACACACGTGCGTGCTCGCGAAATGGTTTCGTTGGCGTAAACGCAGCGGAAATTGTAAATTTTTTACTCGCAAACGAAAAAATAAATCATATGCGTGAAATGTTTGGATTGCCCTCCTCCCATATGGAAAGCGGAAAACGGAAAACAGGATAACAACATCAGGTGCACAGTGGTAAATGGTCTAGCTATAAAATGAAAAAATCACTCATCCAATTGCCTAGAAAGACTCCACAAGATTTTTAAGTACAACTCTTTTGTATTCTTGAATGAATATATATTGAAAACAGTTAAATAACTATAATAAAATAAGATTTGAAATTAATAATTAATATTAAAACTATAATTATTTATTATTTTAAATAAAAGCTGAAAGAAATATAATTTAAACAGTTGTAAAGGTCGCGGTGGAATTTATAAGAAATATGAGAATGTTGAGATGTTTCTAGATAAATGGAGAGTTATGCCTTGAGGGATATGAACAGAGTTAGATAATAGGAAACAAATAAAAGAAGAGCTTTGAATAGATGTCGCTATTTGGGAAAGAAAGAAATGTGAAAGAATATAAATAATTTCGAATAGGGAACAACAATAGTATAAGAGGAACGGTGAAATATTAAAATGAATGTGAAGAGAGTTAATTAGAGTCATATTATAACCGAACCAAAAAGAATAGAGATATATTCCGACATAAATGAAGAGTAAGAAAGGGAGAAAAGTGCAATAACGAATATAAGTTTATTGCAATCTGCGAAGTGAGATAAATTATGCGATTTATTTGAAAATAAGTAAATTAATTGATATGAAAAATAAAGATAAGTGGAGAGAAATTCATAACTACGTAAAGACAAAAAAAAATTAAGAGAAATGTATAAATTGTAAATGATTAAAATAAGAATGAAAGTATATGATCAACCAATTATGCATAAAGAGATTTTAATATGGCAAGTGAGTAGAATATATCGAATAAATGAAGAGATATGATTACCTCAGATTAGGAATATGTTTCCTGAATAAAAGTTTCATTTTCTAAGCACTTTTCAGTCCTTTACTCTATGGAACGCTCAAAAGTATGCAACATAAAAAGTACTATGCCATTTTTAATAGATTATCCATGATATTAAATAGTTTTTAGCTCAGTAAAGATACTTTATCCATTTCTGCGCTATTTATCTAGTAATAATCGTATTCTCGACTATATTCACTGCAATTTATCATACTTTCTTGATTAGGTTTTGAAAGGTAGGTAATATTTATGCACTGTGCCGAACAGAAAACGAACTCGAGACTTGCAAAGGACGCAGAAAAAAAATAGGGAATGAAAAGACAAATCTCGTAACACAGTCACAGACACAATTACGATTTTGTGACTGGGGACCAACATTCGCCATAACTTGCCACATTCCTTGCCAGCACACAGCGAGAAACAGCGAGAGACAGGGATAGATAGAGACAGAGAAAGGTAGTGACATCGCAGATGGAGGAGTATCTCCTGGAGGACACATGCCACTTGGCTTGGATCGTGCAATGCGCTGAAAAATATTTACATATTCACAAATGCAAACAATCCCTGAGCTCGCGATGAGGACCAGCAGCCAGCCGGATGAGAAGCAGGACAAGGATGAGGACCAGGAGGAGGAGGAGGGAACAGGGACAGGGGCAGGAGAAAAGATGGTGAAAAATAAAAACGTCATGTTGTTTGAGCCTCTGCCACATGATGAAGAAAGATGCGAACGGTAAATTGGTGTGTCGTTGATGGCAACACCGGGACAGGGACAGGGACAGGGACTAGAGGGATGATAGGAAAGGCGAGAAGGGAGAAGGAAGAAGGGGAGAGGGATTAAAGGAAGGGGCAGGATGATGGTGATGCGGTTGGTGTAGCCAACATTTTCAGTTGCCACTTGCCACTTTGTAAAATGCGCGCACAGACGAAATGACAAAAAATTTGCGATGCTGTTGTGAAATCCATAAGCAGCAAGTGTTTCCTGCGGGAATAGCAGGCTGACGGGGCGGGGGGGCAGTGGCAAGGGCTGTGAAGAGGCGGTAAAAGGACTAAGGAACACAAGGACTAGGACAAGGGGCAGGATGAGTAAGAGAATGAGGCAGGATGAGCTGATGCTGCCTCTGCGCTTGGTTTGCTTGCTTGGTTGCTTGCTTGTCAGTTGCTGTCTTGCTACACACACACACACACACTCACACACACACACTCACACACACACACTCACACACACACTCACACACACACTCACACACACACACTCACACACACACACACAAACACACTCACACACACTCAAACACACACTCACACTCACTCACACACACTCACACTCACTCACACTTACACTCATATATACCCACACACTTATCTCGCACCTTTGCATAAAGTAATTTCGAGTGACAAGCGCGCATTGTTGGCATTTTTGGTGGCACAACCCCTCCCCCCCTCACACCTTTCCCCCCTTTTCCCCTCCGCGTATAAGAAATTCTATTTCTGTGATTGTCACACACACACACACACACAACACCATAAGTATATAAATTATGTGCGAAAAGTTTTTCGTTGAGCCGCCGCACAGGTGCGATCAAGTTCCTTTGGGGCAACTCTGGCTGAAGATGTAACCCAATGAGGGAGTGGAGAGGTGGGGTGAATGGTTTTTTTGGGGGGGCAGGGGTTGGTGGTGCCAAGTGGTGCGCAGTGCCGCTGGGTTTGTTTGTTGTGGCAAAACAAGTGACATTTTTAATTATGTCGCATTTGAAATGATGTCAAAAAATATATATATATAAATATATATATATATACGTGTGTATACGTCGCTTGTTTTCCCGCATTGTTTACAACGCCAAAGTTGATTTATTTAAATGCATTTCACGCGATTGTCACACCATCCTCAGTCCCTCCCACACACCCCCCCCTCTCTCTCTCTCTCTTTCTCTTTGGCTGCCTCTTCATTTCAATTTATTGCCTGTCCTAACCTGATGGCAATTTAAATAATGTCCTGCCAGCCCCTTCCTCCGCCACAATTCCAATTGTCATGGGTCCCACAGCTGGGCTCCAAATATTTATTTATTTATTTAAGCATTTTGCCGGAACTTTCCACAGCGAACAGCCGGTCGCAGGACATTAACAGGATTATATATATCCATAAAACTTTAAGATTTATCTTTTAATAGCATGTACAATATGAGAAAATACCTTTTATGTTCTTAAAATACCTTATTCCTTAATATAATATAATATATCCTTTTATAGTTTAGTCCTCTTATTCTATTTCCTTATACCAATTCTAAAAACCCTTCATATCTACTAACAAATCGTATATTTATTACAATATTACATTATTACATATTTCTCTATCTTTTAGTTGCTGTTTTAACAGTTTCATATAAACATTTGCCTATAAATTCAATTCTCTTCTTGTATTTCCATTTAATCAGGTAGTTTAAGACTTTCTTTAACAAAATATTAATAAACTTCATCTGCATTTTATGTATACGCAGAATTTCTGACTTTGTAAAACACTTATAACTAAAACTGAAATAAAGAACTAAGTTTAAGACTGATACGATTGATTACAATGGATGTTAACTGATTTGTCATACGAAAGGGTCAAAAACAATTATAATTAAGCCGAAGTAATCTTCTGGGAAGTCAAGGAAAATGCTGAAAAGTTTTGGGATCATTCTCCTAGTCTGGGGAACTCTCTTGGTAAGCTTCCAATGAATGCCTGACAAATAGAATACTTTAGCTGTAAACATGCTACCAACCATACGAGTTGGAATAGTCAGAATAGTCGGGGAATAGTCAGAGTTGAGGCATAGTTTTTTTTGTATTTTTCCTGGGATCAACTTTGCAACTCAGCGAAACCTGACACTTGAAATGGAGCCAGGGCCCAATGCCAACAGAGGCAATTGCTTGGGGCCTACAAACACACACACACACACATTCACACACACATTCACACACTCACACACACACACTCACATACACACTTACAGGCAAAGAATGCTCAACTTTAATTATCAAAAAATTGTTTTCATGTGCGACTTACTACAAAGTGTGGGCTGTGCCAACTTGTTGTTGTTGTTGTTGTTGTAGCAGCAATAGTTGTTGTTATTGTTGTTGATGTTGCTGTTGTAGTTTCAGTTTTAGTTTTAGTGCCAGGCAACAGCAACAAAGTTGGCACAAAGTAATAAGTGCACGCCAAGGGAATTTAAATTAAGTTACAAACTTTGCATATTAAGCGCCTTATAGTATAGTATAGTATAGTATACATACCCCAACCACGCCCATCTACTGCCTCCCAGTTAACTAAACAAACTCACTCACAAATACAAACACTGCAAAGAAATTTACCAATAGTCGTAGCAACCCCTTGAAAGCCAGCACACAACACCACATTATGGTCCACTTTGGAAGGGACTACACACACACAGACACACACACACACACACACGTGTAATGGGCCAACAACAGCTACAACAATAACAATAAGTAATAATGTTTAAGCCAAGAATGATTCACTGTAGATATACCGTGTATATTTAATACATTTTTTATTTTTTGTATTTCCTTTCTTCTTCCTAGAATTAACATATGCCCAAGATATTTATTAAATAAATATTATAAAAATATCTCTAATATCATTGCCCTGAATGTAAAATTAATATTGAATTCACTAAGTCATACAAAAATAATAACTTATCCTTAATATTCTTATATGTCTTATAAAACAAAATTACGTAAAATTGTCATTAAATATTTATGAATTAAATAGATATTTATTTGAGACTATTGCTCAGACTATTTGTGCTATAAATTAAAACAATAATATAAATTTCTTAGAAATATAAAATATAAAAAATTAAAGTAAAAAAATAAATAAGACAACAGATATTAAAATACTAAATTAAACTTATATTTAAGTTACAAAATTCGGTATGAAGTCAATAAAATACACAAAATTTCCAAAATGATAAATTTCTTTAAATTAATCAAAGTTTATATGAGTATATATATATTTTTATTTATTTATTTATTTATTTATTTATTTATTTATTTATTTACATCCTAGTGATACAAGATTAACGTATGTTTAAAGTATAAATAAATATATATTCATAGAAATTACCAAAAAAGTACAAAATTTTAAAAGCACATGCTAAAAGAGCAGATATAATATATCTTATATTGTCTTATATTATATATATATATATATATATATATATATATATATATATATATATATATGTACTTATGCCTCGTTCTATTCGACAATATAAAAAGAAGCTAACAATAATTTTTTAAAAAAAAAGGTATACCCGCTCTGTCGCCTTGCAGGGTGTTCCAAAAACATTATGTGCCTGATTTTTTTTTGGGCCAACGTTGCGCACTTCAAAGCTCTCGTTTCCTGCGGAATGCATTGGGCATGCAAAGCTGGAACTAAGGTTGTTTTGGGCAAGGGACGAGGGTCGAGGGGAGTGGGTGGGCTAAGTGGGTTGAGAGGGTTGAGGCGTTTGTCACAAACTAATTCGGCAACAAGGTCGGCCTTACATGATTTTCATATTAATGCCAGGCTTGCATAGATGATACGGCCAGCTTGTTAGTCGACAATATTCAAACTGGGACATTCCGTATTTATTTTTTTGCTTCTTTCCCTCCTTTTTCCTCCCCCCCTAATTTCCATGAAGTACTCCTGGGCCTCTAGAAGCCTATTAAAAATGATGTCTGATGGCTGTTTTGCAAAACCACAACACACTCAAGTTGTTGTCTGTGCTTTAATGTTATCTGACCAAATACCAGATGAGATTTTGTATAGTTAGTCTCGTCTCTCTGTGACTGAGATTGGAAAGTTAATGACAGTTTCTGTTTTGAAATTGCCTACAGTTGGAGTTTAATTTGAATGACTGAGATTCGCATTTCTATACTCTGACAAGGGATAGGCAAGTTTCCTTACGAATTAAGTAACTATGGGAGATGTTGATAAGTCTGAGTCAATATTATTATATACTGAAGTTTTTAAGAAAGTTAGTTCTTCAATTTTAAAGCTATTCAGATGAATGCAACAATGGGCAGACGAATGTTCTTATTTGTGTAGATATCTCAATAAATCCCTCAAAATTTTAGTTATATTATGTGCTTCATATCCTGATGGATTCCTATCAATATCAGAGGTCTATGTCTTACAGCTGCCATCTAATCTAATTAATCAGAAAATAAAGAAAAAACTAAAATATTAAATGAATTAAATATAATGATGTTATAAGAACTACTTGTTCTTCCTTCGATATTTGAATCTCTTTACAAATTCCCAGTTTTAATGACAAAACAATCTATAAGAGCATTCCAACTTCGTCATTGTAAAGTTATGAATTTGTCTGTTATTACTCGTATTATCAATGACATTTTCTTTCAGCTCTTATCAGACCACATGCAAACACCCACACAAGTGGTCAACAAGGGTGTGGACGTGGGCGTGGACATGGGCGTGGCTGGTGGCAGAAGGTGTTGTGGCTGTTTTTATCTAACGGACATCGGCCCTAGAGATTCGTAAACTCAACAGACACGCTCCAAAATTTTATGATGTGTAAATGGCAAATTAAAACCTCGACTGACGACCATCCACACTCCACCTCGACTCACTGACTGACTGACTGACTGACTGACCATTCCATTCCTTTCCGATTCGTTTCGTTTGATATTGAAATGAAATAATAAAATATTATATAAGTATTAGAAGTATATGATATGGATATGCACGTAAGCATTTGCGATTTGCCTTTGGTTCGTTCTCAGGCAAATCGGGAACGGAAACAGCTCGTAAATGACAACAACTTGAGAATGTTTCGCACTATCTTTGGTCCTCAAATGTCAGTTGTTCGTGTCCTTTACGACCTCCCTAGACGCCGCCCCCTTTGATATCGTTTTGCTGGCTCTTTCTGGAGTTTTGGCCATCTCGAGAGTGTGAGAGACATTAAAACCGCACGCGTTTCGCTTTTATTATTGCTGCAGAAATCGCTGGAATCGTTTTGTGGAGATGTTCTCGTTGTTGTTGTTGTTGTTGTAGGTGCTCCCAGGGTTGATTCTGTTCGAAGGATGCTTCGACATCGACAACAACAATGAAAAATAATCAAGTGCAATCAACTGTTAACAATTTATGACATTTATTACATTTTTAATGTCGAACTCTGAACGTGGAGTTCACTGAGTTCTTTGTAGCTACCTGAATGGGTGGTCTATATCTCTCTCTCTTTCTATCTCTCTCTCTCCCTCACTCATTCTCTACTCCCTCTCTGTCTTTAATTTATAATCTTTGATCACAATTTGACTGCCTTATAGACTCTTTTATTGTGAAAGCTCTTCAGTCAAAGTCTGTAAGCCAAGACTTGATTTCGTTGTCAGGCTAATTTAATACCCTGTGCTGAATGTATAACACATTTGTGCAAATTTATGTAACAGATAGAAGGAGGCTAACACCATAGTATATATATGTGACAGATATAGACATAACAGGCGATATCAGAAGGTGTCGGTGTGTGGTGAAAGGTGGATAGAGATGTAGCTATCGACATACAAGAGACGATAACAGTCGTACAAGAGTTGGGAACAGTCGTGCCAGAGTTGAGAACAGTAGTAAGAGTTGAGGACAGTAGTAGATCGTCGACAGAGTTCAGTGGCGAGATTCGATTCTTAATTTAAAACCACCAGTCGTCGTTGTATCTAATTATTAAGCATATTACATACTTTATCCATTATTAATAATAAACTGAGGTTATTCTCTATAACCCGTTTTACATATATATATGTATATATATATATATATTCTTTATCAAAATATAAACTGAGGAATTTCATTCACCGTACACTGCCCTATACTGCATCCTGTCAATAGTACATATACTCAGTTGATTGTAAGTGTATACACTATTCAATAGTACAGAGACATGTCAATTATTCATTTAATATAAGTACAGCAAATATGTACGTGATTTGAATGCATTCATGCAGATCTCCAACTGTTGTCGTAAATTAAACAGAAATACAGGGCATTTAATTAGTCGTTCTCACTTGTATGAATGCATTGAGACAGGTCTCTAACTGTTGTCATATATAAAACAGAAATACAGGGCATTTTATTAGTCGTTCTCACTTGTATGAATGCATTCAGACAGGTCTCTAACTGTTAAACAGAAATACAGGGAATTTTATTAGTCGTTCTCACTTGTATGAATGCATTCAGACAGGTCTCTAACTTTTAAACAGTAATACAGGGCATTTTATTAGTCGTTCTCACTTGTATGAATGCATTCAGACAGGTCTCTAACGGTTGTCATGTATTAAACAAAAATACAGGGCATTTTATTAGTCGTTCTCACTTGTATGAATGCATTCAGACAGGTCTCTAACTGTTGTCATAAGTTAAACAGAAATACAGGGCATTTTATTAGTCGTTCTCCCTTGTATGAATGCATTCAGACAGGTCTCTAACTGTTGTCATAAATTAAACAGAAATACAGGGCACTCTATTAGTCGTTCTCACTTGTATGAATGCATTCAGACAGGTCTCTAACTGTTGTCATATATTAAACAGAAATACAGGGCATTTTATTAGTCGTTCTCACTTGTATGAATGCATTCAGACAGGTCTCTAACTGTTGTCATAAATTAAACAGAAATACAGGGCATTTTAGTAGTCGTTCTCACTTGTATGAATGCATTCAGACAGGTCTCTAACTGTTGTCATAAATTAAACAGTAATACAGGGCATTTTATTAGTCGTTCTCACTTGTATGCAGGTCTTTGGCTGGTAATAGTTGGTAAACAAAAGTGGTACGTTCATTAAATCGAAGTCATTTGCAATGCGAATGCTATGTATATATGATGTGTGTGTGTATTGTGTGTGTGTGTGTGTGTGTGTGGCAAAGTGTCTGTTGTGTGTGCTGTGTGTGCTGTGAGTGGAGGCAATTATTGGCATGTGCCGTGTGTCTGAAGTGGCACAATTTGAATATTAAATGGCATAAAGACTGAAGACCATTGGTGCAAATAATAGTGGGAAGTCTGCAAAAGTCGGAAAAGTGGAAAAATGGAAAAGTCAGTTAAGCAATTGCAATATTCATTGCAGTTTTTTTTTAATTGATGGCCTCCCGGGCATCTGGGAACGACGGTGTGGGTGTGGGTTTGGTTACTTCGACACACAACTGAAAACCAAATGGATGGGAACGCGAACATGTTGTTTGCCTTTGGCCAAAGGGTTGGAGGGGGGGGGGGGGAAGATTGGGGCTTGTGGATTGTGGATTGGCGCAATTTGAGCATCAATAATTGAAAAACTTGCGCCAAATTTGCTGCGTAACTGGAAACTAATTGCCAATTAAAAGTTAAATGAGCAGCATCTAAAATTTATAAGACAACCGGTTAGTCCAATAAAATTAACCAGAAGTACACTTAAATAAATTCCACTATATCAAAATAATGTTTCTATTACAAATGCAGCTTGAATTTCTACATAGAAATCAGATTAAATGAAAGTTCCTTCGTTTTGTTGAGTGTATTCAAATAACTCAAAAAAACATATTGCCAACAACATTTTGAATATTTGAATATTTTCGTAACCTAAAAATCCAATTGAATTTCTGCTGTTTCTGCAAACGACTTTGTCCTCATTGTTTTGACCAATTTGTTGCCTTGTCTGGCCTGTTTCCCATCATCTACTTTGGAATATGATTTTCTAATTCTTTTCTAAGCGAGCGAAAATTGATGAAAGCTGCCATGCCAAGTCGAGTTGAAAGGAGTCGGAACTTTGCATATTATTTACAATTTCCATTAAAAATTTAAACCTGCTATTTATTCAAATTGTTCGGTACTTAAGTGTGAGTTACAAGTATCCTAAGTACAGGGAAAAGTATGAACCACATTACCAAGTGCAAGATTTCATATTTATGAACATCAGAAAGTTTTCTGAACTAAGAAACAGTTGAAATAACTTCGAGAGTTTCAATAGGATTTAGAAAGCAATGAGTAAAGTAATTAAATGTTTGATGTAGATGTGTATTTTCGGAAAGAAAGTAAAACTGATAGGAAAGAGTATCATAAATGCTGAAATTGTAACAAATGAGGCTCAATACTGCAATTTGAGTCCTCCATGGTAACATTTCACACACTTGCAGCTAATGAATGATGTGCGAAAATAATTGTTAATTCAGGTATTTGCTAAAGAAAGTACACAAGATATTACATTAAATGACCTACATGTTTACATATCTGACCTATGTAAAATATCATTTTCAACAAGTCGAGCGGGCGCGACAGTAGGACACCCTGCGCAGGTATAGAGAAAACTAGCTATAAAACTGCTCTTGTTATTAGCTTTGTGCGCATTGTGGGCGAAGGGGGATTGGCATCGCGATGAAATTTTCTGGACACATTAAGCCCAAGTTTCTTATAATGTGTGCCAAATCTCAAGTCTCTAGCTTTAACATTGCTTTTGTTATGGTAATTTTTCTAATTTTAAAACAAACGGGGCTTGATATTGAAAATTGAAAATAAACTTAATCTGCGTATGGTATTCAGGAGCCTACATTCCAAATTTGAAGTCTCTAGTTCTTATAGTTGCTGAGATCCACGCGTTTATACAGACGGACGGACAGACGGACGGACGGACGGACGGACAGACAGACGGACAGGTGTCAATCGAATCGACTATTGATACAGATCAAGAATACATATACTTTATAGGGTTGGAGATGCCTCCTTCTGCCTGTTACATACAAACACACAAATTCATTATACCCTATTTTTGTACATTTTTAATGTGCACAGGGTATAAAAAGTTAACTAAAGTGTCTTGCAATTCGTTAACTCCCTTGTCACTTTCTTCAAGTGGTAAAATAACTTAAAACCATATCAGTTCATATCCTCCATTCTCACTTACTAACATACAACGGTAGAATTGTCTAAAAGAAACGTTTGTAATAAAATCAACTGCCATATCAATTAAGTTAACTTAATTAACAACTTTATTTAACTGTTTAGAACCTTGGCAGATAGCAAACTTAATTAGTTTATTTATAAATTATGTAAATGTTGAACCTGCAATTGGATCAGGCAATGGACATTCCGACTGCAGTTTTTCACAGGACTATACGAAACACTTAATCCGAGCTAAGGACGCCCTTTGGCTCTTCATACAATAATATCTCAAACTTTAGTGTCCATTTTTGTTGTATGCACACGTTTCAATGCACACATATCATAGGGCCGACAAAAAACGGGAAAAAACAGAAAAGGAAAACGAGGAAAAAATAAGGAAAACTGTTTCAGGCTCAACGTGTACGTTTCAAAAGAGAATCCGAGCGAAGTTCTTTGTAAACGTGTTTAAAAATTGAGCTCACTGCGAGCCATACAAACAATGCCAGGCATTGTGTTGAGTGGGAGCATAAAAAGGAGCAAAAAAAAGGAGCAGAAGTAGTAGCTGGAATAGTTGTTGTTGGAATTGGAGTAGTATTCCTGGCAAAAAGGACACAGTGCGCACTTTTGTGCGTTTTGCATGAGTGCCAGAGATTCGAGAGGAGTCCCTGACTTGAATATGAACTATGCCAACTACGTGTGCACCTCGCCCATCTGAAACAATGCGGGCAAACAATGCCAAAGAGCCGACAAAATCCCGGGCAAATAGTACTGAACGGAGTACTGAGTGGTAGCAATAACAATGGACGACGGACAATGGACGGACGGACGGACGAACGAAAGGACGGACGGACGGACTGATGATGGTGCTAGTAAATATGCAGTACAAGTACTCGCATATATCTGCAAGTAAACACTACTAAAACGAAACTGAACCTCAACCTGAACCTGTACCACAGACAAAACGACGAACCTCACGTTCTATTCTTTTTTTGGCAAGTTTATTTGACTTCATTTTGAAGTTGATGAGTCACAAGTCGAAGTTCAACTCTAAGCAAGGACTCTAGCTGCAGATAACACTTAAGAATGAGTTAAGGAGGGGAAGAAGGGGGCAGAATATCACTGTAAAACATTTCAGCATCAGGACACAATATGTTAATCAATATTTAGCAGTATTTTCAATCATTAAATACAATTGATTAACTGTAAACTACTATATGCTAATTTTATTAGATACAGTAATTAAATATGACTATTTAGTTATAACCATGATCACTTTATTTAGAGTTCTATAGGTGAACTCAATCACTTTCAATCTTCAAATCGGAATGCATTCAATTCACATTCTAAAGAACTTAATCACTTTATTTACAATAATATAAAATCAACGTAGTTTATCAACGAATAGTTGAGTTTAATGTATATTTAATAAAAGTATTTTAAACATTGTATCACCCCCCATGGTCACATATTAATCTAAATTAATTATATGTAATGTCATATGCTCATATATTCACTTTCATTATTAGATTACCTACAGTATTGATAAATAAACGCATTTGTTTACCCCCCTTCCCATTGCTGATAAGCCAAGTCATATGTCTGTATATTCACCTCCATGGTCACTTTATTCACGCTGCACTCTCAATCAAATCCAACTCGCACTAAACGCACCCTTTTTGTTTTGGTATTACTACCTTATCGATGGGTCGTATCAACGAACTTATTATCTATGTATCTACTTTTCATACTGATAGTAATATCTGATACCAAATTCCTAATGGCAGCTGTCGCGTTATCATTGAATCATGCCCCCGGGAGGTATTTCTTTCCCCTCCCCACCTCTTACTTCCTCCATCTCCCAGTCCGTCAATATGTATGCTTTTCTATTAGCCGACTATCAGGAGTTGCTGTAACCGTTACCGTTACCCGAGACCCAAGAGCCAAGACCCAAGACTGCGACCTAGAGCTAAGACGCTTGTCGTCTCATTTAGCCAAAAGCTTTCCATTTGCAACGGCAGTTTTTCTTTTTTTACATTTTATCCCTTTAGCTTTTCCTTTTGCCGTTTGCCGTTTGCCCCTTGGACATGTGTAAGCACATGTGTGTGTGTCCATATTACATAAGAATTTTTCGCTCTGTTTGCAAAATACGCACATTTTTACTCAATTGACATTTCAGCTAAAAGTCTTTGCCATCAACGGCACAGGAAATTGTGGGCGGGATTCAGACCGTAACAGACCCGAACTCAGTCCCAGACCAAGTTTCATTCCCTGTTTCCACAGGCAAACGACCAACAAACAAAGGTGGCTTCTTCTATCTACACACTGTGTATAATATGTGCTTAGGTCTCGTTTTCCATTTCCCCTTATTTTCCCACTTTCTTTCTCCTTCGCTTTTCCTGTCGCTGTCTCTGTCTCTTGCCGAGTATCTTTTCAGGCATTTCTGCTAATGGTGTGTGCCCTATAAAGCTGGCTAATGCCCGTAGAACCCTTTTTGCTATACACTCCCTTTCACTCCCTTTCACTTTTCTCCTCCCTCTTTCCTATAATTGCCGTCCTTCATTTTCGGCATGCGAAAAAAATAAGTACAGAGGTTCTTTATCTCTCCCTCTCTCTCTCTCTTTTCCCCCGCCGTGTTGCCTTTTTGTTGCAAGGCAACAACGGCGAAAAAAAATATAATTGAATGGAAAATGTAATGTTTTGTTGTGTGTATTTATATTTGAACTGACTGATGGATAGCTGATACTTAGAATCCCTTTTCAGTATCCCCTTTTGGCCAGGAGTGTGTGTGTGTGTGTGTGTTCGATAATTGTCAGTTTTCGACAGGATATCGACAATTGAAACGGTTAATTGTGGCCACTCTGTTGCCAAACAATGCCCAGCAAGGGGTGCACTTCTTTCTTTTCAAATAGCAGATTTCTTGGCACATAGTTTGAATATAGTCATTAGTCTTCTAAAGAGTCTTAAGCGATTTCTTGACATTGCAATCAACTTTTAAACTGATGTCAAACGGGGCTAAGAAGTTTTTGATTTGAAAATAGTATTTATTTTCAGTTTAGGCATATACAACAGACGGATGGAAATATTTGCAATCATCGCTGTAAGATGAGAATACAAATTAAAAATACCATTTGATAATAATTACAAGTCTGTCTATAGTGTAATAATTATATATATAAAGTTTTAAGTGAGGTATAATTACATATGTGTGATTTAAACATTTAAACGCTTGTAAACTGGTTTGAAACTCAAATAACAATACTTTTATAAGTACAGAATAGGCAAAAGGAAGTTAAGAATACACTCAACATATGCAATTTTAATTATATAGACTTGAACTTTGATTTATATACTTATCATTTACCAAAATCCCTTCTTCTATATTTCCATAATAGTCGTATAAATAGTACGAAAGATATTCATTGTGTCGGCTTGTGAAAACTCTTCTTAAATTCCCAAAGAATATGAGCACTCTGGGTTAATTAGTTATATAATTGAATCGATTGTATTCTTAGAATCTTAACAGATATTACAGCTGCTGAGTTTTCACAAGAATCTGTGCTTCAATCTCAGCTTGAACCTACTATTAATAGGATTCCAACGAAAAGAAAGCTCTTGAGGCAATCAGAGAAACTCAATTAGGGACAACTTTAAGCAGCTTTCCGAGAAAAATAGCCGAAAGGAGTCACAGAAGGATCTGTGGACAAAAGACGTAATGCAACAGTTAAATGGGTCATTCGGTCTATTTATCATTTTTGACTGGCCCAACGGCAGAATTGGGAACAGGATTCAACGACGGTCTGGGCAGCAGTTGGTCATTCAATTTGTGCGCTGTAACTGGCAGCAATCAATCAAAATGCGAAATACGAAAAACGAAATACTCGTTCTTCGAGACACAAATGGTTTATAAACGGGGTAGCAGAGGGAAGGGGGGGGTCTCTGGGGTCTCAACCCTTTTTTGAACTACAATCTAAACACGTGAAATTGGGTAATCGTTTGTGCAACTGAATTGGACAGCCCAAGAGTCAACGCCGGCCTCGAAGGTCCTTGAATCGATACTCACAAGACAAATGGTCCGATTTGCCTGCCAGCAGCCCCAAAGACTTCCCCCTCCCCAACACACAGAGCCATAAATATATATTTTGTTGGCAAACAAATAAACTTACCCATATATATATATACATATATTTACTTACACGAGTATTTCAAATTGGTTGCCCACTGTAATTCAATCTGAAATTGAAATTCGAATCAAGTAAAATCTACTTGTGTTTGATGCAAATTGATTTTTCAAGCATCAACCACATTTCCATTTCCCATTCTATCTCTCTCTAATACCTTCTTATTATTATATTATGCATATCTAATTATTAACCACAACTTATAGAAGTCGAAGTTGACCCAATAAATCAAGTAAAGTGCCTCCTTTTATTCAAACAAATCACTTAGATAGATTATGCAGCCGAAATCAATTGAATTAGTTTATGTTCTATGTTTAATATAAATGTATTCATTTAAACTAAGTAACTTTAAAAGAAATCTCAAAGGATGCGGTGGTTGTTAATTTTTATATTATTATTTAAGATAGACGACAGCAGAGATTATTTGGACGATATAAGAAAAAGAGAAATTTATAGAAAATAATAGTTTAAATGAACAGTAATTAATTTATAGTTAATTTAAGAACTAATTGAAATACAAAGAAGATTAATTAGTA
Organism: Drosophila histrio; assembly: GCA_958299025.2. Taxonomy (NCBI): domain Eukaryota; kingdom Metazoa; phylum Arthropoda; class Insecta; order Diptera; family Drosophilidae; genus Drosophila; species Drosophila histrio. The sequence goes on along the minus strand of OY729166.1, from coordinate 16,547,650 downwards.
CATTTACTTATTTGATATATTGGAATTTAAATATTTTGAATGCAATACGTAAAGAAATAATCTGCGCTGATAAATTTTATAATCTTGATAAATTCATAACAGTCTTGAACTATTTAAAATTTACAGGATTGTTTGATTTCCTATATAAGCAATTAGCCAAGACCCTTAAGCTCAACCCGAAGAGAAACTGGGAATCGAATAGTTTCTGGTTATTTCTTTTATTGATATTTTTACAGAACAGCACGGAAGTCATTGTCGGTTAAGGCTATATATGTATACTTTATAAGATCGTAGTTATCCCTGTGTCGGACTTATACGGATAGCTCCCAGGGCTTAGGTTCACATGGCTGACTAATTGGAGAGATACGACTGTTTGACACGCAGTCGGAGAAGCAGAGACAGAGGGAGAGACTGAGAGAGTGAGAGAGAGACAGACAATGGTACAGGGACAGTGGCAGTAGGTGAGACACACCTGTGGCCAGGTAACGCGAGTCAGAGGCACTACATACATATGGCCCTGTCAGTGACCCTGCCACATTGTTTGAACCTCTTTTCAACTGCCGAGTTTCTCAAAAACCTTTGTCAGAGGTTATGATGGATTTTCTGCACATGCCAGAGGTCAGAGTTTCAATGCGTCTTCTATTCAGATTGTTCCTACCGTTTTTCCCGAGTTTCCCACGCTGCGAGAAGCGCGCTAAACCTGCAGCCATCACCTGAGTCCTTAGGGGTATTTCGGGTTTTCTCTCTGTGTTTCCAGCGATTTTCCGATTGTCTCTGACCTTTTTGTGCACTTATAGCACCCGTCTCCAGGCAGGTTCCCTCGCTCGGGATCTGGTTCCCAGGCTTCCCTCAAAAGCAATTGGCGCGCGCCTTAATCCTCCCGCTGCCAGGTCCACGATCCGTTGATCCTTCTCGCTCTGTAAATCGATAACAAATGAATATGTTTTTCTGATTTATGGCCAGATACTCATCATCTTCATCTTCATACTTCATATCTGATATTCCTTTCTACACATGCGCCTGGCAAGTGCCGAAGTTCGTCAGGATTATGATTCAGAATCGCATTCAAGTGAATACTCAAAATGAGTGTTCTTTGTCTGACAAATGAATTCTATTCTTTAAGTATTCAAATGTGCAAAGGCTATTGAAGTAAAAGCAATCGATAGTGATCTTAAATATTTAAGTACCAAATGTAGTTCCTTCTCTAACGATGTGTGGAAGTAGAGCATATTTGGATCAAGTTCTCTACGAATTTTGTATCTTTAAGATTGAATTGGCATATTTGCATGTATTTAAATATAATTACAGGGTACTTCAATTTAATTATAAACCCTTACAACTCATAAACAAGTTGTTTAAATTGCTTAACCCCTCTTTCCTGGCCTTTACTGATTGATCTATCTTCACCCTTGATATTTTCTATATATCTGACAATAGACGTGTGAAATCCTTCTAGTGACTCCACTTTAGTTGTTGCTTTTCTCTAGCAAATGTGCCCTGCTATAAGTAAATTATTCTCTAACTACCTTGACATCATTGATGAACTTTTCTCACTTTCCACAGCCTCACAAACTGTTCGAAGCTTACAATAAATTATGTGGAGGACGCACGGGGAAAAGGACAACCTGTGCAGGCTGAAAAACTTTCCCAATTACGGAGAAAAACATACAATAATTAGTAGACAATGTGGAACGAGGTAAATTAAATGCTGTTTTCCTCTTTTTTTCCAGACGAAGTAACAGCAAAAAGCTTTTAATAATATTATCAATTACAGGCAACAAATAAAGTTCAAAGCCTTTTTTGAGTGCACAAAGTTGAGCTCAGGCTCGTCAAATCGATGGGATGGGGAGACGGGAAAAGAAACCCCAACCATTACCACAAAATTCATTAAGACATCAATCATAGACATTCTATCTAACGAGGCAGAGGAGTATCTCTAACTTTGTCGGAGCTAAGAGCTTCCCTCAGAGGGAACTATGTCTCTTCCATTTCCTGATTAAATATATAATATTGTAACATTTAAATGCCTTCATACGGAGATCAGGGGTCTTGACCAGGCTTGAATCAGCTGAATCAGCATTGGAAAATGCCAACTGGCCATGGTAAGTATATCATACATGCAACATTAAGTCCAGCAGACGTTCCTCATACACTCCACATTCAACTACCAGTAACAGTTTGTTGGCCAAGTCAACACGTAAGCAAAATCCCAATCTGTACGAAAGGATTGCGTTTGCCATTGTCCCTTCTCTCTGTGTGTGTGTGTGTGTATGTGTGTGAGTGTGTGTGTGTGCGTGTGTGTGTGTATGTGTGTGCTGACCTCAGTATATTTTGCGAATGTCAGAGTGAAATCCGGGCATTTATCATGATTCGAATGAATTATTGAAGTATATTTCGTTTGGCATTCCCTATTGGGCTATCCAAACTGATTCCCCTCGCCCCTTTCACCCCCCCCCCCCACTCACCCCTCAACCCCCCGGACTCCCCATCGATATACCGGGGTTAGGTCAGTTGGTCGTTGTTTGGTCACAGGATTCTCGTCTCCCTCTCTCTCTCTCTCTCTGTGTGATTTGTTGTTTTTGGCTTCGTTTCTTGAACTGTGCTCAAACTTGGCTTACAACTCTACAGTTAACTGCAGCACCGGTCCCTTTTTGGTTGTATACAAAGGGATTTGGGTTCTGTAAATTTATTAGTTACAGTTACAGAAACTTCTACAACTTATTACTTAACTTAACTTATTAAGGAAAAAGTCATAGATTTCTACGCCTTGCACCAGAAAAGAAGAAGGTGAAGTTGTTAAGTTAGGAAATGGCTTTATAAACTGTTCTTTGTACTCAACTAAGAGCCATGTCTAAGGCTTTGTAAGAGAGAGGGTTGTTCAACGAATTTTAAATCTAGATTGATAGAACTTTTAAATGTTATAGGGTAGCTCAACCATTGCAATAGAAAATGTATATAATATATTCAAATAACTCTGGGAGAAGAGTTGTTATTAAATAAGCCAGTGCTTGATTCACTTGATATACAAACTGGACACGACGGGGAACATAATTGAAAGTCCCTTCAAATGTCCTTGCCCCGAAGTCTTGGCGTGCAGTTAACGAGCTAAAATGTCAAGAGGAAACATTTGCTTGTCACGCTTTCTTTCGATTGAAATGCCCAAGACTGTTGCCTTTTTAGGCAGTCAGGTTGGGGCATGGAATGAATGAATGGTAGTGAGTGAAGGGGTGAAGAGGTTTACTTAATTGTAAACACCCAGGAGTCGGAGCCTATGTAAATTACTTAATCTGCATGCAAAGACAATTACCAATCAGTAGGATATTAAGCGTTAATCGCTTTAAACAATGCCAAGGCAAACAATTTCGACACGAAACTGGCATTTACTTGTCTTCAGCTGAATTTTCCAAGGGAATTTCCCAACGACCCATTGACCAGCAGCATTAAACGAGACGTTCTTTTCCCCATCCATTCAGAAATATCGAAGACAAGAAACGATTTTGGGCAATCAGTCAACAGTATTGCTTGAAAGAGGAAGAGCCAGAGAGAAAGGGCGAGAGAGAGAGGGAGTGGGACAGGGAGAGAACGTGTCCAATTTTACTAATTAGAGCAAATATTTGTGTACTTGATAAGTTTGGTGGGGCAATAGAAGCCAATAGAAAGCAACCACTCAACAGCACCCACTCATTACAATCACGCACACTTGAGGCGGCATTTCGGGGTCTTACACACCCGCTCCCCGCTCCCAAACCCTACACCGAGAGCACCCCCCCAGTGGAATTTAATTACGCGTCCAGGTCGAGGAGACAAAAATCAGTCAAGCCCACTTGCAGCCCCCCACTTGCCCCTCGTCGTCACAACCATCCCCAGCGATTTCGCCAAGAATCACTTTCATGTATAGAAGTTAACGGGAAACAACATTACCACCCCCTCCCCCCTCCCTAATTCCCACAGCGAGGAATAGTCTTTTGTTACGCTTCTGTACTTGTATTTATGTAATTAAAGATTTTGATTATATTTTGAACATTTTACGATGCTTATAGTCAAGTTTTTAATAACCCCAAATCGCAATTCGCATTCGAGTCCCAAAATTGAGTTACTCAGCTCAATACCCTGTAGTCTGAAGTGTAACAAGTAACGTCAGTTACTCTCAAATCTTAACAACACTTTGCACAGCATACAATGCAGTTATTTTTATAGGGTATTTGCTAGTCGTACAGCTGCGGGAACTGCAGCTTTTATTACTCAGTTTTAATGACGTTTCCTTATAATTGCGGCATCATTAAAAATACGTTGCGGCTTTTATGGAGCCAAGGACTTCAGCTTATCCCTAATACACCCAACAAGCTAATTAAAAGTGTGCTAAAATACTTTTTGATTACACTTCAGTTGCCTTACCTCAAATTGCAACACGTTTCTCTCTTTAGCGAAGAGAAATGTCCAAAAATATTTAAAATAAAAAGTATTTGCAATCTTTAAATTAATTGATTTTATTTCGAAAAAACTTGTCATGTCTTAATTAGACACGTGTACGTCCCACGCCCAAAAGAAAAACTAGACGGAAATTTGTACGCTTCGGTGATTACTTAAAAAAGCAACAAACATATATATATATAAATTTAAAAAAAGAAATAGCTGAATGTCAAAAAGATTAATTCTATTCATCACTGACAAGTGATCCACACGCTTTTTACATTATGTCTGTCTCTATGTTTTTTATTTTCTTGTCAAATTCCCTCCAATTAGCAAATTTTCTATCATTCATTAAGTCATTAAATGTGTTTTTCTTTATAGTATACGTTTTTTATAGTATATACTATATACATATATCATAAAACACTTTAAAATGCCTACAGCAACATTATATGAGTACAATTTAAGAAATCGAAGCCTTAATCCTAAACGTTAATAGTAACTTTAACCCTAAAATGATACTTCAATTGTATCTTGAAGTATTCTTAAGCTTAAACGAAGTCTTAAACTTCAGCTTTAACCTAATCCTTAACGTCACTTCTGCCAAAGATTTGATTTCACATATAAGGTGTGGAAAAGAACTTCAAGATAAAGTATAAGAAAAACACTTAAGGAAGCAGAAAAGATGAAGATACTAGGGAAACTGTGTGCTGTATACAGTACATAATACAATCAGTGATTTCCCCCTTTTGAGAGAGACAATACAAACAACATACAAATGAAGTTTATTGCTCTTTGCTGAAATTGGAACATTCTGTAGATGAAAGGATTATTAAGAGATTTTCCAAAAGAGAATCAAAAGTTTTGCTATTTGCGACAGACTCAATAATTCTCGCATTTTATGGTTCAAGTTTTATTCGTATTGTTTTCTGTGTACATGTTCACCCTTTTGAGGGGGGGGGGGGGCGGTACCCCCACCCCCCCGGTTTCTGCACGTTGTAAACTTTCCACTTCGACCCATAAAATTATATAAAATATATCCTCCTCAGTCGCTTCTCTCAGTCGTTTTAGCTTCTGTCAATGTCTTTTGCCACCGAAAAAGTTGTAAGGAAACCATTTTGTGGCAACGAAGCAAAGTAAAATGGAAGCTCGAACAGCAGATACTCTGTACAGATTTAAATGGAATAAGTTGAGCAGTCTCTGCTGCTTGGATTACTTTTTTTTTTATTAATTCCTGCTGTCGCTCTGCGGTTTGTCAATGAATTGAGGGAGAACTATTAAGGTATATAAATTTGAATATATAATCTATATATATTTATTGATTTTCCCGCGTAATAAAAGTGCGATTAATTTTGTCGCATGCTGTGCATTAATGCATAAATGACACGGACTGGAAATGTATCTCATAAAAATAGTCTGCAATCAGCTCGATGGGGTGTCATTTAATTAATCGCATTAATTGTCGGCAATTCAACGGATACCGCAACAATTATGCGGTTTCCCCTTGTGACTCATTCGCGTTAAATTATACCAACAATAACTGATCCATCAGAAGTCGATAGACATGTCTACGAATATGTATTAATTATGCTAAATTTCAACTGATTATAATTTGGTTTTTTATTATATATAACAAAGTTTCACTGTAAATAGCTCTTCTTCAACCTTTGACCCCTCCTAAAGGCCATTGTGCAAGTTACCAGAATTCGTTTTCTGTTACCAAAAATACTCACAATTGTCCAAACTTCCGGTGACAATGGGGCTAATTCGGGTTTTCCAAAGCGAAATCTTTGAAAAACGTAAAAAGCTTGTCACTGATTGTAAATTAAATGCTGGGAAGCAAAAGACGCAGATTTAAAAATCATTATGAATAATGGTGTGAAGTTTTGGTTTCCTATTCTGAATGACAGCTGAGTGTTTGTAATAGCTTTGGAAGCACTGTGCATTCGTCGCTCTATATAGTAGATAGACAATCGTTTCATCGTTTCAACTTTCGCTACTTTACATGTAGTTCTATAATTCAAACACATACAAATTTTTACCTGTCACAGAAACAAAATAAATAAATGACAAGTGTATATAGATATGTATACGAGTATTTCTCTATATATCTGTTCAAAATAATTTCTTACCTCATCCAAAATGCTGATCTCGCGTGCCAGAACACGAGGCACACGATTGTACAACTTGTTCAGAGGTTGATTTAAATTTAAATATGATGTGCGTTGCGACAAAGAAATCGTCTATACTAAGCATCAAAAAACATGATGTAGTCAAAGTTTAAATAAAATAATATTTGACAAGGCTAGAGATCGCTTGGTATTCCCCAAATCTTGTGTTCCCTGACATTGGCAAACTAAAGCACAATCAAAACATTTCCCGAAATCTTACAAGATCATTTCGAAATAGATCATTTACCGAAATTACGACCGCTAGTATAGAAAAGTTAACCTTACGCCCCTGACAGATGTTCTTCCTAAGCTTTCAGCTTACAGAACTATGTTTAAAGCAAACCAATTTCCCCTTTGTGATTCCAGCTCTTTAGTTAACTTGTCTAATTTAATTTCTTGATTTAAATCAATCGTGATAATTTGCCTCTCACATTCAAGCAAATTTAGAGACTGTTTTCCATTAATATTCAAGTGCGACATCATCGTAAGAGAGATGTCTGTATCGAGTGGCTGTCAACTGTCTGCCCCTTTGGTCTCCACCTCCCCCCGCCCCCTACACTGACCCTTTTGGTCCGAATACATAGTAGGATGTGAGTATGTGGCAAGTACTTTCAACACTTGCCTACATATGCATGTATGTATGCATGTATGTATGTGTAATAAGTATGAGCATAGTCGGATACTTGGAATATACATACATATAAAAGTTTCAGAGTTCCAAATTTGTTTACAATACCGAATTTGTTGGTGGCATGTTTACAGCGCCAAATGGGCAAACACAGAAATCTACAAAAACACATTTCAAATTGAATGTAAGAGCAAAAAAGAACAAGTAGAAACACTTCAGTTGAGAGAGCTCGACGTGGAGATACCCTGTAGTCAGCTATAAATTATCATACTTGAAGATAATAATATATTATCTGTATACGTAAATTCAAAAATATATCTTTGATATTGAAAATGATAATTAAAATATATAACAGATTCTAAATTGAAGTCGTCCCCACATTTACATACCCTTACACCTAAGACTACTGGGTATCAAAATAGAAAAATAAGAAATACAAAACTCTGAGTGAAGAAGAGGCACAAAAAAAAGAGGAGTATAGAATAGACATTTGTACATACTTACGAGTACGAGTCCGATATGTAGAAATCCGGAATGTGCTTTGTGTATTTGTGGTTCTGATGTATTCAAGCACTTTCGGGTGTCACTTGAACATGTTTTGCCTGCTGACTGTGCTTCGTATTTATCATGTTTTCATTATATGTATGTTTTTTTCTCTTTTCAGAAACTTTTCCATTCAAGCTGCAAAATGTCAAAAGCGGCATACAAAAATCAAAGTGTCTTTCAAATGTTCCAAATGAGGACAGAGACGATACAATACCCTATAAAAAAAAGTGTTTAAACTACTGAGACCATGATGATTAAGGGATACGGTAGTACGATTAGATCTGTTAGAAATTTATAAAGTAATATAGATAAATATTAAAGGAACTTTTAGAGAACACATAGAATATACATATTTTGTTGTTGAAGCAGTACTTTTTGTAGTCACTTTAAACTGTTAACCCCTTGACTACTCGCCGGGATCCCCCTAGTAATTTTCTAAAGTCTTCTACAGTTTATGTTGATGGGGTTGTGTTTGTGGACTTTAAACATATGTATGTTTGTGTCAATAAAATGTGTTGAAGGTCAATGCGAATAACAAATGAAGAGGCAATAGATGCATATATGTACATACATACATATGTTTGTATCGTATGTACGCTATAACATCCACAACATCCACATCTACAGACTTCGACTGCAGATGCAGCTGCAGCTGCAGCGCGGCAGCGACGACTCTTGTCATATGCTTTTTGTTTGTTTATTCCGCTGTTGTTGTCGTATTTTTTGGCACGAAAGGCGACATGCATTAAAATTGATAGTCAGCGACGTGGGAGCAGGAGAAGAAATGAAACTGACAGCATAGACGCGGGAGCGAGGGAGTCAACAAGAGGGGAGCATCTTTAGAAGCTTTGCCTTTTGTTATGCATGTCCATACACACACACACACACACACAGAGAGAGAGAGAGAGAGACGCGCGCACACATACATATGTATACAAACTCACATGTCTGCATTTGTTTTTGCACTTTGCTTTTTGTCGCCTGCTTTAGCTGATGTTGCTTTGTTGTTGCCTCGCTTTTGGTGCCAATATGTCTGCCACAGCACAATCCAATTGTATTTCAGTGTATGCATGTGTGGGTGTGCATATGTGTGAGCTTTTAAGTGAGTGTCGCTCTATATGTCGCCATCTCGCTCTATCTCTGTGTGCACGTCCGCAGATAACTGACGAAGCAACAACTACAATTACCATGGCGAAACAACAAACAAGAGCATAAAGATAACAAAACATCAAAGTTCGTGTTCAGCATATATGTAGGTAAAGGCAGGCACACAAGAGTTATCGACTATAAAATACCCTGTTCGACCTGTAGAATTATAGTATTGACTTTTGGTTTCAATTGAGAGATATTTAAAAATACCCTGTACTCAGAAATAATTTTAATATCAAGGGAAAACTTGTAGTACCATTGTTACAGGGTATATTTTAAATAAATTTGATCGATATACTAAACAAACTTTATTCAAATATATTGATACCTTACTGATCAACATTATTTATTTAAAGATCCCTTAAGGAAGCTCTTATCAAATTTCAAGTTCATTTGTTGATTACAAATGCAAGTAACCAAGGCAATAATCTCAATTTAACTAATAAAATAATATAGCTTTGCTTATCGATTGTGATTAGAGAAACAGTAATCAGCTGCAAGGTTTATCGAGTTATCGACGCTGTTGCTGAAGTTAGTGTTGTCTCTGAAAGCTAACAGCAAAGTTGCAAAGCAAAACAAACCAACGATTACAAGATGCCCGAAATACGCCCTCTGTCGGCCAGTTTACAGCGTGTAGCCATTGAGGAACTCAACGAGGTTCCCGATCGCATCGATGCCGACATTTTGGCACTACGCACTTGGCTCAAACAACAGCCCCATATACGCGTCCGCAGCGATGAACAGTTTCTGGTTTCCTTCCTACGCGGCTGCAAGTTTAGCTTGGAAAAGACCAAATCCAAATTGGACAAATACTATACGCTTCGCACCCAATTCCCCGACTTTTATACCATTCGCGATGTGGACAGCGAACGTACCCACGAACTGTTGAGATTGGGGTGAGTCTACCGGGGTTTTTACTAATAAGATATAACTTTTAGACATGTCTTGTACAAGGATTGATGAAGTAAATGGTGCACATAAACGGATAAATGTCGGATGAACTTTTCTATGAACCCAACGAATGAACAGACATATGAACTAACGGGTGAGCAAGTGGGTGAACTGGCGAATGAACAGATGGATGAACTAACGATTGAACTGAAGATCGAACAAGCGGATGAACTGACGGCAGTATGTATAAGTGTATAGGTGGGCGGACTAACTATCGAACGAACTGACGATGAACCGAATGAACCGTCAGATGAATAGACTGATGAACAGACGGATCATCCGACTGATCCACAACTTAAGTATATTTCGTCTACCGCACTACTAACTCTATCTTTATCCCGTAGGGTTGGACTCCGTTTGCCGATACCATTGAATGAAGATGGACCCCGTATTATCTATGTACGTACAGGTTGTTATCCGGCAAATAAGTACCCCTTCGAGGAGATTATGAGCGTGTCGCATGCTTTGAATGGACTGAGCGTGCAGTTTGATGATCACGCCGTAGTTCACGGCTACGTTGTCATATTGGACTTTACCGATTATACGGCAGCCCATTTGCTGCAAATGACGCCGAGCACTCTGAAGAAGATGAGCAGATTCGCAGAGGATGCGATGCCAGTGAGGGAGAAGGGAACACACATGATCAATGTAAACTCTACCTTTGAGATGAGTTTCAATTTGTTGCGATCGACGTTGTCAGCCAAACAGCAGGAACGAGTAAGTATTTCTGCTATGTGTGAGGGAAAGTCTAAGAGTTTCCATTCTTTCCATTTCCTATCTAGCTCTCGGTGCATGGCAGCAATCTGGATTCCTTGTATGCCTACATTCCTCAAAGGTATCTGCCCACACACCTGGGCGGGGAGCAGGGCACCATTGAGGAACTGAAACAACTCTCATGGAACAACTTCATGGAATGCCAGCAATACTTGAAGGATGAGGTGAACTATGGCATCGACGAGAACTTGCGGCCCGGAGGGAGATGCAATGATTACAACAGTATCTTTGGGGTCGAAGGATCGTTTCGCAAGTTGGACTTTGATTGATTTATTTAGAATATGGGAATGCAGGGATAGACTCTGATATATATCTAACTCTAAAGAGACTTTTATTCCATTTCAATCATAACACTCTTTAATCTTACTTATAATTGGGAACTAGGATTAGATTTTATTTTAGAATACACCAGCCATATGATTACAAAGTTTTCTATTGCAATAAATATACATAAAGAATTTTACACTTTTCATTACTTAATGCATTTTCATTTGGTTTTTCTTGAATGGGGAATATTAACGCCCACATAATTCGCAATTTGGTGCAAATTTATGGGAATTCCAAGTCTCTCTATTTGTTGTTGTTTGTTAAACAAGTCTATACCGGCAAATATATCAACTTATAATCCGTTGCATATACCGATTCTTCAATGAAAATTATATGATTACGAATCTTCTGCGCCGGCCATTCACCTGCCACAACGCCCACGACGAAGCGCCACCTGCCGGCTGTCTTTGTGTGCCAAAAATAAATTCTCGAAAATGATAAACAGAATACCATTCCATTTGATATAAATGTTTTGATTTCATTAGATTTATACTTCAATTCTATTTCCTTTGCTAAACTAAGGAGCTTTTTCTAAAACAATATGTCAAAATCGTTTAAAATAAGCAATATATATATAAATAATATTTAGAAACTCAACAATCTCTTTGCTTTACGTTTAATATTATGTTTCACATATCTTCTAAAATAATATATTACTTATATATTACATATAATCATATATTTTTCTAAAAGACTTATTTTTCTACTTTTATTTTCTGTTTCTTTGATATTTCTTAAAGTCTTCTATTTTCTATTTAATTAATCCATTAATTTTTGTATATAAAGCCCTTTTAACATCCAACAACAAACTTTTCTTTTTATTTCTATATGGCTACAATAAATTTCTGTTAGATATTTTGTTCAATAAACAAAGTTCTTCGGTTCGCGGCCTTCAGTGCTGAAGGTTTTTTTTGGGGGAAGGGGCGAATTACTGATAGAAAAATGATTTTTTATTTGTGATTGTTTCGAGTGTGAGATTCGATCGGAAATCGCAACTTGCTTTTCACTCGACTTTTCGAATTCTTTATAAATTTGGCTCTTCGTATTTATAATAATTTATACTGACTTAAGGAATGGTGTGTTATGGCGCAAGCGGATAAAACGAATGATGTTAACAAATTGGATTCGATTCTTGGCACTTGCGGAACTTCCATTGGCCTTGATTTTGCTGACCAGGTTAAGACATTTTATAAATGTTACAATTAATTCTCTGTTCCAATTGATAAATCTCAGGTTCAACGATCCATCGATCGCCTCAATTTGCATGTCGTTTTGTAATTTATTTAATTTTCCTTTCAATTTATTATCTTACCTCTGATTTATTTCTGAAGGCAAATGCTATAAATTCGTTGTGAAAGTTTTCAGATTTACGACTCATCGATATTCGTTCGAAAGATATCAATCGAAGCCGATGAAGTTGTCGAAATTAAATGCTAATTTCAATACTTTCAGCTGCAGCAGAGATTTACGATACAGTTAATTAATATCAATTGATATTGGGGCGGCTTAGACTTTAAGTATTCAAACTTTTGATTATTTAATGCATTTTGCATCGATTGCAGAATTTATTTAGGGATTATTCAACACCCATCTAAAGTTAAGATTACATGTAATTTTCGATCGTATTTTCGTCAATTCTCCAATTGGGCTAACTAGTCAAGGTATCATCTGTTACTCGGTTTGACCTAGACGACGTCTGCTGATGTGGACAAGGCGTTCATCATCCCGGCGAACACTTTGGAGATCGTCGCCTTGCACCTCTTCAACTAGTTCCTGGCGTTGATCCCCACGGCGTCCTTCGATCTTCTCCTGGCGTTGGCGACGCAGCATCTCTGTGACCTGATCATCGTTGAGCTCATTTAGACGACGGTCCCTGCGAATAAACTGCAGAATGTCCTGCACTGTATCTACGTCACCCACTCGACGTCCCTCCCCAATGCGGTTAATACGGACAGGACTCATCTTTTCAGGAGTTTGCTCCAGACGACGCCTATTGATGTGGACCAGACGCTCATCATCTCGACGAATACTTGGGAGCTCATCACGCTGGACTTCCTCATCTCTTTCCACCTGCTGCCGTTCAACAAGACGTCCCTCGATGCGTTCCTGGCGGGTTTCCTCCTTGCGCTGGCGATTGCGACGAATCATCTCAATGATGTCCTCATCGCTTAGGTTAATAAGACGATTATCCCTGCGAATAAACTGTAGAATATCCTGTTCTATCATTGTATCCACGTCACCGACTCGACGTCCCTCCCCAATGCGGTTAACACGAAGGGGAGTCATCTCTTCCTGGGCTTGATCCAGTCGACGTCTGTTGATGTGAACTAGGCGCTCATCATCCCGACGAACACTTTGCAGATTGTCAACTGAGCGACCAACAACATCTTCCTCTCGCTGCTGACGTTGATTCGTACGGCGTCCCTGCTCGGTTTGCTCCTGATTGTCACGCTGGCGATTGTCACGTCGGGTTCCCTCATTCCGCTCCACCACACGACGACCCTCTTCAATGCGGCTAATGCGACGTGGAGTTATCTCCTCCTGGGTCTTATCCAGACGACGTCTGTTATTGTTAACCAAACGTTCATCGTCCCGACGAACACTTTCTAGATCGTCGTCTTGAACATTTTCATCTCGTTCCTGACGTTGATCCTGACGTTGATCCCCACGACGGCCCTCGATCTTCTCCTGGCGTTGGCGACGCAGCATCTCAATGATTTCATCGTCGCTTAGGTTCGTCAAACGATTATCCATACGAATAAACTGCAGAATGTCCTGCTCCGAGTTTGGACCTACTTTACCCACTCGACGACCCTCCCCAATGCGGTTCAAACGAAGTGGAGTCATCTCTTCCTGGGTTTGATCCAGACGACGTCTGTTAATGTTATTCAAGAGTTCATCGTCCCGACGAATACTTACTAGATCGTCGTCTTGAACATTTTCAACTCGTTCCTGACGTTGATCCCCACGGCGGCCCTCGATCTTCTCCTGGCGTTGGCGACGCAGCATCTCAATGATTTCCTCGTCGCTTAGGTTCGTCAAGCGATTATCCATACGAATCAACTGCAGAATGTCCTGCTCCGACATTGGACCTACTTTACCCACTCGACGACCCTCCCCAATGCGGTTCAAACGAAGTGGAGTCATCTCTTCCTGGGTTTGATCCAGACGACGTCTGTTAATGTTATTCAAGAGTTCATCGTCCCGACGAGCACTTACTAGATCGTCGTCTTGAACATTTTCAACTCGTTCCTGACGTTGATCCTGACGTTGATCTCCACGGCGGCCCTCGATCTTCTCCTGGCGTTGGCGACGCAGCATCTCAATGATTTCCTCGTCGCTTAGGTTCGTCAAGCGATTATCCATACGAATCAACTGCAGAATGTCCTGCTCCGACATTGCACCTACTTTACCCACTAGGCGACCCTCCCCAATGCGGTTCAAACGAAGGGGAGTTATCCTTTCCTGGGTTTGATCAAGGCGGCGTCTGTTGATGTGCACCAAACGATCGTCATCTCGGCGAACAGTCTGCAGATTATCACGTCGTTGAGTCCTATCCCTATCGATGACTTCCAACAGTCCCTGGCGGCGCGTCTCCAGTATATCATCGGTTTGTCGAACATCCTCCTGGACTCTACCTTGTTCCTCACGACCCTGGGCAAGTTGTTGTTGACGACGACGACCCACATGCAATATACGATTGCTATTCACGTCTGAGGTGGGAAGGTTCCTCTCAATACCTTCCAGGACATCACGATCGATTGGCACACGAGTGTAGCGTTCCTCCAAGTCGGCTTCTATCTGCTCGTTGTTCTCCTGCAGCTGCTGCTCCCGATTTCCCCAAACGCTTTCAATGCGGTTCTGTCTTCGGTTCACGTCCAGATCATTCAGAAGGCTGCGTCTATCTTCGGTCTGCTTAGTGGACACTCCGCGATTCTCCAGCCGTAGTCTACTCCAGGGATTGCTCTGCCAACGTAGACTTATCAGATCCATGAGAGTGGGACGATTGTTCTGCATTTGAAGGTTTTGACGCTGCAAATCCCACCAGGTTACACGATCGTTGGACAATGGAATGCGTCCTGCGCAGACCATGGCCAGGACACTGGCCAATATCACCAGAAGTTTGACCATTCTGTTAGATTGTTCCTTACTCACTTGAAGTTTTGATTTTCACTTGAGCTTTGGGACTTGCTCACCAGAAGGCGACTGCATATGGATCGAAGATGCTGCAACGCTTTTATACCTATTGTTATCACTAGGGTCTTTGGCTCTGTGGGTTCATTTTCAGCATTACTCGTTCGGATCGGTCAAAAACACATTTATCAGCCAAAAATAATGCCAAATATATAGCTTATTCACGGTTAAATAGGGTCTTAGACCCTGCAGGTCAACAGATTGGACGTCTAGCTGATTACCAGGAGGCTGAAGAACTTCCCGATTGGGATCACTCCATTATTCCGTGATTTTGTGAGCTTTAACAACAAAGACTTTCAAGCTAGAAGATGTAAAGCTAAAGTTAAGGGAAATCAGCTGAAAGTTGCCTTTACTTAAGAAGTATTTGTAAATAAAGGTAAAGGTGGACAAGAAAACAGGAAACTAACTTAACAGGCTGGCTAAAATTTAAATATAGCACATTTGATCAATTTCCGCTCAGATTTTGCATTTTTTATGAATTAGCTCATTAAACAGAGCTTCAATTAATTTATTGTCGTATAATTTGTTATAATTAAATATAAAATATATATTAATAACAATATTTATGGTTTCTAAATATATACATTACATAATATGCATCTACGAGCGAGTTTATAAATTGTTTAAATGTTTAAAACTCAGGTACAAAATACAGGAATGCTTATTTGTTTTGTCATTTTAGTTTTTAGCCTACAGTTCCATTTTATGTTTGCATTTAAATAAAATTCAGAAACTAATTAATTTAAATCTCTGTGTTGACTTTAAAAGAGTTGGCAGATGTATCTGAAAGGGCTTCAAAACAAAAGGGGTAAACCATAAATCCCCATGCCAAAGAGGAAACAGTCTGCGGTGACATAGCAAACTGTAAAATTAGGCAAAGTACTTTCATTCAACTGCAAACAAAACACCACAGAGAATACAATAAAACAGAATAAAATGGAATAAAACATAATAGAAGAGAATAAAATGGAATAGAATTTTAGTATTTGTTAGATTTATGTGTGAATCGCAGCTGCTCGTTTTTGATTTATGGCCACAAATATTGACTTTGCGTATTTAAATATACGAAGAAGCTTTTTCATTAAAATCATAGAAATAGAAACTAAATAAATATTGCTTATGACAACAAGCCGAAATGCCTCGCACTCTTGTTTACTCGTTGTTGGCCAAGGTTATAAATCAAATTGTCAAAATCAAAACAGAAATGAAATCCGAATAAAACTGAGGAAATTGAGAACCTGTTAAAGACTAAATGCCCTTACTAAAACATTTGTATTAAAATGGGTGGTGGTGGTGGTGGTGGGCGGAGGGGGATGTGAAAGGTGAGGGATGATCGCGTTATATAGAAACATCATCAGTCAGAGCGACGAATCGACTGTCAGCTGGTCAATTCGTCATTTGTTTTCGCCTGGCGACCTTGAAACAAAATTGAAAAGACTGAAATTTGTCTTGACTTGGCATAAATAAAAACTTTTTGCAGTACGTAAACCGAAATCAGTTGGGCCAAAAATAATCGAATAATGGCAAAGACAAACCCCAGACAAAATCATGCAAAATTTATTTGTTTTCGAAAATCGGCCATAAATAAAGGCATTGTCAAACGTCAACGATGTAGAGTACTCACAGCAATGGTAGAAAACAGACTAAAAGTGAAAAGCTTTGGAAAAGTTCTTTGTTAACCTTAAGCAATGATAAAGTACAGGATTATCTAATATAGACATTTTATTAGGTAACTAAAATCTAAAATAATTATAAAAGGAGATTTTTGGAAGAATATAAAATTGTAAATCAATTGAAACAACTTTGAATCCAATGTTTGGTAGAATTTGAAATTGTATTTTTGCCCACAATCAAATTTTAAAACAAATTGACAGTCAGCTTTAATAAAATCAAATTGAAGCGTGTTTCTATTTCTAAAGTTGGATAAGAAAATAGCTTAATTTCTGACTTTCTTAAATCGCTTAAAGCTAACACTTAAACTAAAGAAAACAGACATTGCCAATCACATAAAACCGATGCCATAAGATATCTTAACTTCGGAAGTTCTTCAATAGCTTCTTTTGAGTAAAAAATCAGTATATATTGAAACACATTTCAACTTGAAGTTAGCTTAACTTAACACTACTTTTCGTCTTAAAATTATTCGTTAAAATTGTATTCGCAGATTTTCTTACTCGTCCACTGTGCAACAACAACAACAACAAGAACAACATGTTTTCTGGTCGCATAGCAACAACAGAAGCCCATTTGAAATGGAAATTACCTATAACACTTCGAGCCAGACGAGTGCAGTTGACGTGCATGTGGTCTGACCGAATGTAAACAACAAATTGTATCTCAAAGATACACACAATAAGCAAATACATACATACATACGCTTTTCGCAATTACATACATATCTAGTATTAGTTTGTAGAAATATATTGGAAAATTCGTTTAACAGCCAAGTGGAATTATGATGAACGCCGCGTGGGGTCAAAACTATATATCACAGACTCATTTCCAGATGCTCGACGATGACAAACCCCCAGAGTGCGCAATGTCAGGTAATTATAATTTTTGGCAAGGGACCAGATACAATTTTTTCATCTTTGGGATCTGATAGCTGGATAGGTGGATGCCACAAGTATCCCGCTGTTGGAAACTTCTGGTATTTCATAGGTATTATTATGAAATTCATATTCTGCTACGGGTAAATATGCCCCCCCATCAAGCAGAGAGGGAGAACTTGAATATACATTTATTTAGTAGTTCAAATTTGCTGTCCTTAAGGGTAGGAGAGGGAGTTCCGAGTAGCTTGGTCATCTACTTTCAATATTTGTTCATTCTGCAATAAAGGTAAGAATATAATTACAATTTCACCAACGAAGCTTTAAAGCAGTCTGAGTCTGGGACATGGGATACACAGAAAGAGCTGAATTCCTTTTCCGATTAACTTGTTTATTTTAAGTATTTCTAGTATTTTATATTGTCATCATCTAGCCAGCAATAATAATTATTATTATTCCCGAGCTATAACCTTGATAATTCGATTTAATTTAATTTAATTTACGTCGAAACTTTGCAATTGGCATCGTCGACCCACTTAATTATCAATTGGTCGTCAGCCGTCAGTCGACGTGTGATACACAATGCGGTTGTATTGGCCATTAGATCATTTGATTTTCTGATTATTTTTTTCGATTTCTTTTCTTTTTTTTCTTTTAATAACAGATTTCCGTCAAAACAAACAGTAGACCAAGCGAGAGACAGAAGAAGAGACCGAAGGAGGGAGAGAGCGACAGAAAAATAAGAAAAGTGCGTCAGCAATGCAAATTTTGTTTTTCTGTTTTTCGATTCGACGAGTAGTTCTTCTACTATTTGCTTTCTTTGCTTTTTTTTTATTATTGTTCATTCTTCTGTATATCTCATATTGTATTTGTTGTTTTTGCTTTTTTAATGTGCTTGTTTATTTGTCTAGCGACTGCAGAGGATTTTAACCTTTAGACGTAGACGTCGGCTATGTACATATATGCAATTATAGTTCTCATCTAGACTGATCGTCCACAAATGAGATCTGAATCTATTACTGCAAAAATCTGTGTCTTTTGTGTTTAATGAATGTTATATTATATATTGTTTTTTAATTTTATTATATGATTTAAAGTATTATATATCTTTTAAACTTGAACACTTTATCATAAAGATCTTTCTTTCTTTAGGTCCAAGCAATCGATCTTTTTAATAGTTATAATCAACTTAGACGGATTCTTCTGATCATGTGTATATTAAAACTAGTGGAAGCAGAATATTTACCTTATCACATTTTATGAATATCCTAATGATCCGAGAGGCTTTTAATTGTTTTTTCTGATTCGATATTATGGCAAAATATAAGATTTTAGAAGAAGCTATTAGAAGACTTCATCTGATAGTAATATATATTTTTACTTTTATGACTTTTGTGTCTAAGAAATCGATCGTCTCTCTATGAGCAACTGTAATGAACACAAACGGGAGACGAATATAATTTGTTTTCACCAATTATTGTTTGTATTTAATTTAGTCTGTGTGTCTATCGCCTAGTTGCTATCTCCACAGCCAGCTGGGGACTTTGAATGAATGAATCATCGTAATGCCCGGGGGGTACAAACTGAATTCATTGCCAATGTCACGTAGACCCATGGAGCGAACGGCGATGATTATCTGAGGCATTCGATTGGCTAGATGATAATGATGAATGATTATTGATTAGCAAAATAACTGTAAGCTGAATACCCCTGAAAATGATCCGTAGACAATTTACTAATATTTATAATAGACAACTGAAAATAGAGAAGTTTTCTAGAGACTTCTAGATGGTTGTCTTACCGAATTTCATAACGATTAAACTAAATATAAGAATAACTATTATTGTATATTGTTGAATAATTAAGCAAAATTTATTTAAATTACCCGCAAATGTATTTATAAATTTATGCAATTTATATTCCAACCAAAAATAGATACAAATAATTAATGCGATTAATTATCGCAATTTTTGGCTAAACAATTCTTTAAATTTCGATTTTATATTAATTAAATGAACAATGGACAGTGAAACTCTGTCTCTTGTCATTTGAAAAGTTGACGAGTTGTTGGGCAACTCTGCTTTTTTTTTGCTGCCTGACAACACTTTTGTGCTTTACGAATTACCGAAGCGTTGCCAAGGCATGATAAAGATAAAGGCATTAGGATAGTACGACTAGTAGATACCCTATTTAAAATATGTAAATTAAAAGCAAGTTGAGTTTTATTTATATAATAACCATAATAAACTCTTAGCTCGGTATGTAATTAACCAATGAACTTGTTGATGTCTGCTACGCGCTATTTTCGACACACTGTGCCAAGTTTACTGCTGAACGCGTCCATTGTTTGTCAGCTTCAAGCTTGGTTCATTTCGTTGGTTGCTAAGCGGAGACGACGACGACGTCGGCAGCGACAGCGACGTTGACAGCGACGTTGGCACCGATGTTGAAATGGTGATCGGTGTTTCATTGTTGCCGCTGTCGCTGTCGCTGTCGCTGTCGCTGCTTCTGCGTCTGCCGCTGTGACTGCCGCTTGGCAACAGTTAACGTCATCGTTTTGTTGCGCTTGCGTTTGTGACGTTGATGCGAACGTTGACGTCGACGTCGACGCTGACGCTGATGCCGACATCGACGCCAAGGAGGAAATGAATGTCAATTACTCACGTACAAATACATATGTATATGTTTGTATATATGTGCATAAATTTTCGTTTGCCGTCTCTTGACGACAGCCAAAGGCAGTTGGCGACTGTCGGCGGTCGGCGGTCGGCGCTTGGCGGTCGCCTCGATTGCAGCAATCGCACGTTTTCAGCTTATCGGACGAGGCGAAATGAAAGTAGCAGCCGCAACATTTGCATAGGCGCCACACAAAGATTCGTTAACCTTTGCGTTTGTCGCCAGTTGGCCACAGATACAGATACAGATACAGCCAAATGATACAGATAGAGCTATAGATACAATTAGAGATACAGATGCAGCCAAAAGATAGAGATACAATCGATAGAAATAAATGTAGATACAGACACTAATACTGATATACATTGATGCAGATACATATACAGCTAAGTCTATGAAAATATCTATATAAATGTATCTGTAGCTATAGCTATATATGTAACTTTAACTTAATCTTATTATTTATAATTGTATCTGCAGTTTCGCTATTAAATGTATATTTAACGCAAGCATCTCTAATCTCTGTGTACCTATAGATACAAAACTTGTTGATTATCAGCTAAATAATTAAATGTATCTAGCTGTCTCTATACTTGTAACTGTACATACAGATACGTTTGCAAAAGACTGAGATGCAGATACATTTGATTGATTGTTGCCTCCTCTGAACGTATGTTAATTAATTTCAAGATTTGTTCGTCTTGTTGTAGTCTAATTTGCAATTTTATTGAACTCTGATCATCCATCTTTGTGTATACTCTACACAGAGACATATGACACTTCTTAACAGCTTTGGATTGTATCTGAAGTGACTTAAAAAGCATTTGTTTTCAATAGTAAAGCATCCACGCATTTGTTTATTCTTATTATTATTATTATTATCTGTAACAAGAGCTTTAATTGTACATTCAGACTTCAGACATTGACTTTTGGCAGTTTCCGGAGATATTTTGGCTTTTACAATTCTGATAACAAAGAAGCAATCATGAAGTGACCTAGATATTTGCATTGACTGAACTTTTCCGAGAAAATTGTTGAACTCTTATCAACTCGTAATATATTGAAATTGAATCCACAGCGTTGACTTTGAATGCCAATTTGAATACAATATTCAGTCTATATTCATTGCTGTTTAACGAAGATCAGCGAATTTAAATGAAGATGCTGTCAAATAAGTCTTTGTTTCTACATACGGTCGTAATACTAACTACAATTGGAGCATATTTGGCAGACGAATCTAGATAGGTAATCATTCATATTCAGATTGGAATTGTAATTAAATAAATGATAAATATTCCTTACAATGTTCATCACCACAAGTAGTTGCATTCCTTATGGACAATCTCCGGGAGTTCATCAGATTACGGCACCTGGTCTGGAATCATTCGATGTTCTCTGAGATAATTTGACTGTGGGTTCAGGTTGGATAGTTATTCAGCAACGTATCAATGGAAAGGAAGATTTCTATAGGAACTGGTCGAATAACACTGCCGGCTTCGGTTCCTTTCGTGGTGACTTCTTCCTGGGACTGGAGAAAATTCACCGCTTGACAAAGGCTCATCGACATGAGCTCAACTTATATATATGGAAAAGTTTAATGGAAAATTCGAAAATGCTCGCTATGATCGCTTCGAAGTTGCAGGGGAAAATGAACAATACAAACTGATGACTTGGGGGAATTTTACCAAAGACAACACACTCGATAGCCTAACTTGGCATTTCTCAGGGAAGTTTTCTACACTTGATCGGAATAACGATAATTTTAAAGATATTAATTGTGCAGAAAAGCGACAAAGCGGTTGGTGGTTCGCCTACTGCGAACCTTGGTAAGTGTATTAATATTATAATTGCTTTCAATGCATTAGTGTTCTCTCATTTTTTTTCTAGTAATCTTAATGGAAAGTACCTTGATCATCAGGTGGAAGCTGACTCTGGCATGTATTGGGTGCCTTACACCTCCCTGAAAGCAGTTAAGATGCTGATACGTCCTATCACAGATTGATTGTAAAATGAGACTTATAGAAATGATTTCCCTGATTTCGAAATAGATGTGATAAACATGGGAGACATTAGTATAAACAGATGTAATCAAAGGTTTATCTATATAAATAAATCTCTTCTACTATAAAGATACTATCTCTAATCTCCAACTTCTATTTATATATCTATCTGTCTTCAGCTTTCTCAACAGATCGTATGGTCAACTCGATGCCTAATTAAACAGATTCATTTCCCGACATTGTGTTTCACTTTTGCTTTAATTGCAGGGTATTCAACCCTTCAATCAATCACTCTAGCCGTCGTATTTTCAGACCTTGTCCAACAATTCTTGTGCCAGCTGTTTGCTGTTTATAGATTTGCAATAACAAAACAGATTACATCAAGCAGATCTCACACTCATAATGGCAATACCAAGTACACAAATCTCTAGGATATACTATATACGAAATGATGATCTTTCATTTCATTTTGTTTACTTACAACAGACCCAAAATGCTGACGCAAAACGCGACGCAAACAACAGGAAAATATGTATTAACTATAGTTATATATATATTTATATATATATTCGATATTTTCGCACAATTTAAAATGCGCGTCACATATTCGATGTTAATTGGATCCATTCGCAAATACATGATCGGATAGATCACAGATGCCCAACTGAATGAAAACTGTTATCTCAGCTAATTGCATTAATAAATATAATTAAATATTTAACAGATGGGCAAACAAATGATAGAAAACTTTACAAATAAATACTTTTACAGTCTGAAAGACAAGCAATAAATAATAATAATACGAATACAATGTTTACAAATGCAAGTCGAAGTCTTTTTCAACAAGTAAACAACAACAATAAAAAAAGGGGAAAAGAAAAACATCTGCTGATCTAAAATAAACTGGTGAATAATTGTCGTCCTAGTGATAATGACAAAACAATAGAATTGATTGTTTATCAGATAATAGATAAAAATTACAACACTTCAGTAACAATTATTAGACTAATTATACCGAGAACTGCGTCATTCAGTAAGTAGAACTGTCTGTCCATGTGAACTATGTCAATTTGAAAATAGATTATTCAAATACTGTCATATTAAAGATCTGAGACAAAGATCAAGGAATAAACCTTAGGTTTAGTGTTAAATTAATCCAGGGTTAGCTTTCTCTTAGCCAACCTTTAGCTGTCTAAGGTCTGACTGTCTAATTAGTGCCAGCTTGAACAACGTGTTGTTTGTCGTCATCTAAGTCTAAGTCGGGGAGGTATCTACCTACCTTTGAGCTAGCCGACTCATCTGTTGGAGATACATCGTTAGGGATACCACTGCACGTGAGCTCGTTGGTATCTTCCTGGTTCGTTACGTCACAGTTTATCCGTCACATTAATGCGTCTGACGACATACACGACTCCTAGTGTCACTAGCTGTGAGGTAGAACTGTGACGCCACAGTAGAAGTAGAAGACCTGACCCCTAGCTGGACCCTCTGTGCGTGTCCATGTCCGTGTCATTTGGGTAACGTGTCTGTCGTCATATTTGCGGTTGGCATTTTAACGGAGAGACACCACATGCCCAGGTCTGCGAGTGCCTCGTGTGGATCCCGCTTTTAGTACGTGACTGCAGCAACGTGTCGCATATAAAGTTGAAAATTTGTTAACTGTTTTACCCTCCCCGACAGTAGAATTCATTTTTAATAAGCATTCAACTTGACATACGCTTACACAACTCATATACTTTATTTCATCAGCAATTTAAAATATTTCAACAAAGAGAAATGTTATCTAAGAGAAATAAATATTGTGTTTAAGTTGCTTTCCAATACTGACTAGAGCTGAGATCCCACTGAGATGTCTGTTTGAATAGAGTGTGTGTTTTTTGAAGAAAATACCGAATACAAATATCATTTACTTACTCATAAACAAATAGATTCTACAATCTTTCGAAGGTGGTATAGAAATAATTTAAAATCTATTGTTACTTCTTATTACTCTAATTATGTTTAGGAAAATTGAAGATAAAGATACAAATATATTGTTAGCATCTCACAAGCAGTGACAATGATGAGTTGTAGTTTACCTCAAGCTTTCATTTTATGAATAGCATTAGATAGAAATACTTATAAACAAATGCGTATCAAAGAACTTTCTCAACTAATCGCAGTGCTTAAGTCATTGTGACGCATTCATATTAATAATCAGTAAATGTGCAAAATTAGAAAAAGATTTAGAAAACTTATTAGCAATTTTCGTATATTAAATGTAGTACTATGCCCATTTCTAGATCTGTTTTATTTGCCTAACAGATGACGTAAGAAATGAGTAAATTGTCAAGCTCTTTGATACATAAACTAAATACTTAAAAAGCATTTCAGAGTGCTCAAATCCGATGGCAATGGCCCGGTTAACAGCACAGATGCATCAAGTGTAAAGCGCACAAAATTGCCACCATAAAATTGTTTAACTCCACATCCAAAAAACTTTCGCCCATGTGTACAACACACACACACACACACACACTCACACACACACACCCCTGCACACACTCGCTGATAGGAGATGGCAGATAGTTGTTCAGAGCCATAAAATTGGAAATTATGATCATCAAGGCGGCTGGGGCCAGGGCACGCCCAGCCAATGGGCGACGATGCTGAAGAGCGCCTCCTAACCGTATAAGACAGCCAGGTATAGCCATGTTAGACTAGCAAATACCCTGTAATCAACTATTGAACTTTATGAAATTAACAGAACATTTAAATTATTTTAAAAGCTATCAGTATAAGTTATATTGAAGGCATTAACTAAAAGCTATCACTTGTAATTACCCAATCAAGAGTCAGACTCAGTTCTTCAATGTTTACAGGGTATAAGCCAAAAAAGGGCAAAAACAGAAACATAACCCAGGTTACGCACTACAAACGGGTGCGCCACCAAGTTGCACAGCTAAAGATTCAGATACAGATACAGATACAAATACAGTTAAACCTCTAGCTTCAGCTACAGATGCGAGTCGGGGCGAGTCAAGTTTGAGCTCGTAAAAAGCGCTCGCGTCTGGCGTTAAAATTTATGACTAGTTGAGGCGAGAGTGACGCTGATAGATGATAAGACCCCCACACCATATTTGATTATATACAAATACGTATGCATATAGTTATATACATACAAATATACATGGTTATAGTCGTTAGACTAGTCGTAAAGCCGCTAAGTGCCATTGCATTGTCGCAGCGTTTAGGAAATTTGATCACTAGAAGTGGAACAAAGTCTACAAATTCTGATTGAACATTATTTCCTGCATTGTGGAATCGAATTTGGTTTGATTCTAGTTTTGTTTTTTTTGCCATTTGAGAGATGACCCGTCATTCAAAAGCAAATAGCATCTGATTGCTTGACAGGGGCTAATAACTTTGTGGCTGTGTATGTGACAGGCACTAGTAGTTTATATATAACGTATATTTAGTATTAATCAGCATTGACAGCAACGAATCGATATAATAAAGTTCGTCGGTCCGTCTGTCTGTCCGTCTATCTGTCCGTCCGACCGTCTGTCCGTTCGTCCGTCCGTCATTACGTCCGTCTTTACGTCCGTCTGTAGGTCCGTCTGTAGGTCCGTCTGTAAGTCCGTCTGTAAGTCCGTCTGTCCGTCTGTCTGTCCGTCCGTCCGTCCGTTTGTCCGTCCGTCCGTCCGTCTGTCCGTCCGTCTGTCCGTCCGTCTGTCCGTCCATCTCTCCGTCCGTCCGTCTGTACGTTCGTCTGTCCGTCTGTACGTCCGTCCGTCTGTCCGTCCGTCTGTCCGCCCGTTTGTCCGTCTGTCCTTCCGTCCGTCTGTCCGTCCGTCTGTCCGTCCGTCTGTCTATACTTAAAGTCATTGCCCCGATCATATAATAAACTCAGAAGTTATTTAATAAACAAAACAATTCACATAGCATCGGGACATAGGCAAATGAAGGGAGTATTTACATTTATTTGTAAACGAATTTGTGTGCAAATAAAAAGGATATCGAATCTATCTATATATCTATATTTCTATATCTATATATCTATCTCAACTAGTAATTTATATAAGTCAAGCTACTGACAAGTTTCTCTGGGAGTCAATTTAATTAATTCGAAAACTTTTTCAAGTGACGATCTATTTAGATATATGTTTACATAAGTAAATAAAAGCAATTCCATTACAATCATAACATTTTTTATAAAGACTGGCACTGGGTATACAACTGTCGCTTGCGCTCGACTGTCCAGCTTGTTGAACTATTATTTTTTTCCTTTTTTAAAAAAGAAACAGTTCCACTCACAAACAACTCTAATTTCTGTTCTCAAACTTTAGACATAATTTGTTTATAGAATAATTGCTATATTTCCTATATCAGAAGTCATATCTTATGCTCCAACATGTATATGAGTTCAGTACTCGATAGAGTCCTCCATGTTCACGTTATTTACAATCAGACAACTTAAGAACAATTGCGATCTCCATATCACTTTAAGGCATTGCAAACGCGTTTAGAACCGTTCTCCATATAAACTATGTTCTCCTTGTTGTTGTTGTCTCTACTTGCATGTCCACCGTGTTCACTTTATATGCAAATCTTCTTTACCATTTGGACTAGCAAAGTCTCTGTTTTGGCTTGCAGTTAAATGCTTGCCACATTTCTCGCTTGATGGTTTGTGAAATGTGGCAAGAAAAAGTCTACAGAGAAGACAAAAAAAAAGAAGAGAAAAATGAAAAAGTTCATTTATGGTTTTGTAATATGCAAAGTGCCACAGTTCGAGTTGGAGTCTCGGTCCCAATCCCAGTCGCAGTCGCAGTCGCAGTCCCAGTTTCGGTTCCAGTTCCAGCTTCAGTTTCAGTCTGAATCCCAGATTCAGTGGCATATTAACATTTGTTGGGATCGTCGCATGGTTCGCTGCATGAAACGCACCACAGAGTGACAATGGCCCATGGATTGTGGCCAGGGAACCGTATCCGTATCCAAAGTTGGCTCACAATGGCGCCCAGTTTGGTGAAAAGTTGAGCGCATTTTCAAGCCCAAACAGACAAAAGCCAGAGAGGAAAAGGCCAACACACAGACAAGCATACACACACACACACACACACGTTTGTATTCGTTGTACTCGTAATTTGCTCTATTGTTTCATATGCATTTCTCGTGCCACGCAGAACAGTTGCCCATCGAGAGGAAACGCCAGACAATACCCACTGTTGTTGTCAGCAATTAGTTTCAGATACACACACTCACACAAACACAATGGCACATATACACAGTTTTCACCGTTTTTGCATTGGCGAAAGTTCCATCAGTGGGCGGAAGATCAAGATTAAACATACCCAACATTAATCCACAAATGACCCCAAAAGAAGACTACTCGACTTTACCTGTATTACAATGATTGTGTAGAACTTTTTTTAAACACGTTTACTCTCTTTATTCCATAACTATACATGAGATTAGTATATTTTATTAAAACTCATTGTGTTTGTAAAATAAAAGTCATTTATTTCACATAGTTATTTAAGAGCATAATGTGTAGGCATTACTAGTCCCTTTTGTTCTATGACTACGTATCAATGGCCTATCATTGTGACAAATCTATCTAAAGAATCTAATATAAATACATATCTTCTTTACTAATTGGCATTTCCCTTGTTTTATTATATTACAATATATTATAATATACAACACTATAATTCTCATGTCTGTTTCTATTCTTTGGCTACAAATTGATAGCCAATCAATGTCTTTTCGACTAATGTAGTTATTTTAATAGCTGTCAGACTTAACTCCAGTATATTTTATTAAGTATTATTTTAACATTTCAAGAGTTCTTTATTTTTCAAGTCGCTATATTCTTCGACAAGGTATTAAGTGCTTACATAATTATCGACTTGCCATCACACAAATAATTGATATTCGCTTTATGATCAGTCTTTTTTATGGATGCCCATAGATTGTGATGGAGTTTAATGTGGCTGCAACTTCAATTTGGATTGCCTTACAGTCTGGATACGAGTATCTCCAATAAAAAGCCTGTCAATCGACGAGTTACATAAACATTGAACTTTTGTTGCTGATTAAACCGCAAAATCAAACATGACAGAGCGACAGATACGACAAAAAGGCAGACAGGTAAGAGACACACAAGGGGGCGTCGGGGGGAGAGACGTAACACGTCGACACAAGAGGTGGGCGCTGTAATTGAGGAGGGTGAGAGGTGGGAGGAGGTGAACTGAGGTAACAAGTTGTCAAGAAGCCCCACAAAGACGTTTTGTTGTCGCTGTGGGTGCTCATGCCCCACAACAACTGCCAGCTCATAGGTGGTAAATGGCCATGGTAATGGAAATAGGGCTAAGCAGTGTGTTTGTAGGGAGGGAGTGGTGCGGTGGGGGAAGGGGGAAGGGGCATAGGCCATAACACCGCATGATACAGGCAATTAAACAATTGTAAACCAATTGATACACACGCTCATTAATTAAATTAAATGATGGAGAAACAAAACTGAAACGAATGAGAGAAAAGCAACCACAGCACCACAAAAGGGGCCAAAGGAGGGGGGGGGTCAAGGGGAGAGAGGGAAAGAGGGAGACACAACACCACAACAACAATCAATCATGCCAATTAGTTTTAATGGTCCCTCGCACAGTAGTCAACCGTCCAGATGCATCTCACAGTTTGCCAAAGAAGCTGCGAGAGTTGAGCTGCAATTAAAGCCAGAACCGGCTAGAAGAAGTGACGGCACTGAGAGAAAAAGTCAAGATAGAAGTGCAACACTCTAAAATACTTTTGAAGTAAAAAAGATAAAGAGAAACTTTGCATTTTAACATATTTGTACAGCTTGAAGACAACTTTACTTAATTATATGACATTCACACACTATTTCTTTTCAATAACGCTTAACTACACTCTTCTCACTTGTTTCTCTCAGTGTCTGGCATTGAAAGAGATGCAAGTACAAGACAAAGACCAACGCTGACACTGAAACAGAAACAGAGTCTGAGGCTAAGGCTGAAGTTGGTAATGAGCACAGCGCCGTTGGCTGGTCGTTAACTTTAACGCCCTGGCCCCCAACCAGGCTGCAAATCTGGCAGCTGATGCAATTTCAGACTGCCTCCTCCTATGTATATTGCCTCTTCTTCTGCTACGGCCTCTTCTTGTGGCACTTCAGCTGTTTGGGCCTTTTATGTTGGCCATAAAATTTGCTAAAATAGTCCAACGGCGAGTGCTGCTGCTGCTGCTGCTGCTGCTGTAGCTGATGACATGTAATCAGCCCCATTGCTGATGATCCAAACAGCTACTACCAGCTTCATTCCACAACCCCCTCATCTCTGTCATCTTAGCCACAATCCTGTGCGGTGTCAGAGCGACAATCAAGACACTCAACGGCATAAATTAAACGCCGGCAATTAAATGCAATTCGAAATTTAGACCCCATTTAGACCCACTGAGAGTGCACTCAGTGCGAGTACGAGTACTCGTATGAGTCATGGGCACAAAACAGGAAGACATTCAACTCTCTGCGACTGAATGACTGAATCTTATCGCAACACAAATGGAGAGGCTAAAAAGATCTGGGAAGAGTGCCAAATAATGCCAGAGATATAAGCAATATTGTTGTACGAATTAGTTTAAGTATAGTTAATGCAATGCTACTGCATTAAATGTATTGTATCTTATGCTTAATACAATTAACAGATATATCTCTCTATATATTTAAAATAAAGCTCTAAAGTGTTAATTAATATAAATACTAAACTATGATATAATCTACTAAGATATGGTGTAAAATGTTTAAACAAAATTAATTGTATACTTTAGTATCCTATACTATAACAGAGACTAAACTTAAATACCAAACTATTTGTATACTACTATTCTATCATAAATATATTATTAGATACTTTTGCTACTATTCAAGTTTATAAGAAACTCTTAATCATAGAAAATATAATAACCAGACAAACTCTTGTAAACTTAATCTACCAAATATCCTTATAAAGACATGTATTCAACTTATAGATACTTATTTATTACATAGATATATAACACTAAGATATTTCTACTTTGTGATAGTTTTACTTATAAGAATAATTTTGTTTTTAAACAAATATTACTTATATCTTAAGATACACAAGCAAAATCAATTAAAAACTTAAAGCAATATCAAATTAGCCACCTTCTACTCTTTTTAATTACAATTTCGACTTTGAGAAATCAATCAAAATTTCAAGAAAAACAAGAGAACAACGCACCGAACAATTTAATTAATTTCTATAAATCGTTAGCAAAACATTGACATTGATTAGATTCTGAAAGTTCAAACAAGTTTAAACTTTATCTAGACCAACAAAAAGAAAGCTACTAAAAGTGCATTTCTGATATTGTTCTATCGAACAACGAACTCTTATCGAGCACTCAGTTAGTAGACCAAATGGCCAAGTTGTTGTTTTTTTTTTGGCTAAGACTCTGTGCGTAGTACATTGAACTCAAAATTGAAATGTATGAGTATTCAGTATTTAATACTGTCAAATGGGGTGCAATGCACTCGATGCTTAATTTGACGGTAGTCATGATAACTTGTTGATCGTGACACGCTAAGTAAATAACACGTGGCCCGATAAGTAGAGTGAGAGGGAGAGGGAGGGAAGAACGGGGGTCGTGTTTACGAGGGAGCCTTACGGCCTTGATTCAGCTAAGTTCACTTAAGTTTGATTCAATATTTCTACAGCTGTTTGGGTCTTAATTGGAATTTAATAGCTTGACAACACGTGTTTGAGCCAGATGCATTTAAAGAGGTGTCTGAACTTGGTAAATTATCCAAAAACCTAACTAAAAGTTAAACAAAGCATATAAACAATATAGTACTTTTATTTATTTTAGATAATGCATTTCTTGGAGTTGTATATATTTGCAGCTCTGTAAACATCACACCCTCTATGTAATTGTGATTATTCATTAGCTTAGAGTTCGGATTTCTTTGGAAAATACTCGTTAAACTCGTCAGAAACTGTTAATAAACAATTAACATCACAATATTTTAGCAGCTGACAATTATAGGAAAAACTGTGTGACTTTTCCTGCTATTTACGTGTATCTAGTAATTGTTGTACTGACATTTTAGCACTTCTTTATTTCAGTTGAAGGGCTTTTCCAGCAAATCACTAACTTAATATATTAACAATATTTGCCTTATATTTATTCACACTTCGCACAACAATAATCGCATCTTATAGCTTATCCAGTCTATAGGGTATCCGGCACATTTAGCCGACTTTTCAGCTGTATATCTTCAGGTTTTTCAGCTTCTATTTTTCTAGAGGTGATCAGAGACTGCTGCTGCAATTTCCAGTTGCTTGCTAAGTAATCACTTTGATCGTTTGCTGACTCGTTTTATTTTTTCCTCCTCGCCTTTTTTTTTTTAGTGGGTTTATTCACCGTTGTCGTTGTCGATGTTGTTGTCGTTGTTGGTTGTTGGTTGTTAGTTGTTAGTCGATTGCTGTCCAGCGATTTGTTGCCAAGCGAAACTTTCCTATTTTTTGTTGTATTCTGTTTTTATTTTATTATTATTATTTTTCCTTTTCTTGTGTGTTGTTATTGCTAATGCCTTGACTTGGTTGTTTGCTGGTCTGTTTGCTCGCTCGCCGACTTGTTGCTGCCACCGCTGTTGCTGTTGTTGTTGTTGTGGTTGCTGCTGTTGCTGTTGCTGCCTCGTAATCAACATTAACGATCGCTTGCCATTGCCAGACTGCGCTACACCGAGTGGGAGTGGCCGGCTATATCAGCAGTTGCAGTAGACTTGGCTTAATAATAGCGTTAGAGCTTAAAAGCTTAGGTATTTATGATACTAAAGAAGTAAGTGACAAAAGTCCAGCATATATATATGATTTCCGCCAAATTATTCTAGAAATTACATTAAAATACTGTTAAAAGCAAGCTTTAAAGCTCTTTTAATTGCCTAATGTTCGAGGGAAAATATCAAATAAGAAATTTAGTGTTTTCAATCATATTTCACACATTTATGAATACATAATATAAATAATTGAAGCTTATAAAATACTTAGAAGCAAATTATTCTAGAAATTACAATAAAATACTGTCAAAAGAAAGCTTTAAAGCTCTTTTAATTGCCTAATGTTCGAGGGAAAATTTCAAATAAGGAATTTAGTGTTTCCAATTACTTTTCAGACATTTATTTATGCATACTATAGAAAATTGTAAGCTTACAAAATACTTAGAAGCAAATACAATACAAAAGAAATATTTTAATTTAAGCTTTAAGTTTTTAATCAATAAATGAAATACAAATATTAAAAGAAATATGTTAAGAAACAAAAATATTTACTGTTTAAATTTGAAAACAATAGAATGCAGTTTAAATAAATCAGACAACAGATAAACAAGTTTATTTTTAAGCTTAACGTTTGTGAATTAGGGAGCGAATAGCTTAAGAAATTAAATAGCCTAAGGGTTTAATTTGCAACCGCTTTTATTTATTTTTAAAACTGCTTAAAATGAAGTAGAGTGCACAAAGATTTATCAAACGCTAAGTCTAACTAACTACTTAATGACAAGGGAATAACTGAGGGAACAGATTAAGGCAAAGCACACTTTAATGAGCTTTAAAGCTGCTTGTAAGTAAGCTTTAACCGTTAAGTGTTAATTGGAGAAAAGGGCATTCAGTGTTCGTTAAAACCGAAGGCTTTATTTAATGGGCAACGTTTGCTGTCTTAAACAACGTTGTGTGCAGCTTTTCGTTGTTTGCAACGTTGTTGTTGTTGTTGTTGTTGTTGTTGTTGGGTAACAACAACCAACAGCTGATGTCTGTCGTCAGATAATGATGAATAACTGTGCCCGCGGAGAGTGTAACACACTCACACACACACAGTCACTGCTTTTGGGGTTATGCAGGGGAAAGGGGCAGTTGGAAAATAGGTGAAATTCAAAAGTAAGTCGCAGTTAAGCAGAGCTACCTGTACCAGAGTCCGTATCTAAAGCGCCTAGTTGCATTTGACACTCAACGGCCATAATTCACCGGCACTACAACTTCAGTTCAACGTCAACGGGGGAAGGGCAGGTGATAATTTGGTCACGAAACGGGTTTCTGAAGCCGCAGCTAACTAAAATAGTCGAGGGAGCGGGGGAGGGGGGAGGGGGAATCTAACAAGAGCACAGTCGTAACACACAACGGCCCCGATAAGATGGTTGGCCGCAACATAAATCGATGAGTCATTTGACAGGTTTCCTGTTCGACAGACCCAAAAGGGTTGGCCTTATCGCCGAGAGAGAGAGAGAGAGAGACTTCCACTCTCTTGGCCCATTGTTTTGTGCCCCCAATTTGCATATCTCTACTAGTCAAGTTTTATGTGTTTCCCCAACCCCATCCCCATCCCCATCCCCATCCCCCCACGCGAAGTGTGCTCATCTTGTTGAAATCTCGTCCAAAGTGCATTTCATTTCAAATTTATATAAATCTATTTGATTTATATGTGTGTTTTTTTTCTCTCTTATCAGATTTGCATAGAAAACGAGCAGTAAAAATAAAAATGAGTACGAAACGTGATGAAATCAAATAATTAATTTACCTCATCAGATGGAATGACGTCTCTGAATGTTTTCCGTATGAATTAGAAAGCTTCATTAAAAGTGCTGCCTTGAACAATTTGATGTCAATTTGACAATCTCTTTCTACTATTTTCTACATCGCACAAATGGTTTTATATCACTCATCCCTCATTTACTTGTATTTATATATCAGTTAATATCTTAAATAATTGTTCTTTACTAAAATTATTACTATCCGTTTAATTTATACTTGAATACAGTGTTTCTAAGCCGATACTATTCTTATAAACGAAGGCTTTCATTTAAGCTAAAGTCAATTTCGCTACTTGTTCACTTTGTTTCTAAGACTAATATAATAATAGAATATATTGTTAACTATCTGATTAACATTTCAATCTGAAGAGACATATTCAAGTTACTTATAATAATCAAATATGCCACATAGCTACCAACTCTGTTTAAATACACAGCTAATATATATATAGAACATTCTGGATACATTTTAAGCCAATTTCCCATAGCGCTTATCACCAATATTGCCCAATTGAAACAGATTCGTCACTACTTGTATCTTTTCGATGACTCTCTTCCTCCGCCATTCACATAATTAGCATCTTATCGGACTTCCGACTGATTCACAATGACGTCGAATCGTTTAAACTTATCGATGGCCACTTGACAACAGCCAACAGCGGTCTGGTCTTTCAAGTGAGTCAGTGAATTACTTTTGCCCCCCAAAGACAGTACGCAAGTTTTCAGAACATGATAACCACAACTGCATAAATTAGATCACAGCCCCAAAAGCTGATGCCTGATGAAAAAACCGGAGAACACAGAAGCGAGAAACCAGGGAAAAACCAGCTCAGCAGTTGTACAAATAGTACAAAGTATGGATGGGTCAGACTTGGCCTTCTGGAAGTGTAAAGAGAAATGAAAGCGCTTGACTGGAAGATACCCTTTGAAATTGTACTAATATGAAATATAATAAATATATTTGCTTTAAACTTACAATGTAATCGATAAGAGAAACAAATGAAAATAGTGTAGTTATTAGATAAATGGAAATGAAACGATAAACGATTAATGTGCGAGAGTTTTTAAACTTTGAATACCGATAAATATAGATTATAGCGTCATTTAATTTGCATAGTACCGAAGTACACTTAAGTTATCCTCACTAAATCTAGTCTATATCCATAAACGATTAATAAGAGACAGGCTGGCAAATGGGAGCATCGAAAAGTGCATAGTTATCGATATCTAATTTCGATAAATATCGAAATGTTAGACTATATTTAAAATCACTCTAATCCACCAAGTACTTTATAGACTGAATTTCATACCCATCTAATGTTATATTTAACTACCCAAGGCAACGATACCATCCACAGAGTTTTGTGTATTTACAGGGTATTCACAGTCGCGTGACGACTGCCAATCTCTGTTTACTGAGTGACTAAAGAACAAGTAAATACGAATAGTTTAAGGTCAGACTCGTACTCGGTAACTGTGAAACTGTTGCCAGGCCCGCTGGGCGTACCTCAAAGCGAGCTACCGCTAGACGAAAGGGGCTTGCCAGAGGCGGGGCGGGGCAGAGCGGGGTGTCCAGGGAAGAGGGAGAAGGGGGGCCGCACAGTACTGTTGCCAGCTTGTCTGTGGCTGCCAATCGATTTTCCTAAGCACGACGTGGACGTTTGCTAATGCCAACTAACTAGCCAAGCTGTACGTCAATCAGTCAGTTCGTCAGTCAGTTCGTCAGTCAGTTTGTCAGTCAGTCAGTCAGTCATTTGGCCACTTAGAACCGAGTGACGGTGACGGTGACTAACAGTACTTTGTTAGCTATAGTTGTTGCGACTCTAGAGGTAATTATCTGTTGAGCCTTCAGCGTTTGTTGCTCGCGTGCTGTGCGATCCCCTTACGTCCCCGCTGTTGGACTCGCCCCCCCCCCCCCAACGCCCTGCATTGGCCAATTCGTTATTAGCCCTGTTGCTGAGCTAAGCGTAGAGCGATTCAACCGGTCGATGAGTAATCATCAATCATGCGATATCATTAAATGTGTTTCGTCTTGCAATCGCACTGAGCGCACACGATCTGAATCGCATTTGATCTGTTACGAAGGAGCTATGACTATGACTATGAAATACCCTGTAATTTTGGATAAAGCATATGTGAATACTCTAGCACTTAGATAAGTAGCATATAGGTAAGTTTAT
The DNA here is from genome assembly GCA_958299025.2 of Drosophila histrio. NCBI lineage: Eukaryota > Metazoa > Arthropoda > Insecta > Diptera > Drosophilidae > Drosophila > Drosophila histrio. The sequence goes on along the minus strand of OY729166.1, from coordinate 16,511,503 downwards.
TACATAGGTAAATTGGTATTGTTGGAATGGAACATCTTATGGAATATTGAACTGAAACTATACCAAGTGAAGTTTGGTATTTACTTTTGCGGAATTGGAACCCAAAATATGGTAGGGAAACAGTTGGTAGGAAATGGAAGTGAAACACTTGGTAACGCTAGAAGTGAAATGGAACACAGAATACGGAAATGAATCAAATGGTTACAATTGGAATGGGAACACATGGTAATGCAATTGCATTTCCTCGAGCGGAATGCTGGAATGAAACCCAAAATAAGGAGCTCTTAAGAAATGGAATGGAAGCACATGCTAGCTAGAAGAAACAATTGAAATGCTGGAATGAAACAGAAAATAACAAGCAATTACGAACGATGAAATTACGTATACGAACTGTTGCCCAGATACAAAATAATATTCAGTAGTTTTCAAGCAATTTAGAAATGATTACTTAAATTTAGAATGAAAATTGTTATTAAAATCTGTAATAATGTTACAAATTTCCAATAAATTTCCAACGAACTGTGTTGTCTATGACTCGCGCAAACAATGGGAATTTTCTGTTTGCTGTTAGATTTATAGAGAATAGTAGAAAACCACAAAGCATTCTACAAACCCAGTCCCCCCATTTACAGTCAACTGTTGACCCCCCCCCCCCGGCCGTCCAACGCTGCAGCACCTCAGCACAATCGAAACCTCAACACAATCCAACCCAACCCAAACCCAAATCCAACCCGACCCGAACCGAAGCGACACGATCCAAACAGAAAATCACACGCTGCCGTCAGCTTGTCTGGCGCGATTTCTGTTTAGTTGCCGCTGCCCGTGTAATTGCAGGCAAAAAAAAAAGAAATAAAGAAAAAAAAATATAGAAAAAAAGGTGGCACAAATGTCGTTTCCCTGTCCCTAACACACACCCGTTGCCGTAACCCTGCCTCCCTGTTTGCCCCCGTCACACTTTGCCCTGTGTTTTTACCACCTTTCGAGAGCTCAAGCTCTTGGCACCGACGGCACCTACTGCAATGTATTTTTGCTGTAGTTGTTGCTGTTTCTGTTTCTGTTGTTGTTGCTATTGTTGTAGCTATTGTTGTTGCTGTTGTTGTTGTCGGTGCTTACGTAAGCGCTAAAGGCGGTAAAATGAAATGAAATTGTTGTAATGGGCGATTTTCATTGCGGCATTACACGCCAACAACTCTTACATAGTCATTCGTACTAGAGATGGTTACAGTGCCTACCATTTGCTAAGCCCCAACACGTTAAGCAAAATCACGTTGATCTTTTCTCATATAGAATTAATGATATATAGGAAATAAGTGCACTTATTGAATTCGAATTCCAATTGAGGTTCTTAATCGCATTTGTTATTGAAATTAGTGCCAATATGTCATAAAACTTTTATTATTTACAGCTTTCAACTCCTTCAAAACATTAATTTACATAATTTTCTATTTAATTGGTTTTGGGCTTTAAAATCTACTCCCAATTTGAAGCACAAAGTGCTTTGATGAAGAGTTTTGAAATAGCTTTTAATGAAGTATTTAAGTAAAATGAGAACTTTGAGATATATTCTCTTAAAACCATAATTGGATCATAAGGCTTTGGCTTTAGAACTTTGAATGCATAAGATGTAAGATAAAGAGATAAGAGACAGAAATGAATTCCTTAGAACTCGAATTTAATTAGAAAACAGAATCTTTAATCAATTATCAAATTATAAAGTAATAGCATATTAAGGTAAATTAAATAGTTTATAATTTAAATTACTATACCAAAATAAACTACTAAATAGTGTAAAATGCTCTAGATTAACTGTTTGTCAGTACAATAAGAGCTTTTAGCATATGCTAGAGATATTAACTATAATGATCAGCAAGTCTTTTGCGAATATCAATTAAATATAAGACTAAACATATGATTACTTCATAAGTTGAAGTATAACTTTTAACAGCATACAGACAATTTACTTATCCCCAGTCTATATCTGTATTAGTTTAACTTGAATACTATTAGTACACTCTTAGATACAATATATCAAATCAGCTGTGCCTTAAGCTTGTCTATACTATTAATCTATCTTTTGTGCGTTTTTAGACTCAAAGACTCACGAGGCTGTCGCTGTCGCTCACGCCTATCGTCCATCTCTAAGACGAGGCGTACACACCGCATTCGCACTCTTATGCCCATTTCGGGTACCATCTGCACACCTCGGCCCCTCGCGTTCCCTCCCCACCACACTACTCTCCCCCTCCAACGGGGCAGTTAGTGAGCTCCTCCTCTGTTATGTGTATATTTGTTCTATAATTACAGCCTATTTGCGCTCTATTCTCGGTACACATGAAATTTTAATGGACCTCTGGCCCGGCCTGGCCTGGCCCCCGACTCGGTTCTGTTCGGTCCGGGTTGTTGGGGCCTAGCCGGGTCTAACCTAGCGGGCCCTGAACTACACTGAACCGTACTGGACACTTCCAAAGAAACGCTCGATTCCGTCCATTTCAGTTCAGTTATTTGTGTGTGGTCTTAGTCGCTGTCTCTTGTCTCTTTGTCTTTCAGATTTAGTCATTTGGATCAGACAACGCTTCAAAAGGCCCCGAGAGTTGAGTTGTGTCGAGTCAAGTCGTCTATCTGACACTTACATATGTATTTTAGATGAAGGTTCATTGCTGGTTTCTAGCTTCTTCTTTAACGCTTCTTATTGCGGCTGCTGTTGCTTCTTTTATGTTTTTTTCTTTATTTTTGCAAACGCTTTCTTTGTACTTACCAATTGCCACTTTCTTTTCGACGTCTTCGTGTGTGGTCAAACTGAGGCTAATGGGTTTTAAGACGGGGTCGTTGCGGTTTGCTGTGGTGCTGTGTTGCAATTTGCAGCTCATTGTGGTTATGGCAGCTCGACATGAGCAAAAACAAAGTGCATCGCATGATTCACAAGGTTGCTAGAGAAGTAGGAAACAAGAACATCAAATATATAGTCTATAAATGTCCAATATAATGTAATATCTAAATTTTAAGTAATTGACTCCTCTGTAACTTCTACTATATTAGATTGACATTTCTTAATGCAGTTAAGCAAATCAATATCGCTATAAAATTGTAATTCATTTATAACAATCTAAATAAAAGTTCAACAAATAAAACAACTTGTTTAATTGGCATTTTATAGGTTTCATTAATACTTATGAAAACATTAAGTTTTCCAATTTAAGATATAGGAAGTTACTGCTTAATTAAATATTTTAAAGTTGAGCATATGTTCACAAATTGAAAAACAGAATACTATAATATATATATATGTATATAAGCAGTTTTATAATATAATTTACAATATAAAGGTTAAACTAAGCCATTAAAATTACTAATTTGTATCTCTTTAAGCTTTCAAACTATTAAATATTATAAAAACATTATAGACAGCATATGGATTCAAATGAAAATGGAATATTTCACTAAATGTACGACAAAAGCCAAACATTCCCTCGTTGAGTCAAACTTTTCTAATAGAATACAAAACAAACTCATAAATGTACAAAACCGAAGTTAACAGAACTTTTTTCCATTGTTTCTTTGTTTAATGTTTATGGAGCTAACAGATTTGCTTTTGTAATTGTTGAATTGTTGAATTGTTGCACTTGTTCGGGGTCGATCCATAGAATAGTACTATAACTTTAATTTATTCAGTTAAATATGAACGAGTATGTGTTTAATTTATGTGCTTCTCCATTTGTATTCGTTCGTGTTTCAGTTTCTTTTGTTGTTGTTGTTGTTGTTGTTGTTATTGTTGTTTTTTGTTAGCCATAACTATTGCATTTTATACAGCAATTAGCGTAGGTAGCGAGCTCTGTGAGCATTTTGATCGTAGTTAAGATTGCATCCAGGTATTAGCTGTAATGTTAATACGAGTTAGTATATCGTGACATGGCCAATGCGGAAAATAATATCTCTAGCTAATTATTTCACTATTTTTTTTTTTTGCTCTTCTCTCTGCATTCGTTTTCGATTAACAATTTATCAGCTATAATTCTGTAGAGCTTTATAATTAAACAATATCTAAATCAAAGTACGAGGCTTTGAGGGTGGTTTTTCACAGGTCAGACGTTGATTACTTATATATTTGAGCTCTTGAATCGATTCAAAAGTCAAAAGACTTGCATTTGGTATGGAATAATAAAAATAATGATGGTAGAACTTGGATACCTAGAAGTATTCGATCCGATTCTAAAGTAGTTCAGTCTCATATATCAGGCAATATTCGTATTTGTAAAATTAGTTTTAAAAGCTATTAAAAAACACTTGATTCTTTAGAAGAATCTGAATCGGCTAAAAGTAAAGTAAAGTACATAATAATACACATTTATGCTACATATAAGAGAATTTAATATAAATAAAAATGTGAAGAATAATTAGAATCGTTTCTAAAGTTACTCAGTGTCCTTACTCAGTTAATAATCGAAATTGAAAGCTGAAACTTTTGATGTGTGGAATGGCGATAACAAAAGAAGACGAATTTTCATGGTATCAAAGATTTCACAGAGCATAGAGGGAAATGGTCGACACACATCGACCCAAACTAAGTAGATGAAGATGAAGCTGAATAATAATGTGTTATGTAGATTTATGTATGTTGTATGCCGGATTGAAGGCCAGTAGCCAGTTTGCTGATGTCTTCGCTACTTTCAATCGCTCGCGTGTGTCTGAAACAATTCTAGTTCTGGGAATACAACAACTCTTGGCTTTCATTCAAACGCAAGTCCAATTGATGGACGAGCTGCAATGTTGGCATCGGGCATAGAAAATCAATTGGGATACCAAACATGAATCGAAGCAACATAAAAACAGAGGCACAAACACGGATAGATTGATGGAAAGAAGAGAGCGAAATATGGCAATATATATAAAAGTCATGAACTGATGCAATTCGAAATGAAAGTTGCCAAATCGAGTGCAAAACTTGCGTCAAATCGAAAAATTAGAAAATGTGTGAAAAGCCAATGAACGAAATGCATGAAAATTGTATCTGAAAGATGCGAAAAACAACCAAGAAAATAGGATAATTTTTGCGATTTTCATTTCAATTTGAGTGCAACGATATTTCAGTTTCTGATTTGTATACCCTGGAATTATGTGAAGAAAAGGCAAGGGGTGTATTTGAAATACGGAAGATAGTTTAAAAACCACAAATACCCAGTAGTTTCTGTATTTGTGGGATAAGCCAGCAATGAATTTCTTTTATGTGATGCGTAAGAGAGGTAAGCAGCTAAGTATACCCTGTTAATGTACATAATGTATCTAATTAAGTGTATTCTATAGTATAGAGCAAAGAGATGCAGCAAAGCAGCTGTTGTAGTAGTGATAGAGTGATGTATCTACAATGTATAAATGTCACTGCTAACGTTTGCATTTACAGGGTATCTGCTAGTCGAGCAAACAGGCGTACCTCCGCTGACACTGCCAATTCCCGTGCCATCTTTCACTTGGCTTAGCTACGAGTACGTGCGGTTGACAGGCCACAGTTCGAATGTATCTGTATCTATGTATCTGTGTATCTGTGTATCTGCAAGTTGCAACTGCAATGGTAGCTGACAAATACGAGGGCCCCAGCCAAAAGATCAAAAGATATTGCTGCAGTCTGGCGGTCCGCCCAAACAAACTGAGCAAAACATTATTCGCCTCCTTTTTCTATTATTTCTATTATTTCATTTATTTTCTTTTGCTCTTGTTGCCTCACTCGACGGTTTCGTTGACGTTTGTTTATAATTTGCGTGTTGCTTGTCGTTATTTTTTTTTTTCTCCATCTCTATTTTTTCAACGATTTTATTTCTTTCCTTTCTCTCAAAATAATCATTTTAGTTTTGATCGCATTCGACTCGCCCATAAATTATCCGAACACACTGCCCATAAATATCTATTCTCATCTGTTCTTAACTGAAACATGTGTGCGCGTGTGTGTGTGTGTGTCTGTGTGTGTGTGTGTGTTTGGGGAGGGGGGAGCTCTACCACCACCACAGCAGGTGGAGAGTCGAAACTTTGGGCAACACTAGACTATATTATCATTATTATTAACATTAGATACGATCTATGTAACTGCGGAGCTCCAAAAATGAATTTAACATCAATTGGGAACTCAACATAACTTTCTTTTAATCCTTAAATTATCACAAAGTATTTGTCCAATGATGAACTAGTAGATACCATGTAGTCACTATCTTAATTAATCCGCTGTACATCCAAATTATTAATAATCAACTTTTTTCAGAGTGTAATTTTAAAATTATCCTCAAAATGGCAACGAGTCATTGAACAAAACGCGACATACAGGTTGGGGCAATAGTAATCACCCAATTATTAACACTTATTCCGTCTTCTTAGGGAGTAAATCGATTCATGGATTGTCAATTTTGTATTATGCGTTTGTTTACCTCATAGTTATAGTGTTTTTCAATAGGGTGATTACTTTTGCCTCACCTTGTATTTGACATAAATCGGACCACCTAAGCCGTAAGAGATTATCTTTAAAAAATAGGTTTAAAAAGAGGGATTTCCTTTTATCTAAACTAATATTTATCATTTACAATATAGAATCATATTCTCAGATCTTTTGTTTTTATTTTTTAAATGTCTGTTGTATAAATTATTTTTAAGACTTTAATGAGCGCTACAAATTATATATAAATAATATCAATAAATACACAAACAAATTGTGGAAGATATTCTACTTTTTTATTTAACCTTTGAAAGCTTATATGAAAAATCGATGAATCGATTTCGAACTTTGCATTTTCTATTACTAAATTTCGATTTTTAACTCAATTGGATTTACATCACTAAGTATTTTTATACCTACTTAAGTTAATATTTGGATTAAAACAGCTATTTAAAGTGCTTGCAATTGATAATTTAGTATCTTTCGCTTCTCGTATATTTCTGTATTTATTTTCACGTCAATTTCACATGATTTCTGCACATTGCATGCGCTCAATACGTGTCTCTGTCTCTCTCTGTCTCACTGTCCGCCCGTCTTCCTTCTTTGCTCGTTCGTTCGTTCGCTCTTTCGCTCTTACTCGATATCTATGTGCTGACTGCAAGCGAGTGTGCGAGTGTGTGAGTGTGTGAGTGTGTTGGTTAATTTAATACGCACACACGGACGCGCGTATGCAAATTGCTGTGAGGCAGGTCGCAAAATAGCGCAACGACTTTTTCTAGCGCCCGCAAACTGCTCAAGAGCACGCCAATATTTAGCTGGAAACGGCTAAATAAGTACATATGTAGTTAAACGGCTATAGCTAAAAGATATGCATGTTTGAGAAAAAGAAGAGACTTTAATCAACTATTACAACTAAACCAAGAGAGATAATCAAATTATGTAAATGCAGTTTGTTAGCCCAATGTCTTAACTTATTAAATACAACATTATTTGTTATAATTTATTTTTATACATATTTTTAAACAATTTATAACTAAAAAGTCAGCAAAAAACAATGTCGCACTTTATTTTAACCAAGTAACAAACACACACGCACACAAACGTGCTATCGGTCGTTGCGCTACACACACACACACACACACACACACACACACACACACACACACACACACTAGTGCACATTTACATATATGTACATATGTCTAATAAAAGGCAAACTATAAAAATCAATGTGTGGCAGCAACAACGACAACATGCCACATGCTGTGTGTGTGTGTATACCATATGTATGTATATACTTATATGTGCATCGCTTCCCCTTCCCCTTTCCCCTTTCTCCTTTCACCCTCCCCTGCCCCTCGCCTACAAAATGCACTTATTTATTGTTTGTCGTAAACAAATGTGCTTTTTTATATTTTCTTTTTCCTTAAGTTGTTTTTTTTTTTTATTTGTATTTGTTGGTGCGCACATGTATATTATATACAAATGTATCTCAACCCGGTGCGCGCACATGTATATTATATACAAATGTATTTCAACCCGTTTGTCGTCTGTCTCTCGCTCTCGCTATCGCTCTCGTGAGCACGCCGCTCACCGTCGATCGCTGCAGAGCGCAACGCCAAACGCTCTCAGAGCAATCACGCTCAAGAGCGCAGAGCGTTATAATAGCTCATTTATTTAGCAGAGCGTGCAATTCTGCTGCTCCTTGGCTCTCTGCAAACTACTCTCACGATCACAATGAGCGCATTTCATAGTTTTCGCTTGTGCTCAAGTGCAAACTCTCTTAATGCCGGCACTCTTAACTGCTTACTCTTTGCGCGGCGCAGATCGCTCTCTCACTCAACACACACACACACACATGCACACATGCACGCTCGCCGTACCAGCTGATTTGAGCTCTCGTTTACCGCTGCCAACGTCGCTGCCGACGTCACTGCTTGGTCCAGCGACAGCGGCGCGAGATCGTTCGACGCAACGAAACGTGAACGTGACTTTTCTCGGCTGCTTCGCCTCTTTTTCTTTTTCATTTTCTTGTTTTTTCCTTCGTTTTTTCTTTATTATTTGCGTTTTGTGTGCCATAAATACACAATGTTTTTACCGCTCCTTTGTTCGCTCGATCGTTTGCCAGCTTCTCCGACTCCCCCTTCCCCTCCCCCGCCCACAAGCAGCAGTGCAAACTTTGTATTTTGCTTTTGCCCTTTATTTTTCTGTTTTGTTTTCATTGTCTTTGTCTTCGTTGTTGTTGCTTTTGGCTTTTTGCTCTTGCTCTTCGCATGGGGGCTCTGCCGCTGCCGCTGTCGCTGTCGCTGCCGCTGCCGCTGCTCCCGTTGTTGTTGTTGCTGTTGTTCGCAGCTTTGTTTTTATTATAGATGCACAGATACGAATACAATTCATAGGCCTGTCCTCTATCTCTGTGTGAGTGTGTGTGTGTGTGTGTGTGTGTGTGTGTGAGTGTGTTTGTATTTTTGCTTTGCTTTTTGGTCTTTTTTATCGATGGTTTCCTCATTTTACGCTGATTTGTTTTGCAATGAAATTAAACGACGTGAATCAAGAAGAAGAAAAAAGAGGTAAAGCAAGAAAAACAACTAAACATATGATCGCACTCAGGAATACCTCTACTAAGAATTACAGAACCTGAAGTACACTTAATTTTAAGCCAAGTTTCTTATTACAAAGCACTTGTATTATTATCTGAAAAATAAATAGAAAATAAATTTTATCTCTGGTCGCAGATACAGTAAATAGTGTTTAGGCTCAAAGATTGCTCCCTATTGTACAGAAATGAATGTCAAATTTGAAAATAACAGTCAGTTTGTATCTGTGGTGTATTATATTATTAATTACTCTGCGAAATACTTTCTATCGGCATTTTTGTATTCGCATCTGTAAAGAAAACTAGGCGTACAGTCGGGACCCCGACCCTAGTATAGCCTGTGGCTCTACAGAGACCCTCTCAAATTCACTCCCGATCTTATTCTCTTGTTATTCGTTATTGGCATCGTGATGAAATTTTCCAGACACATCGACCACAAAATACTCATCATGGAAGCCATATTTCAAGTTTCTAGATACAAAACTCCTTTTGTTATGAGCTTTTTCTTGATTTGAAGAAAGAAGATTAACTTTATCTGCCTGCAAATATTAACAGTGCTGGGAGACCTACATAGTTCAAGCTTCTAGCTCTTACCATCTCTAAGATCCTTTCGTTCCTTGGACCTGTTACGGGGTATAAATGACAATAAAAATATTGACTCTACTTAATTGTTTGTGTTTTTTGCAGTTACTTTCGTTTTTAAACAGTTTTAAAACATTAATAAGATTAGTAAGTACATATATTGATAAAGAATTCGGGTAATTTATCTTTATATAATATAGTATCTATACTCTGAACAATTGACTTATTAACATATCGGTCATTACAAATTTATATTCCAGTTAATTTTTTTCGATTTGTGGACAAAGAAGGCGTGGTATCGAAATGAACTATTGTGGTCACATTGACAACAAGATACTTATCATTTGGGCCAAATCTCAAGTCTCTGCCACGCCTCCTTCTTCCTGTGATATATTTCACTTTAATTATAAAACGTTATTACTGTGCAAACGTTAGTACTAATAATCTACTTGATAGTACAACTATTAAATTGAGACCAACTATGTTTTCAAATAAAGAACAATGTTTCTTCTCCTTTGCCCTTAATAACGTTGTGTTGCGGTGTTTGTTCTGAAATTGGTTTAAGTATAATTAACAATATTTCAGCATATAATAAGATATTTATATTTACCGACCTTTATAGTTGAGTTTCTTCAATTGCCCGACCATCTAAAATAGCAGGCTGTTCACAATGGATTTCATTATGGGGCATTGCAAACATCAGTTTCCTCCAGAACTGGGGATCATCTCGCCTGAGATACGTATGGAACTTCATGTAGAGCCTCAGCTCGGAGTCCAGCTCATCAATATTCACCCCTGGATACAATATGATAATCAGACGCTTGCTAGGGTTCATCGAAGTGGCTCTAATGGCCGAGCGGAGTTCAAAGAGACCCCAGGATGAATTGACGAAGTTATTGGTCATCAGGATGATAACCCTCTTGGAATCCTCAATTGAGTTCAATATGCATTTTGAAATGGATTCGCCTATCAGCCAGTCGCGCTGATAAAAGCAGAGTTTATATTGATGAGCTCCATTCTCCAGTTTCTCGACATACTCCTCTATCAAATCCAGATCCTCATGTGAGAATGCAAGGAATGCATCATTTCTCAAGACAGTTCCTACTTTGGGTTCTGGTCTGGAAATCCAGTAAAGGCAAAGATTCCGTTCGTACAGCCACATTATAATGGATTTCTTGAAATAAAGGCATGTCAATATCAAAACAGCGAATCCAAGAAGAGATCCGCAAACGTATGGATTACAAACAACCATATTCCGCAAAAACCTCCAAAGTCCACGATTCTGTTCTAGACAATATGCGCGAACATTACCACGATCATCGATAATATTAGATGGATCTTCGATGAATTTCCACATATCGTGAGCATCGCAATTACATAACCAAGGATTTCCCGATAGTTGCATGGATATTCTTCCAGATCGTTTTGAGAGAAATTCAAGTACATTGTAATCTAACGATTGAAGACTGTTGTTTCTTAAGTCCAAATATGTTAAATTGAATGGCAATTGCTCCACAGTTAAAGTTGTCAGTTTGTTATTGGACAGATGAAGTTCCCATATATTGGAATATCCATATAAAGTTGTGTTTGGCAACTGAGTTAAATTCTTGTTATTGAAGTAAAGGCATGTATTCCCAGTTATTGGAATAGGTAGTTCTGGAATCTGCAAACCGATCTCAGCTTTATCACAATCTATCTCAAAGCGCATATCTAATCGGTTCATATGGCACTGACAACCTCTGGGGCAATATCGATCATTTTTATCAACATGAAATATGCAATAAGTTGAATTTGAGCAAATAAAAGGTAAACTTTTGAGATTCAAACGGGTATAATCAAGCGTGTTAAATGCAATGGAACTGAAATGATAAATTATAATTTGAATTATTATGAGTAGGGTGCCCTGAGTCAGTTTCCTTTGTTATTTCTGGCACGCCAAAGATTTCATTCCCTTGCAGAATCCTGTACTCAATTTCCAACGATCTTTCAAACAATAACTATTATATATAGTATTCCGATTCAAACCTCATTTTGCCAGAATGTACAAAACACAATACCAAATACTCAACATGTCGGTTTGAGTAAGTTATGCATACTATATCTTAAATTTATCTTTCCTTTGGCAGCTCTATATACTTTACAGGGTCTGACATGCCTAAGTACTTTAATGCGTGACACAATTCTGTTTAAAATTATAAAACTTTCTGCAAGGGTATAAGGAATCAAGCCGGTTATTGACTGCCTTAAAATGTATTTGCACACATGTTCGTACATTTTCATTTATAAATATACATATAAATGAGTGGAAATGTAAATGCATGTCGGTTGATACACTCCGCAGTCTTTGTCCTTAGTATCGTCAAGAGATTATTGTCCGATTGGGATGAAAACATCGATTGTTTCTAGACACATCAAGCTCTAATTATTTAGTATGTGTACCAAATCTCAACACCTTTACTTCAGAATTACTCTTGTCAGCGATTTGTAGGCGAAGGGAGCTTGGCATTTTTAAATGTGAATAAACACACCTAACAAGTGTACATACCAAATTTGGTGTTTCCATCTCTGATCGATTATTTGACAGACGAACCATCGGGCAGACAGACAGACGTATCTGGATATATCATATAATTCCCTCGACCAGGATATAATAATATTTATGGTTTATTATTTACGTACATACCTAATACAGCCAACATTGTTACACAAATTTGCTTCAAAAGTCAGAAATTTTAAATTGACTAAATCTTGCAAATTATCATCGATGTGAACGATTCCACAGTTAATGAAACTTAGCGACGATAAATGTGTTAAGCCTTCAAACATTTGTTCTGGAATAACAGTGCGCAGTTTGCTATTTGTAAATTTAATTGCAAATTCTTCCAAGTTTTCCATGCCTCTTAGAATTTGTTTATCAAACAAATATGGTTTTAAAAAACCTTTTTCGTGCCTACACTCTACATGTATCTGCAGTTCCTTAATTTTATTTAGATTAGTAGAAGAATTATCTTTGCATAAGATTAAATTCTCCTCATAGTCAACATATACTATTTCAATATTATTTAAATATTTGAAGTTTTGTAAATACTGATTTAATGGCCAGCATTTCCCTTTATGCTTCCAGCTAATTTTCTTTAAGTTAACTAAGATCGGTGCTAGGACATTTAGATCATCAGTGTATGTTAATTCATGGCTTCTTGTTTGGATTTCATATACATTTTCTGAAGTACAGTTCTTGAAGTACCGATATGGAAAACCTGATCCAAATCCAATGCACCGATTATTATAAAAATTTACAATATTTTGCTGATTTTTAAGGCAATGCACCATACTTATGCCTTCTTCATTCAGGTTACAATGTCCCTTAATTCCATCAATTTTATTATTATTTTCAAAATCAGGAATTCTTTCTAGTAAAGAGTCGAACTCCAATGTATTGCCCTTTAAATTAATTTCACAATAACGCTCAATATCTACTAAAAATCTAATATCAAATATTTTTTTATATGGAAAAATGAGGGCTCGAAAATAATTGTATCTTAATCTCAAACTTATATCAGCATTAACATTGTCTATTGCCAAATACGAGTAAATGCACAGAACTTGAAGTATTTTTATCCACATTTGAAATATTTGAATATTAATGTGGTCTTTGCGGTTGGCAAGTTAAGTTGGAACTACCAAAGACTTTTGGATCAACTCACTCCTAAACCGAGCAGAAAAAGCCCTCGAATCGACAAGGATCGAATAGGCGAATCGAATATACCCTAAAATAGATCCGAAATACGAAATCTTACAATGTATTCTACAAATTTTCATTCTAAGTTGAGGTATATAAGGATTAAGGGTAAGATTAAATAGGTCTAAGATTAATCTCATTTAATGACAGTCCTAACTATCATCTGAAGTGTAAGTAGTCCAATGCAGAAATATGTAATAGTAAACCTATATACCCTATACAGGGTATAATCACATTCCGATAATGTTTCCCCGTTGGGAGTTTCAATTTTGTTGAAACACTGTGCCTATTCCAAATGTGCCGAAAACATTATTCGAATATAAAAAGCCATTGTATCCAACCCAATAATCGACATACATTTATATCGACATTCCTGTTCCTTATCGGAATTTTATTAATTAAATGGGGAAATAACCAGAAATCGCAATAAATCTTGAATGGCTTAATAGTTTTAAGCAAAAGTTTTGCTGCAAACCCGAGTGCTATCGAAAATGCAAACAAACTTTGACAATAAGCAGAGTTTATGGCACTGGAAAAATCGAATGACTAGAGATAATATTAAAATATTTTGAACACTTGATACACATCGTTTAATAAAACCATTAAAATACTCTACACGAGGGAAATGTATACGATATCATACACTTTCTTAAAGTTCAGAGTGAAAGAATAATAAGCTGTAAGAATATATGTTTAGAAATAAACTTACACATCGCATGGTACTTTAGACATCGGCTCAGAGTCTTCTGCTTTTATGTAAGTAATTTATATTCTAGTTCCGATCCTTGAAATCATCATGATAAGATAATGAACTTGGAAGATATTCTAGAATTGTAACTCGTCACTTAGAGAACAGGGTACTGGTTACACAGGGTATCTAGTAGCGTCTACTATACTTCTATAGGTCAGTCCATTCTATTCTATTCGATCTATAGTATCTATTCATAATGAAATTGTCAATCGCATTGCATTTCTTTTCTCTTGCCATTGAACTCATCCAAACAGAGTTATTTAACTAGTAGTACTTACTTGAAGCTGACATTTGATTGTGCTAAGCGGAAAGTTGGCGACGCGGAAGCGAAAGCAGAGGATGAACGTTGTGCGTGTGTGTATGTGTGTGTGGATGTGTGTTTAACTGTGTGTGTGCCTGTGTGTATAGAGTAGCGTAGATAAGCTCAAGGTATCTAATTATTTATTTACAACTTGTTTTTAGAACCATAGGCAACCCTGTTTTAATAAAAATAAGAAAACAAAATAAAACAAGGCGAACTCTCATATCCTTTTGTTCATACGGCCGGACAGCCGGACCGACGGACTTGATCATATCGACTCGGCTTTTGATGCTGATCAATTTAATGATCAATAATTTAATTTATTTGGTCTAAAAGACTTCCTTAGACCTGTTACATTCTTTTAACAAACTCAATATATCCCCACTGGGTATAGAAACCAAAGAAATGGTTCATCTGTTTCTTTCTCCCTTTCTATATATTTATTTATATTAGTATATGATGACTCTACTTAATTATTTTTGTATTAAATCCTTCATAAGATTAATAAGAACATATACCGATTGAGAATTCTGGTAATATATCTTTATATACTATAGTATCTATACCCTGAACTAAGTATTTATTTTTATTTATAAACACATCGGCCATTAAAAATATCCGTTGTAATCTATCTTCCTGTGACATACATTGCAACTAATACATAAAATGTAACTACTGTGAACACGTTAGAACTCTAAATTTACTTGATACTTGATTTTAATTAATTCAAAATAAAAAAAAATGCTTCGTTATCGATTATGAATTATTGAAAGGTTGTTATTAAAATATAGTATTTAAATTGAGACCAATTATGTTTTCAAATAAGGAACAATGTTTCTTCTTTGGCCTTAATAACGTTGTGTTGCAGTGTTTGTTCTGAAGTTGGTTTAAGTATAATTAACAACATTTCAGCATATAATAAAGTATTTATATTTACCGATCATAGATCTTTATAGTTGAGTTTCTTCAATTGCCCGACCATCTAAAATAGCTGGCTGTTCACAATGGATTTCATTATGGGGCATTGCAAACATCAGTTTCCTCCAGAACTGGGGATCATCTCGCCTGAGATACGTATGGAACTTCATGTAGAGCCTCAGCTCGGAGTCCAGCTCATCAATATTCACCCCTGGATACAATATGATAATCAGACGCTTGCTAGGGTTCATCGAAGTGGCTCTAATGGCCGAGCGGAGTTCAAAGAGACCCCAGGATGAATTGACGAAGCTACTGGTCATCAGGATGATGACCCTCTTGGAATCCTCAATTGAGTTCAATATGCATTTTGTAATGGATTCGCCTATCAGCCAGTCGCGCTGATAAAAGCAGAGTTTATATTGATGAGGTCCATTCTCCAGTTTCTCGACGTACTCCTCTATCAGATCCAGATCCTCATGTGAGAATGCTAGAAATGCATCATTTCTCAAGACAGTTCCTACTTTGGGTTCCGGTCTGGAAATCCAGTAAAGGCAAAGATTCCGTTCGTACAGCCACATTATAATGGATTTCTTGAAATAAAGGCATGTCAATATCAAGACAGCGAATCCAAGAAGATATCCGCAAACGTATGGATTACAAACAACCATATTCCGCAAAAACCTCCAAAGTCCATGATTCTGTTCTAGACAATATGCGCGAACATTACCACGATCATCGATAATATTAGATGGATCTTTGAGGAATTTCCACATATCGTGAGCATCGCAATTACATAACCATGGATTTCCCGATAGTTGCATGGATATTCTTCCAGCTCTTTTTGAGAGAAATTCAAGTACATTGTAATCAAACGATTGAAGACTGTTGTTTCTTAAGTCCAAATATGTTAAATTCGATGGCAATTGTTCCACTTTTAAGGTTGTCAGTTTATTATTGGACAGATGAAGTTCCCGTATATTCGAATATCCATATAAAGTTGTGTTTGGCAACTGAGTTAAACTTATGTTATTGAAGTAAAGACATGTATTCCCAGTTATTGGAATAGGTAGTTCTGGAATCTGCAAACCGATCTCAGCTCGTTCACAATCTATCTTGAAGCGCATTTCTAATCGGTTCATATTGCACTGACAACCTCTGGGGCAATATCGATCATTTTTATCCACATGAAATAAGCAATTAATGAAATCTTTACAAATAAAAGTTGTACTTTTGAGATTCAATCGGGAATATTCAAGCGTATTAAATTCCTTGGAACTGGAATGATAAATTATAATTTGAATTATTATGAGTGAAGTGCCCTGAGTCAGTTTTCTTTGTTATTTTTGGCACGCCAAAGATTTCATACGCTTGCAGAATTCTGTACTCAATTTCCAACGATCTTTCCTATGGCAACTACGTCATATAGTCATATAATTCGAATCTTATTTTGTCAGAATGAAAAGAGAATTTCCGTCAGTCAGTCAGATATTCATACTAAGCCATGATTTTCGACCGATTGTATCCCAATTTGATTAGCATATAAATAACAATACCAAATATACAATATAGTTGAGATTTCTCAATAAACTGCAACGAATTTTATTCTAAATCTTTAATTTCGACCTACCGTTTAATGGCAGCTCTATATTCATTACAGGGTCTCATTATAAAATCCTCTGCAAGGGTATAAGGAATCAAGCCGGACAGTCGAGCGCACCCGACATTATGATACCCTGGTCTAGGTTATTGACTGCCCTAAAATGTATTTGGTTATATGTACGTACAGATACATTTATAAATATACATATAAATGAGTGGAAATGTAAATGCATGTCAGTTGATACACTACGCAGTCTTTGTTCGTTACCAAATTTGGTGTTTCCATCTCTGATCGATTATTTGACAGACGAACCATCGGGCAGACAGACAGACGTACTTGGATATATCATATAATTCCCTCGACCAGGATATAATAATATTTATGGTTTATTATTTACGTACATACCTAATACAGCCAACATTGTAACACAATTGTCCATCAAAAGTAAGATATTTTAAATTGACTAAATCTTGCAAATTATCATCGATGTGAACGATTCCACAGTTAATGAAACTTAGCGACGATAAATGTGTTAAGCCTTCAAACATTTGTTTTGGAATAACAGTGCGCAGTCTGCTATTTGTAAATTTAATTACAAATTCTTCCAAGTTATCCATGCCTCTCAGAATTTGTTCATCAAACATATATGGCGTTAAAATACTATTTATGTACCCAGACTCTACATTTATCTGCAGCTCTTTAATCTTGTTTAGATTAGTAGAAGAATTATCTTTGCAATAGGTGAAATTCTCATTCTCAACATATATTTCAATATTATTTAAATATTTGAAGTTTTGTAAATACTGATTTAATGGCCAGCATTCCCCTTTATATTTCCACCTAATTTTCTTTAAGTTAACTAAGATCGGTGCTAGGAGATTTAGATCTTGAATGTATTTAGATTCATAGCTAATTGTAGAGATTTCATTTACATTTCTTAGAGTGCAGTTCTTGAAGATCCGCATTAGATACTCTTTCTCTGTCATATTGCAATGCCGAGTATGATAATCAGGTCCAATATCTTTCACATTTTTAAGGCAATGCACCATACTTATGCCTTCTTCATCCAGGTTAAAATGTCCCTTAAATCCATTAATTGGATAATTATAATATTCAGGAATACTCTCTGGTAAACAGTCGAACTCCAATGTATGGGCCTTTAAAATAATTTCACAATAACGATCAAAATCTTTTAATCTTAATAATAAAGGTAGAGCAATGATGTAATGAATATCACTGTATTTTAGTCTCCAACTTATATCAGCATTAACATTTTCTATTGCGAAACACGGGAAAAGGCACAAAACTTGAAGGATTTTTCTCCACATTTGAAATATTTGAATATTAATGTGGTCTTCGCGGTTGGCAAGTTAAGTTGGAACTACCAAAGACTTTTGGATCAACTCACTCCTAAACCGAGAAGAAAAAGCCCTCGAATCGACAAGGATCGAATAGGCGAATCGAGTATACCCTAAAATAGATCCGAAATACGAAATCTTACAATGTATTCTACAAATTTTCATTCTAAGTTAAGGTATATAAGGTTTAACGGTAAGAAGAATCTCATTTAATGACAGTTTTAGCTATTTAAATGCAGACATATTGAATACTAAACCTATATACCCTATACAGGGTATAGTCACATTTCTAATAATGTAACCCCGTTGAGAGTTTAAATATAGTTGAAGCACTGTGCTTATTTCCAATATCCAATACAATAAAGTGTTTTTACAACGGAATTACTTACTGGATCGTTATCGAAATTGTATTAATTAAACGAGCCAATAACCAGGAATAGCAATAAATAGTTTTAGCAATAGTTTTGCTGTAAACCCGCATGTTTTTGAAAGTCTTATAAATATAGAGCAATTTCATCAAAACATGGTTTAACCATGTTCTAATAAAATAAGTAAACAAAATTCAAGCATAAAAATGTTTTACATTTGCAAAATAAAACCAGGTGGAAAGACTACAGTCGACGTCGACTATGAGAGACCCCTTACTTATTCTTCAAAATGGAAATAATAGTAATAAACTAAGATACTTAGGTGTGGCTAAATTCTAAAACAAACTTGACCTTTGTGAAGGGCTCAGGAGTATTGTCACCAAATTTTGTGACTCTAGCTCTTATAGTCTCTGAGATCTAGGTGCTTATATAGCAGGACAGACGGAACGACAGACCGACGGACAGACGAACAGATGGACATGACTCAACCGACTCGTCTATTGATGCTGATTAAGAATATATATAGTACCTTATGGGGTCGGCCACGCTTCCTTTTGCATGTTACATACTTTTAATTAACTTGATATAGTGTATAATTATAATAAACTTTATTCAACAGGTCTCTTGATTAATTCAATAGTTTCCCAGCTTACCGAAAGCACATATTCTTAAATATTATAATATTAATCTGTGAACAAATTGAATAATTGGTTGACAAGATAAACATTGCGAGAACTCATTCAGAAGAAAAGATATTGAAAGTGTTATCAACTATAATAAACGTTCATAGCAATGTGATTTTTATTTGGAATGTTGGGCATCAAGTGTTGCCAAACTTCATACAGCTCAAAGAAATTGCAGTACACTATGAATATATTGTGGATCTATGGCGGACAATTCCTGAAATGGGATTCAATATGGCCAAACTAATTAACTGATATCAATGTATAACAAATTTACAACGACAACTCAACATTCACTTCGATAATTTAGTTGCGGATTAAAGTAAGTTAGCTTAATGATGATTTAATGGAAATGATTTATCGTATTTCAGGTTGCATCTATGCCGAATTCAAATCTAATTAAATTCTGCTAAATCATTGAATTATCATTAAATATCAATACATTTTCTAGACAATAACATAATTATTGTAATTAATCAAGGTGATAAAATGTAATACCTCAATATAAAATGTAGTAAAAAATGTGTAGAAATAATGGTAAATGCATGATTAAAACAACATGTCACAGAGAAATCTATTGAGTGAACTTAATCTGTGTATGATTCCTAACTCCAACAATCTCTAAATCGACATGGCTTTTTATAATGCTAAAAATCAACATATATATACATACTTTATAGGGTCAAATTTGAATAGAAATGAAAAACAATAACAGGAAACGAGCCCCCTTTAGAATCGAGTAAATAAACTCCGTCGACTGGTTTAACAATTTGCATTTGTTTGCAAATTAATTTATGCGCCATTCTGATTAAGAAGCTTTGTCTAATCACCCCACAAATTATTAGGATATGCATATTTTAATTTAAAATATAAAAAAAGTGTTGAGTTCACAACAAAACAATTTGCAGTAGCTAATATTGGTGTATTTTATATGTTAATTTTAGCTATAAAAATAATACGAATCAAATCAAAATCTCTCGACACATTAATAACTACAAAAGAACTAAAGACAAATGAAATAATAAATGTAAAAAAATATAACGATTCGATAAAACTTTAAGCAAACGAAGCAATTGTCATAGTTTTCACATTCTTTTGTAATAAAACTAAATAAAATAATAGCAATTAAACATGAAATGATGATAGTGCTATGAAGAGCCATTAGTTGAGAGCTGCTGGCGAAGAGGGAGGGATGAGGACAGCATTTGGTAAGAGGAACAACATAAGGACATAAGGACATAAGGACATGGCACAGCGTGTCGTATGCGTAATATGCACTCATTGTCCCTTCTAACGGCGTCATTTGTTTGGCTTAATTGTCGATAAATAATTGTATAAAGTGCGCACTACAACCAGGCCAACACAACAGTGTATCTGTTGTTGTTTTTTTATTCCTGTTGTTGTCGCAAAGAAAACAAAACGAAGTGAAACTAGTAGAAAAGGCTGCAGGCGTGCACGTGCCCGACTGTGAGAGACCCTGTACTTAATCTGTAAACAAAACGGAAGCGGTGTTCGAGCCCGGAACCATGCGCATTTCAATACCGATCTGCAAATCATCCATTCTAAGTTTAGTTTCCTTCAGTTTGCCTCCTTTTGTCTACTGCGCACATTTCTCTGCTTACGCACTTAACACTCCCTTTAAACTGGGCAACTACAGGGTCTAAAAAAACACAAAAATTCGCACATCATTTTTCAAGCTCAACGGCGATAACAACAGCTGCAAAAATAACGAGCAGGATTTGAAGCGTGATGCTGGCAAACCTTTCAAATCTCTGTCTGTATGTGTGTGCGCTGTTGCCACGTCATCGGCACCAGAGAGACAACCCTTAAGAGAGCCCGGTAGGAGGCGGAGAAGGCGTAGATAGATGGTAGCATGGAGGGATGGCTGGAGGGGGGCAGCGTTTATCCTTTCTCCATGGCTGATCAACCGCAAGTTACAAATGTCAAATGTTGTTTTTGTCAAAAGGCTTTCAATGCGACGTCTTTGCGGGCAACCCTTACCACCCCGCAACCCCCTCCGCCCACAGACCCGCACTTCCATTACCCAAAAAGGAATTCCAAGTAAAGGTGCCATGACGCAACAATTCTATTATTTACGCAAAAATATCTACGCATTACGATTTGAAGCGATTCTGACATTGACTGACATTGATGACGATGATGACGCAGAAAGTGGCCAACCTTCACTCCCTCCCCACTCTGTATTCCTCTTAACTCCTTGCCTGCCCCATTCCCGTTTCGCATATGCTAAAGGCATCATTTGTAAGGACACTTGGCAACTCTGGAGCGCATCAACCGAACACTATTCCCAGCTGAAATGTTCCTCCGTTATCCTCCTTCGGCCAATTCCACTTTGCAAACTTCATTCCCTGAGAGATTCAATAGTTTGTAATTATGTTTTTAAAGATTCAGCAGATGGAACTGACTTACACTGGTAAAAAAGACCAAACAAGAACATTCGCCTTAAGTATTTTCCTTTTTAAATAAGGCAACAATTAAAGAGCAAACAACGAATACAAATATATTAAAAATTTATATTTTAATTACCTCTAACCCCTGATCTTTTTAACTATAATGAAAAGCATAAGTACAATTTTATTAATCATAGTTTAATACTGTTTCTCTTAAATAGAACAGAAGACTAGTCTTTCTTAATAAAATAAAATAAACACTTCAGATCTGATATAATCTAAATAACTCTTAAATGCAAATATTTAAATTCAAACTTATTCAATACATTTTTGTACTTTTACAAATACAAATGTGAACAACTTCTGTCTTATATATAAAATAAAATAAGATAAACACTTCAGGTTCAGGTCTTCCGTAATCTATCTAAATCATAATTATACATTTTTAAATTCATTCCATTTCATGTATACTGTTTCTGCTTAATCTTAAAACTAAATAATATAATTCAAACGTGTACAGCTTTTGTCTTTGACAATACAATAAAGTATACTCTTCAGGTTTGTCATAATCTACGTAAGTTTAAAGTTTTTTGATAGTGATGATGTGATAATGGATTCAATTCCACTACGTCCTCATGTAGGATCTTAGATATATTTAGATGGGCACCGCGTCGCCTTGCATGCGATAGATTTGTGTGTGCAACTCGACGCTCGTCAGCTTGTTGTGACAGCTCCAAGCGATGTCAAAGTCCAGATGCCGTGGACTACGCATGACCTTAAACTGGCCGGAGACAACGTCGCCCTCGCAGAGCGGCAGATGATCGTCGATGCTGAACAGCGTCTGCTTCCACTGTGTGGCTGGGGCACTGGGACTCGTACTGATGCTTATGGGCTTCAGCTGCGACGACGACTGGTCCGGACAGGAAAAGCGGAACTCAAAGTAGAGCACAAAGTACTTGGCCAGTGATTGGCGCAGACAGCGCAGCTTGAATGGTACAGTGAAGCTCAGCTCGTCGCGCTGCACCGTGTGCATGTCAATGCACAGCAGAAGATGACGCTGGCTGATCACATGGCTGACATCTATGCACCTGACCAGTGGCGTCTGCTGCACGACGCTCCAGGCTCGCGACAGATTCAGACCGAAAAAACGCGTCCAATAACGCAGCGGGGAGCTGAACGCGTCTAGGGAATCGCGAGGCTGCTCGGCGGCTGCAATGTAGAGATTGGCGCTGGCGGGGAAGATGCAGCCGCCGGGCTTGAGACACTTGTCCCGGGCACAGATCACGTCCTCCAGTGCAGAGCTGTACATCAGGCAGGCGCTGCAAGAAGCGAGAAGTAGAGAGTGAGCTTGAGCACAACCACTGCTTACCCCATCCACTTGGAAATGATGACATCCACGGCAGGCAGCGGCAACTCCCCCACGTTGCCCTGCAGCACCTCGATCACGTGCTCCAGGCGATTGTGACGCACCAGCTGACGTGCCACTTGGCACACGTCACTCGGTTCTACGGCAATCACACGTGCCGCGCCCTGCTGCGCCGCCCACAACGCCAGCAACCCGCTGCCGCAGTTCACCTCCAGCACTGTGGCGCCCTGGAAGAGTTCCCCGTTCGCCTCGATCGCCGCCTTAAAGCCATGCATCGTCACTTCGTCCCGCAGGACGCCCTCGTGCCGCTGCAGAAACTGTGCGTAGACTTCGGGGGAAACTGCTTCGTGTTCTCCTCCCAACTCCCCGTCACTAGAACTCCTCATGCTGATCAGGGAAAGTGAGAAAACTTCAGTATATAATCCAATTGCTGCCAATTGGCAGTTTATTTATACTGTGACGATCAGTGTGTACACAACTATCGATCGTGTAGTTAATGCATTTTTACGATACTTATCCGATGCACGTCAGCAATATCGATATCGATAAGATCGATCATTTTGCATTTATGATCTATCGCGTTTTTTGTCACGATAAAATTTATTTTAAATATACTTTTGTTTAATTGTATTACAATATTTTGAATTCATCGAATTTTATTCAAATTTGTTATTGATTTATTAAACTTAGAAGGCTTTTGGCTACTTTTATATATGCAGTCTTTTTGACATTATGTAAATATTTTATAATTTTGATTGAAATATTTTTCTAGGCTTCCTTTCGAAATATTGATAATTGCTACTATCGATGATTTGATCCAATAAAATCGATACGATACTTATCAGCTTTAACTATATCGATATTGTGCCATTGGGAAGTGTGTGCACACTTTACTTGCTAAGACAAACAGTATCAATTCGAATGACACTATTCATGAAATCTGTATAATTACTCGCTCTAATTTGGAAGTAATACTTAAACACTATGCATCATCGCAATCTTCTAAGGGCTCCTTCAGTATTTCCAGTTTGCGCAGTTCTTCGAGCATCACGTAAACGGGAGCGTAGCGATTCAGGGTATAGAAATGGATGCCAGAACAACCCAAATCGGCTGCCAGAACCTGTTGAATGTTGCGCAGCGCTAGCTGGACAAAGTAATCCTGAACCTTAGCATCGTCCTCCTTGATTGGCTCCAACTCCTGCAGTGCTTCGGGGGAAAGGACGACCTTGGAGAAACCCGCCATGCGTTCGTATCGTGCAAAAGATTCCGGTATTTGGATGCCCAGCATTACGGGGATCGTAATGCCGGCATCGCGAACGTCTTGCAGATATTGCACAATTGTGTCGCCACTGTAGCACAACTGAGTGACAATGAAATCCGCGCCGGCATCCGCCTGGAGAGTAGTCGAATTAAGGCTCGGATAAAGATATAATTGTGAAATTTGGCTAATTGTCTGTTATCAGACAAAGTTTGCAAGAACTATAGGTGAAAACTATTTCAAAACAATGGTTGCATAGCAAATGTCAATACAAAATGTCGCATTTAATCGTGAAAAGCCAAAAAGTAGATTAATCGACGTGTGAAAAAGCTTAGAAAATCGAATGCCTTGTGAAAAGGGGCCTTACGTCTATTGTAAAGTACTTTTAGTGTATGTATCCACATACATATATTAAGCAACATCTTAGAAGTACTAAGTATTAGGCTAACTCTAACAAGAAACTTTCAGAGAGCTTTAAGCTAGTTTTAATTAATTGTGTTTTAATCTAAGTAATGTGCTAAGCATTCAGCTAATCAAACATTTTTAAATCAGTTTAACTCTAAGTTAATGTGTTTATATTAAGTGTTAACTATGTGCTTTGAAAGCTTAATATTAATCCTAAGTATTCAGCTTATGCTAACAAACTATTTTAAGACAACAACATGAAATCTAGATCAAACCAATGTTATTCTACTTTAAGCACTGCAACTTGCCTTAGCCTTTACGAACTTCATGTTCTGTTCCCTTCCCGTAGTTTCAGCCAAGCTTGTGTAACCTTCCGGATGTCCCGCCACAGCTATAGCTAGTTTCTCTGGAAAGGACCACAACAAATATCATTCTGCAACGGAATAGGGTTATGCGTATGGATACTCACTTCCTGCAGTGCATCGTAGATACTCCACTGCCTGAGCGGCATAGTCGTACTGCTGCCCCTCTTCAACATGGTCTCCACGGATGACGAGCACATTGTTCAAATTCAGAGCCAAGAAATCGTCCAGGTCCTTCTGGGATAGACGATAAAGGGTCATGTGTGGCATTGCGGGAATGTTCTGATTCAGATGACGTATCAACTGTATGTTGGGCACATTTTCCATGGTTGTAGTTTCGATAAACTCGGTAAACCTCTTTGCCCACACGATGCTAATGAACTCGGGCAAAATGGGCAGATACTTGTTGAAATCCATACAAGGTGCTTCGTTGTCGTCAAGTGCCTTTGTTTCGATGCCATAGAAGAACTCCTTACGCGCCGTCTTCTTAGCCACGATCTCCGCAATATTTGGATCTTCCAGGCATAAATCCTTCTGGACATCTGCAAACGTGTAGCACGACTTGAGGATGAACGGCCACGGTGTGGTTGGCGTTGTTGAAGAGCTGCTCATCCGTTGATTCTGGAAATAATACTGATAGACGTTCTGCCGGCAGAACGCATTTAAAGTCCTAAGCAATAACCGCGATGATCTGATTTTATTCAGGTTAAGACACATAGTGATTAGCTGCTCCTATTTATCACCGGAATGGTATATACGTAATAAACTAACAATTTATCTAAAATATATCTGTACTAGACAGTATTTGTAATTTTATAATAAATAAATAAAGCTTATTTGTTAACCTATGTGAACTTTGTTTTATTTAAATTCTCATGACAAATTCTAGCTCCAGGCTTTGTTATATGTGTAATTTCTTTCTGCCTGAAGACTATACCAAATGTAGCAACAGCGGATTTATGTACACATAGGAAGGGAACATAACAACATCATCGATAAGGTTGCATTACAACACTTGTATCCAATAAGTGTAGCTTAAATGTACGATGCTATCTTTATTAATATTCCATGATCTATTACTTGCTTGGGCATATGGAATTTTACTTACGAGATTTATATGTAGCAATAGTTCAGTATATCAATATAGAATGATATTGTTCACTTGTTCTTCTATTTAAAGTGAGTCAACTCTCTCATATAGCACTCTTCTTCGCTCACATTGTTCATGCCCACTTGTTCATTTATATTGTTCAGCTAATAGAGAATTTATTAACAAGGTGATCGGTCTTTATTTCACGACTCAATTTCACTCCACCGCTTAGTTCTTAAAGTACAACTTACCGAAAATTGGCAATTGTGAAGAAACATGTTTACTTCCTCAATTCAGTTAACAACTTTGTTGTTCTGCATTAAATGCTTATTAATTGCACATTATTTTATTGAATATAACATTGAATATGTGTAACTAATAACTAGGCAACAACGGAGTCGGCGGATGAGGACTCCTTAAGAATGCCCCGAGTGCGTAGTTCACGCAACACATCAACAATCGATTCGAAGCGATTCAAGGTAAAGAACTGGATGCCATATACTCCTAAGCCGGCATCCATGACCTGTTGAATGTTTCGCACCGTCAGTTGGACAAAGTAATCCTTAACCTTGGCATTATCTGTTCGTATTTTCTCCAGCTCGTCGCGTTCTGCGGGCGGAAGGTGCACTCCTGTAACTCTTTCAATTATCACATATTTCCCAAAGGAATCGGGCACAACCATGCCCAGCATTATAGGAACAGTAATGCCCGCACTGCGAGCATCCCGTATAAATTCCACAATCTTGTCGCCAGAGTAGCATAACTGCGTGATAATAAAATTGGCACCGACATCAATCTGTAAAAATGCAATAAAAATGTAGAAATATTAAAGAAATGTTTGCTGATAAGACTCTATAGCTAAAGCTCTTGGGTTTATCTTAGAGTTGTTTTTAGTAATGTGCTTTAAAAGCTTCTCCTTCACTCGGACTAGTCAGCCAATGTTATTAAGAATGCCTTAAGCTAGCTTTCATTTAAATTATTGTTGATTAGTTCTTTATAATGTGCTAACCATTCAGCTTATCCAGCTATTATAAGTCTGTTCAACTCTAATTTAATGTGCTTTCAAATCCCATCACTTTTATTAAGTGCTCAATCCGGAGAACTTAGTTCATGCTAACAAGATACTTAAAGAGAGCTTTAGGCTTATCTTAGATTAACGAAGACTAATTTAAACAAAGATAAAGAACTTGCCTTTTGCTTTAAATACTTCATGTTCAGGACCTTATTCTGAGGTTCGGTGGTTAAGCTCGTGTAGCCTTCCGGATAACCGCCCACAGCAATTGATATTTTGTCTGCAATGGTCATAAAGAGTCTTATTCTGAAAATGGGAAAGGATAAGCTGAGGAAGGGAAAACTCACTTCCCCTGGCACGTCGAAGGTACTCCACCACCTGATAGGCGTAACGATATTCCTGTTCCTCGTGTATCTGGTCCCCGCGAATGACAAGCACATTGGTAAGATTCAAGGCCAAAAAGTCATCCAAATCTCGCTGGGTTAGGCGGTAAAGCGACAGGTGCGGCATAGCGGATATGCGAGAGTTCAGGTGTGGAATCAGTTGCATGCTGGTCACCTGGGCTATAGATGAACTACGAGTTATCTCGGAAAACTGCTTCGACCACACGATGCTAATGAGGGAGGGCAACAGGGGCAGGAACAAGTTAAAGTCCACACAGGTTAATTTGTCCTCGTTATGAGCCATTATCTCGATGCCATAGAAAAATGCCCTACTCGCCGTTTTGCTGGTCACAAGATCGGCAATATTTGGATCCGACAAAGATAATTCCTGCTGACTGCTCGTAAAATTGAAGCACGGTTCAATTTTCTCCGGCAGGGGCGATACGGGTCGAAGACTTGTCACAGTGTGACTGTTCGACGTTCCCAAATCAAGCGAGTGCATTATTAAATCGCCGCTAAGAGAGCTTGCTCAACCGTTGAGTCCACTCAGACAACTGAAACTGGAACTGGGAATTCTACTGATTACTGTGCTTCCGGCCATAGAGAGTGAAATTTCTGTTAAATGTTTATTCTACACTTCGATTAAACTATGACTATAATCAATTTCAAGTATGTGCACTTTAAAGTAAAATTAAATGTGAATATAATCAAATAAAAGAGAATTCATCTTAAATATAAAATTCCAGCATACTTAATTATAGCATTATATATTACATTTTTTAATATATTATATTTATATTATATTATATTTAAAATAAATATTTTTATATTTGGTTTAACTAATTTTGTATTTGCATACAAGTGCAATAATATTTAATTGAAATATGTTGTATACCAAAATCTAATATCTTTGAATAATAAATATAATTATTTAATAAAGTACATTTTTTTGATTTAAGTGTGTTAATATTAAATTCAATCACATTTTCTGTAATAAAAAAAAAAATACATTTTCTTATTGACATAAATGTGTTGTAAACTGCATTTAAAAGTTTATACTCTCCAAATGAAAAATGTTACACTTTTAATATGAAATGTGTTTTGTTTTTACTATTATTATTATTATTATTAATTTGTTTGCACAGATTTTAATTTCAATTTTAAATTACAAAAGCTTTAAAGCTTGAGCAACTTAGGAATTTAAAGCCATTTGTAAATGATATACCTGATTCCATTTTACTCATTGTATACAAATGCCTTTGGTGTGTTTTGAAGTCTATTATTTCTTTCATAAGAGTAAGAGAATATGTTTCTCCATAGGACAAAAACAGCGTTTGACTTCGATTTCATTTATGGAAAATAAATAAATAATTTGAAATATGTTTTATATTTGTTTCATATCAAATTTTAAATGTTTGACTTTAATATGTTTGGTTTTACTATACAATCTCTAACATTTAAGTATGTTTCTAGTTGATAAAAGTCTATTTAATTGTAACGAGTTTCTCTATTAAATCGAACATGAAAATAGAATCAACTATGATTGTATTTTAGTTTCACTATGCCTTATTTCTCTAGGTGTAGAATCGTTCCCAAGTAGCGCCGGCGTGGGTTGGATTTGGGTCACAGATTGTGATTAGCGATTCTCATTTGACACTCGACTGTGGTTTTCATTGTTTACATACGAGTTATCTTAATTGTTTTACGTCGTAAGAGACCTTACTATATTCTCTTGTCTACAAACACTGTTTAAAGACACCTTATTTAACACCCGTCAAACTATCTGAACTTGTGTTTTATGGCCAAGTGTATGCAAGAAAGTTACACAAGTGTTCAGCAAGTGTTCAATAAATAAAGATAATATACAAATACCTAAGAACAAAGGAATTAGAAAATGGAACATCATGTATTAACAAAAATGTATTGCTTTTATTTTATTTTATTATTATGAAAATAAATAGAAGAGTTTAAAATGATATGAATTAATTTTGTTGTTATTTATCATTATAATATATTTATTATTACATGCGCCAGGCAAATCGTTTGTATATCTTCAAATGCATGATTTATGGATTTTCGATAAGCACAAGCCACGGGTAGTTCAAGATTTATATTGTAAGTAATTGTGTTTGAAGCGATTATGTAATTACACATTGTATCTGCATCAGTTACAAATGAGATATTTCATTGGAAAACAATTTTCAAGTAGCTTGTTGCAATTTTCTGAAAACAAGAAAACAAAACGAAGCTATTCATTTCCCATTTTACGATCGTTTTCTTTTCTGCTTTTCACTCTGCCCGCCCGAATGGGGCAAATTATTTGATGGCGTTAATTACAAAAAATATAAAAATGCAGGCCATTTAGATTAGAGAAGCAAAACGCAAATCGATTGCTTGGGGAGCACATTTAATTGCTGTCGACCACTTGAAAACATACGATCCCAGCCGATCGTATCCGATACGATTCTGCGATCCCCCAATCGCCACTTGGGTTACGCTCCAGAGCCATAATCATAATTTAAATTGCCGCTGGCAACACTCGAGAGCCATAAAAAACAACAACAACAACAAGCAGATCGTGGGGCGTTGAATGGCAGTCAAGGAGCAACATTGTCGAGCCTGGACTGAAAAACTCTGCTGCCGACTGCCAACTGCCAACTGCCAACTCTCTGAAATGGAATTGAAAATGAATTGAGTATAAAAATCGATGCATAAACCAAAAAATAAAAGAAGACAGCCCCGTCGGGCGTCAAGTGGCAATTAAAGATTCATTTTACTGCTCGACTCCTCCTCGAAAACATTTTTTAATTTCCAAATGTCTGCACTTATCTCTCCGATCCCCAGACTTCGACATACTGCCAACAACTTTGACTCAAGCTACTAAAAAACGTATATCTTTAAATTATCAAGTTATATTACATTATATACTTATATGTAGATATATATGTAGTGATTTGTTACCTGTTTCGATGAGTGGTGGACTTATGTCATCATCATCTATTTATTTATAACTATATTAAATCATTTGTCTCGAGGACAACGGATATGGTAACAAAGAGAAACTTCATGGAATTCCGAATTATAAACCACAAATTGTGATGAAGATTTGCCGGGGATGAGTTAAGTAGGAGAAATGCAGTATTAATCGAATATCTGAATCCATTCAAAATGCTGAAATTTGTTTTTCTGAAGTCTAAATTGACTCAGTAATATTTAAAGAATTTTTAAAGTAATTTACAAAGTAGAATCTATGCACTAATCACAACACTGAAAGTATATGTATTTATAGTATTAAATTATAAATTATAGCAATATCTAGTAGATAATTATCGTAACCGAGTATAGTTCTCAAGCTATCAGAAAATGTATCTTTGTTTTATAGCTCCACTTTTAGTTTGTAGTGATGTTTAATGATGAACCTCAATTTGCTCAAGTTATTTGCTGCGGAAAGAGATTATATGTATTGTTATGTTATATATAATCGGTAGATATATGTATATGTAACTTAATAAAGTATATTTCAATACGCTTACCCCAATTCTTTGGCACTTTTCGTGCCGAGTTGACGCTTTTTACGAGCTGACATTAATAAAATATTTTGTTATTTGTGATAATTTCAGTGATATAAAATTGTTTATGATTATTAGTTTTCGCTTAGGAAACAAACCCCCGACACGCAGACAATGCGGGAGTAGGAGAAGGGAAATGGGATAGGGAAAGGGAACGGGAAAGGGAAAGGGAAAGGGAACGGGAACGGGAACCTGTCCCTATTCGAGACGGAGACGACATTGAGAAAGTGGGCACTAAATCAGCAGAGGAGCCGCCGTCTTCACCGCCTAATTACAAATTTGATGCAGCTGCAGGCAGTCGACGATGCCATCAACGGACCTTGAAATATATTTTGGGCTCTGCATTGAGATTTCTGTTCTGTTGCAACACATGTGGCAGGGGCACAGTTGCCCTCAGGACGCGGCACAGCTAATGGGTGTGTCTGTCTGTGTGTGTGTGGGATCGGAAATGCGACGACGCATGGAACCTGTTCCACTGATTTTGCTTTGTTAGAAGGCCGTTCTAAAATTAAACACCGAATCTGTGGGGTAGAGAGATGAGATCGTGTCATATTGGTCTCTAATAGGACACAAATAAACATGAACATAAAAATACATACAATGGGCATGTAAGTTATGAATTTATGTATGAGTTTTGGTGAAACAAAAAAGGGAAAACAACTGAACACAACAATTTCAGCGCTTGATTAAATTTATTTTATTATAATGTCGAAATATCGATTAATGCTAGCTTTATAAATGTTGCTTGATTCTAGACACACTTGTAAAGCCCTTTGGCTTGATTGAAGACCCGCCGAGATGATGGATGTGCATTGTGAATGGTTTGATAAACGGGGAAAACCCTTTAACAAACCCTTTAACCAAAGATCTGAGCGAGTAACTGCTGCTGTCAGGGAAATGCACTGATTTGGCGCCGTATTTTTCATAGAAATCTCTGAAATGAAAAGCACTGAGAGATTAAATTACAAGTCAAGACAAGACAAGACACGTAAATCCGCCCAGCCCCAAAGGAAATGGGGAAATCTTTGATGAAATGCGGCAACTCAAAGCGCCAGACTCGGCACGCACAATCCCACCAAGGCGGAAAAGGGGAAAGGAGCGAGGAGCGAGGCAGGAATATGGATATGGAAATGGAGGAAATGCGCTGCAATGCTCACGCATGAGATACTTTTGAGTTGCTCAGCTCAGCCGTAATGTATGAGATACTTTGCTCTGTCTAAATTAAAAAATTCCACGGAGAGCAGAGAACATTATAATGCTTGAGGAAGAAGAGCGAAAAAAATAACGAAATGTAATAAAGACATGAGTTGTGGAATTATAAAGATGATTATGAAAAACGAGACGAGTCTGCGAGCTGACTACGTTGACGGGAATCGCACCAAGGAGCTGGAGCTGGAGCAGCAGCGTCTTATAATCAGAACAGCAAAAAAAAAATGATATAAGACCGTCTTTGGGGGGAGGAGGTATCTAGGAGCTGAGAGAAGGCTCCCAAGGGAACGATTTGTTTGTGAAAAAGACTTCAATTAACCTGTGATATGACAACATCTAAGAAAAACAGCTGAAATTCCTGTAAGAACATCAGGGTATTAAAAATCGACTTCCAAGGAATGCTTACTTATTGGAAGCACAGCTTCCACTGGAATGGAATATAATTGGAAAAGCCGATAGAGTTCCAATATAAAGTTGTATGACACATTTAAATGATTACAACTTATCTGAAATATAATTCGACTAATTAAAACAATTGATAACTTATTTAAAATACAATTCCAGTTCGATGGAATGCTAGACTTCCACTGGAACGTATAATAATTGGAAGAACAGTAGTAATTTCAATGAAACGTTGATTTACTCAAATTGCAACACAATTTACAACTTATCTGATATATAACTAGACTTCCAATGATTGGAAACTATTTGACTTCCACTGGAACAACTACCTATTGGAATTACCGTTGTAAATTTAATGTATAACATTATAAGAACATCTTGGAATGAGAACAACTGGATAAACAGTTGGAATTCCAATGAAAAGTTAGTTTTTTATTAAATAATAATTGATATAGATTATTAACAGACCCACAGTATTAAAAGAAACAGCTCGATTTCCAGTGGAACGATTATCTATTAAAGAAACAGTTGGAATTCCCATGAAGAGTATAATTATTTAGTTTACAACATATCTGAATGCTTTGGAACAACTTGAAAATTCATTTAACTGAGTGAACACCCATATTCTGAGTACATTCATATTGCACGAGTACTTTCTAGTGTGTACGAGAAGAACGCAGGGAATTTTCCATAAGCTGCAGGCACTCGTTTTGGGGGTTGATGCGGAATCGACACGGGGGTGCATTCGCCACATCGCCAGATGCCGGGCGAAAAGCGAAAAGCGTAAAGCGAAATTATTTTACCTATCGCAAAAAGGGCGAATTTTATCGCTTGTTGCTAAGCGAACTCAAGGGACATGCAGGGACACACACAAAGGACTCACAAAGGCAGCAGGCAGAAGGACCAACACTCGTAACTGGGTGAGTGGGCTGCCGCTCAGTTCAGGACTGTGCTGTTCTGCTCTCCCACTGACTCACTGACTGACTGACTGACTCACTGACACACACACACACACACACACACACACACAGAGAGAGATTGGGGGTTGTTTGTTGTTGCACAAATCGCATCATTAAAATAGCTGAAAAATCTGTTTAAACGAAATGGATGACGAGCCGGCTGCATGAATGCCTCGGATGGGTGGCAAGCAACCCTCAAAAAGGGGCGACAAACAATTGATGCGACAGCAGCGACAACAACCACACGACTGTGTGTCGTGTGGCTGCAGCACCTTTCATTTTGTCGGTTGCAAATCTTTCTGAATTTGCGTCATCAACATCCTCAACGCAACATCCCCCGGCAGACTGACGGCTGACGACGTGCCCGGCACGCATCGCTCGCACTCCTCAAATATATATTATATATACATATATATATACATATTTATGTGTATACATATATCCTCTGGGTCCACTCGTACGTACTCCTCTCACCTATCCGGGCTTAGTTGCTTTACCCGTGCCGGCAATCTCGTATGAGTAACTGACATAATTAGGTCTTAACTGAAAGTCACGCGCCGCGCATTCGTAATCCGAGGCCAGCCCTCAATCGCCTGTGATTCCACGCCGACTCTGCTTGATGTCCACGATGATGATGACAATGACGATGATGATGATGACGATTCCTTTGATTTGGAATTCAAGGTCACAGTTCATATCAAGCTGCTACAAAAATACAATTAACCACTCAGCTGGCTCCGATTTAACCTTGACGATTCTCCCTGCGGAGGTCGAGTGCGTTAGATTTATTTATTGCATGGACAATTCTAGACAATTTTGAAGAGCATCTAATGATTTCTAATGTTTTATAAACTGCTGCACTAATTATAACTATAATCTAAATCTAAACTACACTTTTCTAGTTAAACAATATCGATCTATATGCAAATTATTGCATGTTTTAATTGAAGCCAGTTTTCACTCTTACAATCAGCACTAAATTTGTTATATTCTATAAAAACATATTTGTTAGAAATGTTATTTAACAGATTTATTGACAAATTGCATTGAATATTACATTATTTTATTACAAATGGATATGGAAATCTAAGAGGAAATGAAATGAGCTAGCTTATCCATTGCCGATACAAGCTTCTTCTCTATGTTGTGCAGCTAGAAGCAGTTGAGAATTCTAAGGATGTTAGATAGAAAAAACGACTGTAAGTTAAGCTTTTATTTAAGCTAAACTAAGTTAAGCTTGTTTTTCTTTAAAATATTCAAGAAATTGTATGAAATTGCATTGTTAATCGCATTACATTTCATAATACAAAAGGGAATTTTCTTATTTCTATATGCTAAATCATTTAACTTAACTTTTAACCTTCCAATTGTGTCTTAAATGCATTCTTTGAGTTATATTTATGAATTATTTCGGGTCTATTTCACTTTATTATAAAGTTTTAAGATATTTAGCCCAAAAATAAAGGAAATTAGTCAATCAATTCTATTGACAGGCATTCGAATACCCTTAAACTACATTATTAAACGTATTTCTCAATACTCTACAACTGAAACTCGGCCTCTACAATTTTCTTCTCATAGAGAGACTTCGTGACAAATTACCTTGGGTTATTCCGATCTATTGTATAGACATAATAGCTGATATAAGTGGGGAAAATAAAAGACATTAGTTATACAGCCTTTCACACAGGTATTCGAGATTGAAATGCTCTAAAATCACATGAAATGCAGCAAATGCAATTTGTATGATCCTGCAACATTTTGGGGCACTTTGTCAGCTCTCACACACACACACACACACACAGATGTGCTGCAAATAAAAACATAATTACTTAAATTACAAAAACAACAACATTTCGGTGATTACATATTTTACAGTTCCACACGGCGCCAAGGCAAAAGGCGTATTAATTTTCCAAGTTTTCGCCGTCATCAGTTCGTCAATTCGTTGCTGCCGGATGTGTGATGTGGTGGGGGGGGGGAGGAGTGGGAAGGGGAAGAAGGGGTGTAACACACACACACACACACACACTCGCACATACAGACAGGCCTTGAAATCAAGAAAAGAAAAGCAAGTCAGCAGGCGTTCGGTAACAAAACACACACACACACTCTCTCTCACTCACTCACTCTCTCCCCGTTTCGACACACACACACACTGCGTGTTTGTGTGTGTGTGTGTGTTGTGTGTAATTTAATTATGGGCACGGCCTGGGCAGCGACGTCGCGTCACGTCGACGTTGTGCGGCGACAGCGACGCGTGCGGCGGCGGGTGGCAAATTGCCAAAAATTGTACGCATATCCTGCTGTTTAAAAGTCCTGTCCCTCCCATCCGCCGTCCGTCCACTATACACACATATTTTTTCCTGGTTTTTCTGCCCCTTTTCCACTCACATTGTTGTTTTGGCGTTTTGTTCGCCTTATTTTGACTCAAGCTGTGCACATTTTCGGTTTGATTATCGAACACAATATTTTTTCCGCTTTCGTCGCTTCCTTTCTTTTCGCCATTACTTCTTGTCGGCCCATAATTGACGATTGCGCCATGAGTTGCCGCAATTTCTGCCACGCCCCCCCCCACCTCACCCCATCCCTTCTCTGCCCACTATCCTACACAGCTTTTCCACAATTTTCAGTCAGCATCATCGTGAGTTTTGGCTTCTGGCTGCCTGCGCCTTGTCATTTAGCTTCATTTTTTTTTTTTGCTCCTTTTTAATAAAATTCTGTATCGGCTGTTGGTCGAGTAAACACATTAAACAGATTTAAAAATTTAAATATTTGCCAGCGGGAGGGAGCAGAGGGAAAAAGAGAAATTAATTTCCAATACGGAAATTGTAAAAAGTAATGGAAAACGGAGACTTTGAATGTGATTAAATGACCAAAAGTGACAGAGATTGAATCAAGAGTGTGAATCGAATTGAAATTGAAATTGAAATTGAAATTACAATCTTTAATAAATATGCGACGAAATTAAATGTATATTTAGTGTAGTTATTGACTGATCGATAGCTCGACTAACTAGTTTAGTAGGTGCTGCTAATTTGGCTGCTGATTCCTGCAGAATTTATTGTATTTATTGGCAGGCAAGAAATCAAATTGAATAGATTTAGTATAGATAACTACGTTGACACACGATATGGGCGCCAAGAAATTGTCTACAAATTTGATTAGCGTTTTGTATCGTTATGCATAAATTTCAAGTTGAATATAAAATAAAATTCGAAACCAATTTCGGATTTCGGCGGTTTCGACGCTTTCGACGGTTTCGACGGTTTCTGCGGCGAGCGTTAACAATAGATCATGAGCCGAAAATGGAAAAATACATGCATTAATAATAATAATAAAAGTCGTAAAAGAGCAGTAACCGTTAAAGCCATGAAAACCCGTTAAGCGCACGAGTAACACCCACACACACACACACACACACACACACACACACACTCCATCAAATAATAAATAAATACGAGTGGTGTATGTGATAAAAAGAAGAAAGAAGAAGCTAGAGCCAAAAAATATGGGTAATACAATGGTTCAGCCCATAAATGGCATTACAGAGACACACACACACACACACACACACACACACACACACACACACACACACACACACATGTAGATACATTGAAGTATTTTTTATGGTCTCTTGTGCGTTGGTTCATTCGTGCGTTTCTCAATGCTATTGATTTGTGACGCTGTCTAATCAAAAAGCCAGACAAGTATGGGGAGTGTGATCGACCAGTTGCTACCCAAATTATCAGATATTAAGTGAACCAAGACTATTTAATACTTACAGCCAAGCAGTTGCACTGCTTGCAATCACAGACACTCCCCAGCGCAAGCAGTGCACTCGGGGATTCCCCTACTACATAATACGTACAAACTTCTGTCACTCTCGTGTTTATTGTATGATATCAATCGATTATACTCGCATCTATATACCCCATCGCCCGGCTACAGGGTATCGTACAAAGCCATAGAGAAAAGGTGTACAAAATTAAGGAAGCAACGACACCAGAAACTCCATAAAGCCAAACGAGTCTGTTGTTGAATCGAGCCTAAGCTCTACACGCTCCATAGAAACTTATGTGTATCCATAAGATACTCCTGCTACCCGAACATTGGGTTCTGAGTTATTGTTATCGTTGTTGTTGCTGACAATCCATTTGGCAATGCCAAACTCGATCTGGGCCAAATGAAGCCTCAAGAAAAAGCAAAAAACCAAAAATCAAAACGTCAAATGTCAAACGTGTCCATAACCACTGCCAATTGTTTAGTGGCCTCTCCCCGTCTACTTCTGCATCCCTCATTGTCATTGTCGTACCCCTGCTTGACTCTTGTCACACCTAAATTGAGTCGGAAAACTAGTTTTCACTTTCGTTTCCAATATTATTATTATTATTATTATATCTTTTCTTTTGGCTGCTACGACATTTGTTTTTTCTTACCTTTTCGCTTGATTAACTTTGGGGCTGGACGTGTTTGGAAAACAATCAAATTTAATTTTGAAATTGTTCGTTTAAGCTACTTAACTATGGGATAGAAGATATAACGCTAAAAACCTAATATATGAATATGAGGAGTAGAAATCGAGTTGCAATGGGATTAGTAGTTGGAGATTTGCTTTAATCTTTCTTAAGAACACGTTAGGCGAAACCTAGAAAGAGTATTCCTATCCCATACAGTAATGTAAATCGATTAACCCAACTGATCTCGCCCACTTTAATAGCTAGAGATCGGAAATTTTGATATGTAATCCCATTGAATGGGATTTTTTTATTATTATATTTTTTTGGCTATATTTCTAAGGCTTCTGCTTCTTCTTCTTTGTTCCAACGCCACAGCTGTAGTTCAACTTGTTATTTCCAATATATTTCTACATTCTGGCTATTTATATGCCTCTCGCTTTGTTTATTCTTTTCTTTCCTTTCTTTTCTTTCGATTTTACGGCCTGCATGCATTTTGAGTTTTATTTTAGATATTTTTTTTCGTTTTTTTTCTTTTCTTCTCTTATATTTTGTATTGTTGTTGTTGTTGTGTTTTAGGGCCACTTAGAGGAGAAATACATCGCTGTTGTTGTTGTTGTCGTTGTTGTTGTTGTTGTTCGACCAACAGACACTGAATTCGTCTGACGGACTGACGCAGCGAGTGGATGACTGACTGATTGCATGACGAACTAACAAAACTAACGAATCAACCGAGCGAACGATGCCATACACAACACACACACAACACACACACACTACACACACACAACACACACACTACACACACACACACACATAAGTACAAACAACAACGTCGACCTCTTAAAAGGCTGGCAACGTTGAAGAAACACAATAATGGGCTCGAACCCGGCACCGAGACCGGGCCTAAGTTTACTTTTGCCTTTTTCACTTTTGATATTTTGACATTTTCATTTGACAGCTGATTGAAGGGCCGCATGAAGGCGACTTCAATCGACGGGTAGGGGGGTAGGCAGGGGAGGTGGTGGAGCGGTGCCTCCGACACGTTAGCTGTACGACGAAACGTTGACGAGTCGCAAACGCTGTTGCTAGGTCCCGTTTGAAGGCAGAGCGACGGTGTCAAGTGCCGCACAGTGGCATGAATATGGCAAAGAAATGGTTAAAATTGCCAATAAGTAAACTACAAAAGGTGGACTATACATTATTTATTGGCCAGTTGAAAAGAATATGCATATGCTTAAATATATTTCCATTTTATATGTGTATATGAATTTCTTTAAGTTGATAAGTATATATATTAAAGCACATGGTGCAGATCAATTTTATATTTTATAATTTAATATTTGGTATTTTATAAGCATTTATTATAGACATACATATATTGCATATTTTATATTTACCAAGAATTTTATTTGTTTATTCTGTTTATTTTAAACTTCAAGTCATGTATTATTATTCAGTTTTAATTAAGATACTTTATTCATTATTATTCCTATTTAGCAATATGTTTTAGTAGCAAAGTAAACTCCATCAATTTGGCAGCTATAACACTTAAATTTTATAGATATATGTGAACAAAATATGTGCTAGATTTAACAAAAAATAACAATCTACAACATTTTATATTACTTTTTTACTGTAAACAGATTAAAAATGATTAAAATGACATGTAAGTTATATTTAAAATATTATTATAATCTTTAAGCAAGTTTCA
This sequence comes from Drosophila histrio, assembly GCA_958299025.2. NCBI lineage: Eukaryota > Metazoa > Arthropoda > Insecta > Diptera > Drosophilidae > Drosophila > Drosophila histrio. The sequence goes on along the minus strand of OY729166.1, from coordinate 16,471,598 downwards.
ATTAAAAGTAAATACAATTTGTGGATAAATACTAAGTATTAGTCTCTACAAAAGTGTTAAATACTTGAGCAGTTATGTTACAACATAAGAATCTATAACATTTTATTCTCTAGCTCATATAGAAACTATTTATTTTTCACTTTGAACAGAAAACATGATATTGTTATACATTTTCTGATCATAGTTCAATTTTAAAATATATAAAAATCTAAGTTATAGTCTTAACAATAAGTATTCAATCTTTTGTCTATTATCTCTCTCTTTTTCAACACATACAAATACGATTTGTGCCACTGTGCGTTGTTGCGGGGGCGTTGAGCGTTGTCCATTTGAATGTGTGACATGTTTGTCGAATATGTTCAATGTTGTTTGGCTCTTTTGTTGTTCGGGTTGCTCTTGTTGTTGTTGCTGTTGTTGTTTTGCCTTTTGGCCTGGTGGAGGGGGAAAATGGAGGTTAGGTGTTCGTTGCTGCAGGCCAAGTTGCGTCTAATGGCGTCGCCAGCGTTTACTTTTAGCGTCAAGTGTCGCATGTGTTGCTGTTGTTGTTTCTTCTTTCGTGTTTTTTCAATCTGTTTTTTTCTTTTTTTGCCGTGTTTGTCTAACTGCACTTGACAGTTGGTGAGCATTAGCCTTATTCAATTTACCACTCTGCCCCGCCCACGTTTTCATCGCCGCCCTCGCCCTGTTCGTTCACTTTGCGTCCAGCTCCAGCTTCGGGGAAATTAAATGGTCGACAGCTTCTTGGAATCGCACTCCATCTTTGCATTTAATTGCCCCGAAGTCAGCGGGTTGTGTGACCTCTGCTAATTAGGTAACAAACTTGGCTTTTACTCGCCCTCCTTCCATCTCTCTCTCTCTCTCTAACGCCCGCTGCCATCTCTCTTTCTCCCACCCTTAAACTGCTTAATTGAAAAGGTTTTTCCTTTCATTTTCTACAGGTAAACACTAATTAGGAATTGGAATTAATACCAGGCAGTTCTTATATATATTTTTAAACATTACTTCGATTATATATTGATATTGGAAACGAACCTGAAAATAGAGTAGTATTATTAATTAGTAATTAGTAATTTTAAACTGTCATGACTTGTTTTATTTACAAACAAATTGCAAATGTTTAAGGGTTTTTAAATTGTTTCCATTGTCAGCCTTTAGATTCAACAGTTTTCTTTAGCAGTTGCCTAACTTCATTCCGTTGATTATCTGCCAAGACAGTTGAGAACTTCTCTTCAAACCCTCCACATACTCAGTCGTATACGAGTAATTCATATTTGTGAATAGAAAGTGGAAACTCAGACTCTTCAAGTCGAGTATTATGCAGACTTTGCCATATAAGTATACATTTAATGTAATTGTAATCCCCAGGAGAAAAACACCGAAACCCAAATGAAAGGGGGGGGGGGAAAGTGTGTTGAAGCGGGGTAGGAGGGCATGTAGATGAACTGAAGAACAAATTACATTGCCGTTTCCACATTTCTGCGGGTCCTCGTACTTGTTTTGGCTGCACTGCGTTCTGTTTTTGCGAGATTCTTGAGTGCTTGAAAGCGCCATAGGTCGTCGAGATTGTTGGGAGGGGAGGGGGGGGGAGTGGGTAAGGAGGTGGGGAGTCAGGGAAGGCGACGGAAGGGAGATGTTGGTTGCAACTCTTGTCGAGGTAGCTGCGTGGCTGGACGAGCGTTTGGAGTGGCGTTCAAAACGAATTTGCCACAGCACTTGAGCGCTTAACAAGCTGCCAAGAAGGACGCAGGACGAAGGACGCAACACGAAGGATATGGCAACGCTGGCCATGTAATATTCAACAACAACGACAACGATAATAATGACGGCAAAAACAATTGCAACAACGGTAAACAAGGATTCGCTCGACACGCTCAACACTTGAAGGAACAACTCGCCCGGCAAACTGCAGAGGGACAGCGACAGCAACAGCGACAGAGAGTGTGAGTTGGCATTGTGTAGAGAGTTCACTGTAGTAGCACGCAATCACGCGCACTCGCTGCGCTTAAAGGACACCAGACACAAGGAGTACGGGATGCACTGGGACAGGGAATGGGACAGGGACAGGGACAGGACACGAGAACGGGGCTAGGGGGAGGCTGGCCATTGTTGCTGTGTAATAAGCATTAATAGGGTGCTCACCGTTGCCGCTGCCGCTGCCGTTGGTCCTGCTCCTGTCGGTTTCCCTATTCATTCCGAAAAGTTGTTTTTGTTTATCTGTCAACATGCAACGGCGGCTGCACAAACAACTTGCCACCAGCCACGTTACCATGGGCCAAAGCTACAAATAATATAAACAGATACTTATGTACATACATAGAGTATATACGTGCATACAAAACTGGAGGTAAACCCGCCGCCTATTTGTAGCTTCTTCTTGGCCTTGTTCGTAATTGGTTTCAGTCGCGGAATGTGCTTAACATTTAACTGAATTATACTACCATTGAAATGTTGCCAGTGGAATGACCATTATTGTAGTTGATAAGAATGTTCGAGAGCTAGTGTTGGTAAATTGTCTAATAAATTATGGGTAGAAATTGTTGAAATAGTAGTAGAAAGTGTAGAAATAGTAGTAGAAGTTACAGAAGTAGTAGTAGAAGCTACAGAAATGTTAGTAAAAATTAAGAAATAGTAGTAAATTATGGAAATAGAGCTGGAAATTGTATAAATAATAATAATAATTAAAAAAAAATACAGCAATAGTAGTAGAAAAGTAGTAGGAAATAATGATATAGTATAAATTACATAAATAGTCATAGAAATTACAGATATAGTCGAAATTACAGAAATAGTAGTAGGAAATACAGAAATAGTAGAAGAAATTGTAATAGAATATTCATGAATTGTAAAGAATTACAGAAATATTGGTAGAAATCCTAGAAAAGTAGTAAATTATATGAATAGTAGTTGAAAATGTAGAAAATGTGTAGAAATTACAGAAATATTAGTATAATCGATAGAAATATTACAAGAAATTAGGAAAATATTAGCATATATTATAGAACAAGTTGTAAAAATTTCAGAAATTAAGTACAAATTGTAGAAATAGTAGTAGAATTTACTGAAATAGTAGTAGAAATTACAGAAATAGTAGTAGAAATGACATGAATAGTAGTAGCCAAATTACAGATAGTATAGAAAAGTATTAAATTAATATAATTACATTTCCGGAATCGAAGCTTTATTTTTAGAGTGTTCGAGGGTAGATAATTTCTAAGGTTCGATTCATGATCCAATCGGGAAACTTAAGAAACCGAACCGGTTCTGCGAGGTTCGGTTCAGAGCAGGTTTATATGTAACTTCCAAATTTATATTGTGGTATTATCTACGACATTCTTATATGATTTTGCACATTTATCCCAATGTCTTCAGCGAATTCGCCCACTGTGCCACGTCAGCATCATTCGTCAATTGCCAGTTTGCTTACCCAGCGTCATCTCCATCTACATCGTCATCGTCCTCGTCCTCGTCATCCCCATTTCCATTTCCATTACCATTTCCATCTCAGTTCTATGCCCATTCCCATTAGCGTTGCTTCTTTCGCGTTTCTTGCTGCTGAGCAAACGCTACAATGATAATAATGATGATGATAGCAATGATGAAAACGATGATGTTGATGATAATGATAGCAATGGGACTGATGAGAATGATGTGAATGATGTGAATGACGTTGGCAACAGCGTCAGCGTCAGCGTCAGCAGCGCGTGTGAGAAATCATCTTTTTAATTTTCACAATCAAATGTTGTTTTTGTTATTATTAATAATCATTCTTTTTTTTCCACCTATTCGCATTTTCCAGGCTTTGGCTTCGAGTGCCGGTGGCAGTGGGATGGCATTAGCCCGTGGTGGGGGGGGAGGGCGGTCCACACGAGGCAGGGGCAACGCAGCTGGCCAAAAATTGTAGCTGTCGCATTGTGTGGCAAGCAGGACGGGATCGACTGTAGGGAGGGAGGAATGGGCAAGGGGAGGGAAGCGGCAGTTGAGACTCACGAGTTTTGTTTTGTGGTTTATTACACGCAAATAAATTAAATTTATGTTTGCTTCCATTTCCATTTCCCCTTCCCCTTCCCCCTCCCTTCTTTACCTCTGCGTGTGCACATTTGTTTCCATTTGTGTTTTGTAATTTTTCCTATGCGATTTTCCCAAACACTTTTACCAACTACCCTCACCACTGTCTCTACACTGAGAGAATTCGTAGTATATATGCATGGGTTAATAATTCTTTATTTTGTCTCAGTATTTATTTGGACAATTTAAATTATTTACACTCAGGGAAATAATCGGCAGCTACTGTAGGTATTTTCTTTTTAAAATGTTTAAATATTTGTAATTTTGTACATTTCAATTCTTTACACTCAGCGAAATAATCTTGGGTTTCTTTAAGCATTTTATAATTAAACTGTTTAAATATTTGTAATGAATATTTCGACTATTGACTGACAGAAGTAATTAACTATTTTTAGTTAAGTTTAAATTAAATATTTATTTGTAATTTTGGTTGTTATTTAAAGTATTTATTCTTGTTATTCAAATATTTAATAAATTATTTATATATTTTTATAATATGTCTACAATATTAAGTGGTACTTTTGTTTAAAAACAGAATGCTATAATTATTAATTTATCTATGAAAAAGAGAAGGAACTGTATCAAGTTAAACTTGGCAGATTCCAATCAAATTCTATTTAATTATTATTATATGTAAAAATATTAATATTTACTTGAATTGACTTGCAATTTGATTTTATATTTTGTTATTATTATTATTGATTATTTATTTATTTTATTATTATTTTATTATCTCTATACAATTTTTTGATATCTTGTATTTACAAAAGTTTCCCTGAGTGTATCTATATATTTTTTATCTCTCTCACAATCACACTCTCGACTTCGCTTTTGATTGTCTGCAGCTCTTTATTAATTTGATCATTTTTTTATGTTTGTTGTTGTCGTTGTTGCTGTTGTTGTCGTTGTTGTTGTTGTTGTCGTTGTTGTAATTAACCTTTTGTCTTTTGGCCATTTGGTTGTTGCTCATTTGTTCGCTTTGCTCTATTTGCCTGTCCAGTGCCACTTTCTTTTCCCATTCCCTGTTCTATCGGCCAGTATCTGTTAGCCATGAGGGTTTTATTCTATGTGTGTTAGGTTCAATCCCCAACCTGAAACCCTCCCCATGGGCACCACAATGGTCGGGTACCCTTACCTTTTGACCTGTCGTTGGCGTTGTTGTTGCCGTTGTTGTTTTGTGTTGTTTGACTTCTATTTTTGGCTCTTTGTCGGCAGAGATGGACACACGAAACACTTTTTAGTGGGCAATTATGCACTTGACATTTGATGAGGGCCCTCTCCTGCTTTATACTCGTGTCAGTCGTACCTGTTGGTGCTTACCTGTTATGCAGTTTCCTTGACCACCTTCGTGTAATTATCACATAAACAAAATATGGGAGAACGAACTCCCCTAGGTGTATTTGGGATTTCTAGTTGCTTGGTTTCTAAAGTTAAAGTCGAGCAAGGACTAAGAATATATAGTAGGTATAGAGAATACATATTGATAGATATCTCTAAAGTATAAAGCTTAGTATTAATTAGACTATATCTGTTTTCCTACCTTTCAATATCATCGATTGTGGGATCTTAAGTTGTAGCCTTGGTTAAAAGTCTCTTTAATGTCTATGGCAAGCAAATGGTTATACAATTAGTAACGAGTATCTGTAGCTGTTGTATATATAAAGTATACTATCAAACTCATTGAGATCTAGTGCTATCGATAGTCTTGCTGAATTAAATCAAATTGCTAGAATATCATGTGATTTATATGTAAATACAAACAAAATAGCCGAAGGCCACGCAGCTAGTGCTATACCTCTTAAGTTAGTCTAAGTTTTGTAAACTCTTCTAACTCTTCAATAATAATAATAATAATAATATCTTATATTTCTTAATTTTCTTATAGGAGATGACCTCGTCTAGTATTTCTTAGATTAGTAACTGCGCTTTCTGGGATATTCTCGTCTTTGGACGCAACATCATTTTGACTTCTTTAATAGTATCCGGATACCTCGAATAAATAGAATCGTAACTGTCGGAGGACTGATTATAGTATACTCCATTCAAGTAACTAAAATTAAATCAAAAAGAAATAAATCAGAAAGAAACTCAGCCTTGCCGTCATATCGTTTCATATGAATATAGAGCTCAAAATGTTGATTGGTCGTCAGACGATGGATCTTCTCCAGTCCCAGGAAGAAGTCGCCGTCAAAGGAGCCAAAGCCTTCTCTGTAACTGACCCATTTCCTGTCGAAACTCTCCTTTCCATTGATCCTCTGTTGGATAACTATCTAGCCAGGTCCAGCTGTCTGACTGTCGCAGTTCACAATGAATGTATTGATGCCGGGAATTGTAATGCGATGAATACCCGAAGAGTCGCCAAAGGAAAGACAACTGCTGGTAGCTTTAGCATCTGAAGTGTATTCGATATTCGTTATTTTCTTTATATTTTCATACTCCAGCCATTTAGTAACTTCGCTATCGATTTGTGCTTTCAGTGTTACTGATTACTGTGTTCTTTGATTGTCTGGAAACTGATTTCAATGTCCTTTTTGAATACCACACATTGATCAGTAGATACAGATTGTCTTGGTTACCATATCAAAATACTTTTTGTGTACCACATTGGCCTCTTTCAATTCGGAAATTCGTTTTCTTAGTTCCTCAATCATGGCCGCATTGACTTTAACTTTAATCGCAGCATTCGACATACACAAATCGAGTAGTTCTCCCGAGTAGTTCTCCCCTTTTCCGGCACTTTAACCAGTAGTTGAGTCACCTTCTCGTTGAGTTCCCTGATCTCATTGTCTTTTCTTTCAAATGTTCTGGTTTAACATTGAAAAATATAAGATTCGTCGGTGTCGAAACTGCCAGATACCCAAGTTGCAACATTTATGGCCAATATTATGGCGAAATATTGAAACACAGCACTGGTTAACTTCATTTTCTTCAGAGTAAAGACTGAAGTTCGATTGAAGCTCAACTCGGAATGAGTGCCTTATATAGTCATCATCCCTTATCAGGAATCAGAGTTCTGGCTGATTGTTATTGCTATGCTAAAGATGTCGTTAATATCTGTTCCATATCGGATAGTTAATCACTCCGATTATATTAAATTTCCCATTTCGACTTTCACAAAATGCAGTAAGCACTAACTTTGATGATCAGCATAAACAGCATATGATAAGCTTGAAAGATAGAAGGATTGAAGCTTAGTAACTAATAGTAAAATTAATATTAATACAGCATTAACTTAATAATAATAATTAACATAAGCTGTAGTCCTTTGTTTATATTAAATAAATTAGTATCTATAGTTATTGGGCACAATTTAAAGAGAATTTCAACTTAAAATGAAGATTGTTGTCAGATTTTACTAAGAGAGAACATTTCCACTTCACTTGGCGGGATTTTCCTTGGATAATTAAGATTTCTGTTTTTTTTTAAACGAATTTATTTCGTTGTTGTTCAACATTTTAATTCTTATATAAATTTATATTAAGATTTTTCCTCTTTTGGCGTCAATTGAGCAGTAAAAAGGCCGAGGCGAAGTAACCAAACGCTGGGAAACTCATTAAAATTTTACGAACTTGGGCGCAGTTTTTCACATTTTATGACTTTTGCGAGCGTCTTTTTATCCGGGGGGTTCGCTCTCTCTCCCTCCCTGCCCTCCTTTCTTCCTTTCTCCTGCACATTGTCTAATTTCATAGCGAAAACGACGACTTTCAAGGACCTTCAAAAGAAATTCCAAATTTTGATCACGTTACGTTTTTTAATTGTTCCCCTGCGGCGTGGCTCATTTAAAAAAGAGTCTCCTCTCCTCCTTCCCCTCCCCTTGCCAGCCTTGTTCTACCCTCTTTCCCGTCCCGTTCCGTTCCCCCCTTGTAATTGAGACCTTGGCATGCGTGTGAAAAATTCTCGTTCTCTTATTTAAAATAGGCAGAAATTACTTAAAACTTTTATTGACTTTCGTTTTTGCTAGATATAATTTCCTTTGTTTTCCATTTTCCATTTCCCATTCCCTAACTTTTCCTGTGTCCCAACAATTGCATAGAAGTTTAACGATGCCCTGTCAGCGATTTTCAAATTAGCCTCAAGCAATTTAAATGCTATAAAATATATAAAAATAACATTAAGTAACCCAACACCCAAATCATTCCCCTCCCCTCCCCCCTCCCTCTCCAGCAGTGTCATATATGTTCTTTATGGTATACATTTAGCCGCTGGCTTATCCTTAAAGGACTGCTGCCAAGGATGCAATTATTCTTATGCGAATTGCCTATTAACTGACAAATAGCCCCATTTCAGCCTGATGAGTCACTTTTAACGCTGACATAAGCTTATTAGCGATACATGGCCTGTAAACAAACAAATTTATTGGCTACACTGAGAGAAATTCCACTTGAGTTGTAGAATTGCAAATAAACCTGCTTGAATTACATAGAAATTCAAGTCAATCATATATATATATATATTTATATATATATATATGCATATATCTATATTTGTCTATATTACTTTACTATATGTATCTATATCTTTTGCCTTGTTTTCTTTCTCTTATTTCTCCAAGTGTAGCTGCCAGCACAAAGACATAATCATAAACTTTAGCCAGTTTTAACGATTTGAAATCTGTCAATTCAGTCAAAGTTTAAGTATAAGCGAAATTAACTTAATTACAGCTAATTACGCTCAATGTCGAGGAAACAGTTAAAACGAAGTCTCTTTTATTATGCTGACTTATTTGCATTTTATGCCGAGTATGCTCGACTTAACCCCATTGAAATTTGTATTTTAATATGATATTTTATTTAACTAATAAACCCATTAAATATATATTGTTCAATATACTAGTAAAAAGAATTAGAAAAGTTTGCCTTTATTTAGTTTTCGATTAGCCACCTGCTCACATAATCTATGGAAACTGTTATGAAATTTTGCTGTGGTAATTATCTGTGGCAAGTGGCAGCAGCTGCTGTTGTTTTAAGCATCTGCCACATGTTTTGGGGGGTATGAAAATTATGCATTATGCACGTGACTTGCCACACGATGTGGCAAACGTTCGTTGTCCCCCCCGTTTAATTCACGTGCGAATTTATTAGATTTTCATCAGAATAAACAATGCGTCCAAAGGCATTTAATTGCTTAATTTATTAATAAACAACTGAGAACTCGGTCTCATTCGAAACCAGCAGCTGTCACTGTGTTCTGATGGACGAGACGAAGGGCGACGGGCGACGGGCGGAAGGAAAAACTTGCGCAACAAATTTGATTTTCATCACTGAGTTTTCGTCAATTTTCGCACACGCCCAAATGAGTTTTTGCCGGCGAGAAATATGCCTGAAATATGGCAGAAGGGTGGGAGGGATGAGCAAAGGGGACAAAGGGGGAAAGGCGGGTGTATTGCGAGGTGAGTCCTTTGGGAAAATTAACACTCTTTGATTAGCCTGCTGCCTGCTTATTACGTATACGCCCTAATGGCAGTCAATCAATGGACACTTGAGCCTTGCGTCAAGTCCGCACACTCGACAGTCAAGCGGATGTCCTTTAACTGCTGTTGTCCTTGTCCTTCTGCCTGTTGTTGCCGCTGCTGCTGTCAGGCAAAAAGTTACGCAATTTTTGCTTATTATTTTCATAATCAATATTCAATTTGGGCAAAACACTTGCCAGTCATCAGAACTGTGGCTCCTGTTGCCGCTGAAATGAGCCTCAAAGCTTATACGGGGGCACCAACTGCAGATTCTATAACTGCACAGTGGTTAAAAAAGCCCGTTAGACGTGTCTGAAATTGGAAGAACCATAGCAATGTATAAATAATACTTTAAAGTCTTTTTTAAGTACTCTTTGGACTTGTAACTGGGTTTTAATAGCAGCACATAATTAATAATTATCAGATCTTAAATTAAATATCGTTTAGAACTTTGATTGTTAACAATCCAAGCTGAAAAACAGTAGGAGTAAACTGCAATTCCGTCCTGTAATTATTTCTAAGTCTAACCTAATAAACATTCTATACAATTTGGATAGAAATAATTATCAGTTCATTTAACTAATTATTCTGTGATTAAATTATTGCAGTTTTAAGTGTTATTCCATTGCTTTTGCTTGCAGGTATTAACTTCAATTCTTACATCATGTGACATGTGTTTCTGAGAACTTAATATGTGTATTTATCACATACTTGATATCATATTTTAGATGCCACACGAAACTATTAAATTAAATCTTTATCTATATATAAATAAATGGTTTTTTAGACCCTGTACGTAATAGCTTAAAACTAACTTATAATTGATATATTTATATCAAGACAAAAATGCTGACAAAATCGATTTAACACTTCTTGATATTATCATATATATATCGACCTTATTTCTCGCTTACATCAATGTGTATTTCCATCACTTTGTAACCACTGTATATTGCCCTGGCGCAAATTTCCCTTGTGGCAGCTTCAGAGCGAGCTGAGAGTGGTTGTGGCAGCGGCATCAGGCTTATAATTAAACATGGAAACGTGGAAAATGTGGCAAACGTGAGCACAAATAGCAACAACAACAAAGGGAAGAGAGTGAGAGAGGGGAAGGGGGGTTGGGAAGAGGAGTTACGCGGCAGGCGTTCAAATTGAAAAAGTTACTTTGCATTCGATTATTCCACTGACAGAGGCAACACATTGATGGCAACGGGCATCATATTTCAGAGAGCAATCGCACTCCCTTCCCTTCCCCGCCGTTCCCCTCTTCCCTACCAACCATTCCACAACTCTATGGTCGATGCTACCCCACAGATCATTTCATTTGCTGTGGCTTCTGTAGCTCCAGGCATATTTTTGCAATTTTGCGTAATATTTTGCTCATTTACACTTCGTTGCATAGTCAATGGCAATGTGCGGAAGGGGAGGGGGTGCAATGGCAAAAGGGGAGCGGTGGGAGGGTTGTCCTTTGGCTGGACACACTCTCCCTCTCTCTCACTGCAATTGACCATCCAGGGCAACGGATATTGAACGAGGACATCATCAACACAATTCCCCGAGGAACGTTTTCATTCTATCGAAACTTTTGATTGCCAACGAATGAATGAATAAACGAATGAATCATTGAATGAATGATGTGTGAGAGTTGCCTTAGTTAGTTAGAAAGTTAGTTAGTTAGCTAGTTAGTCGCAGCAGCTCGAAGCTATTGATACGTGCACAGTCACAGACAAAAGTATGTGCATTTCCATGCTAATTTGCTTCTTTTAATGCGGCATCGTTTCATTAGCATTAATAAACATTTTCTATGCAATTCAATATGTTCACATAATGATAGACATAAGGGGATGTGTGTGTGTTTGTGTGTGTGAGAGAGAGAGACAGATACACCCGCACACACACACACACACTCGCAATCGAGCTGACCATAAAACGTATACAACTTTTAATAAACGCAGTTAATTAGTTGGGTCCAAAGGGTAAACTAGGTTACAGTCTCTGTAGAATAAGCTAAGACAGCAGGTTGTAGACAAGTAGATACCCTGTAATACTATTACTCACTATTATGAGTATGTCTAATTTCTATATGAGTGCTCGAAACTTAATCAAAACTTTTACATATCAAATTAAGAGGCAAACAATTAATAAAGTGTCCATATTCAAATTAGTAAAATTTCCTATGCCCATAAGTTAGTTATTTAAGATATTTGCCATTTAGTTGAATTAAAATTAAATTAATTTTCACAGAAAAAACTTAAGAAAATAAGCAGAAGATAATTAAAAAGTTCCAATAACAGAAGTAATTAAAAAACTAAATTATTATAAGAGAGTTTGTCTCGAAACAAATAAATTTAAATAAATAAAATGGAATAGAAGTATAATACATAACGAATTATTTTATATTCACTTAGAAACACGCTTAAAAAATAGAATATATTGTTTCCTTTATTTCCTTATTGTAATATTAAAAGTAAATTATCAAACTAATTGTATAAATAAAACTCCAAATTTTGCTATGTAATTAATATTAGTTTTCAAATCAATTCCATTTACATATTTAAAAACTCTTAGCTTAAGTTTTTACTTAGCCTTTATAGCTCAATTTGTTATTCCCAGTAAAAGTGTACTATAGTATAGTTAACAAATCATTGGAGCTGCAAACAGAATCTATTCTCAACGGAAACAAAAACAATGAAATAAATCTTTGTCGAGAACTCTGAGGGGGGGATGGAGAGGAAGTGTGGAGTATTGCCTCAACTGCTTAAAAGTGTCTTGTGTTTGTCTTCAATAAATTTTGAGACATGGCCCCTTAAGCAAATTCAACACCCGAACGCAAAGTGTAATTAATATTTCAAAGCGCAGCATTTATCAAACAAAAAACTAACGAACATTTTCGAAAGTTCGGCCCCAAAGTTGAGCCAAAAACAATTAATGGCACACTCTGAAAGCCCCCCGCTCCCCATTCCCCCGGAGAAGACAGACCATACAAAAAAGAAGCAACTCCAAACTTGGGAGTTGAAAACTCAAACAAAATGAAGACTCGTACTTCTCCTCGTACATGGATAGCATTCGAGCCCAATAATATGAAGGGCCCCAAACGAATGGACAAAAGACAAGACACAGTAGCCACTTGAGTATAGTATCTCCGCCCCCCCCACCGCCACTCCCCTGCTACTCCACCTCAACTTTACCCACTCCCAAAAGTCATGCATGTATCCATGGCTTGCATAAAAGGGCCAACAACTGATATTTGGCTTGGACAGCGGCAGTTGAGGAGATTGGAGGAGGAGGTGTGGCAGACGACGACGGCCTGTCGAACCCGTTGAAGCCAACTGTGATTAGTGTGGCAATCATAAATTGACCAAAAAGAGGGTGAGGTTTACTCTTTTTTAGTTGTTGCGGTTGCTCTGCCATTAAGTTCCCTTTCGAAGTGATTTACGAGCACGAAACATATTCGAGTCTGAATATCTGACGAATATCATACGCTACATTTGGATTCGTTAGTGTTTTTGTTATGCAGATCAGCTTGAACTACTTCGAATCTTTAAGATACATGCAGTTTTGTGTAAGCTATTGAACTATTCTACTGTATACTAGAATCTTTCTTATAGCCACATGTGTTAATATAAAATATCAAATGCATTTAGGTGTATATACAATATGAAACAAATACTTAGTTAAGAAGCTAAAACTATTTATGATTACGTGACGTGTTCTGTTCTCAATTAGAGCTACGAGCTGTTAAAGGAGTCCACATTGTTGCATTATTTACATATTTTTAAATTAAACTCTGTATAATTTATAATTAATCTATCCATAGTACAACTAACTTAACAAATCACTAGACCACTCTATAATTATAGAACTATATCAGCTCTCATCTTGAGCATATGCATATGAAAGGACTTTTAACTAATAAGAATACTATAATTTCTATAAGGAGTTGATTTGAACTCTTAGTTGGAACTAGTTCATAAGACATAAGCTATTTAACTCCTTTAGTTTTGATAATGCAAATCAACAATTTGTGTGCTTACGAATAATTCGTTATCATTTAAATGTTTGAACTACTTATTTTAGTTCACAGTGAAAACTAATTTACACTATTAAACTATATAAACACTATTCTAAAACCAATCCTAATACTAGCGCTGTTTTTGTTTAACTATTTCATCTCTCTGTTAAAGCTGAAGCTTTGGAACTAGCTTAGTTCATAAGAACCACTTTGGAACACCGTCAACTATTCAATTATTACAGTTCATAGTTAAAATCAATTCAGGCAACTTTGATACTAGTTCAGATACAAATTCATCTCGTAATCAATAGACTCCATTTTCAATTGTCAAACTATAGCGCAAAGAGTGAAATAAGAAAAACAAAAGCAACAAATCAGTTTCATTATTGTCAGTTGGTCATTTGTCTACCTCTGTGTCTGCTTTATATTCCGTTTCTACCCCTTCTTTACCCCTCACATCGTCGCCCCGTATGTATTTTGTGGTACGTGGTACTCGTATATCTTTAATGGCATATTCATCAGTCACTCGTGATAAAATCGCTACACACACACACACATATATGTATATATGTATATATACTTACATATGGTCAGAGAGACTATCTTTGGGTTTGGGGTCTCGGGGTTTGAGTCCGTCTGGTGCGTCTGGCTAAGGCGCACAGTCATTTAGTTAAGTGGCAGTTGATTGGAACCAGTCGCAGTCATCATCATCATCATCATCATCATCATTGTCATGCTCATGATGATGATGATGATGATGATGATGAGGAAAGCCAAAGCCTATTTGAATTTCTCGTTATTTTCTCCTACAGATTTCGTTTTTGTTTTTCTTTCTAACATCTTCAACTCAACTGAAGTCTGAAGTCTGCTCTGAGGTTTGTGTTCCTACAGTCTTTGTGTCTTAAATTGCTGTCATTAATGAGTTACAGATATTACACTTTTATAGCTCGCAGACACGCTTATCCACTCTCCATTCTAATCGTGTTTGGCTGTCTCCCCTCCTCTCCATTCCTCTCCATTCCTCCCCTGTCTTGTCTAGCTTCTCTGGGGCTACTGTTTGGGTTAATGATGACTTGTGCATTGTCTGTTATTTTCCAATACTTCTCGTCTTTGTCTTCCATCGATTTTCTGGCTACTGTTTTAGTTTTTTCAGCTTCTTCTCCAATTTTTTTTTTTCTGTCTTACCTTGTCTTTCTAATAGTCTTCAGTCTCGGAGTCTTCTTCTTCTTGCTAACTGAAACTTTCTGCCTGATTGATTTTGAGCTTGTGGATCTACTTACGACGCTGAACATTGGTACGATTCGCTCTGCAGTCTCTCGATTCCATTAAATTACTTTAATTGATGGCACACAGTCTTCCTACTCCATCCCCATCTCTATCCCCACTTCGCTCTTCAATGATTTCCTTTCATCGTTCATCGCAATCTGTCGTGCATCAAATTGTTGTTTGAGTCCATCGATCGATTGTTCGTTGAATCGATTTCGATCCATTTCGTTGGCTTCTTTTGACTGATCCAATCGCTTCAATCCATGTTCCATTTACAAATCTTTCGCCTCTTCATTGGGTTCACTGTGAGGTCAGTGAGATTAAATCTCGATTTTGTCTATGTAATCGAGTGGTTCTGATTCCGATACGATTTGCCATTTACAGTGCATGATTTCAAACGATCAAAGCCAGAATTATGAGCAGCAATTGTAATGGTAAGAATCTTTAAATTTGGAGCACATCAGACAGAGAATTGTACAAAATAATTGTAGAACGATAAGAATATAGCAATAGTTATTAAACTTAGTTTATTACTTAATATTAGCTGTGATAGCCAAGAATATACTAAAGAAGTCATTAGACTTCAAGTAAGGTAATTGTGTATTGAAATTTATATTATTATCCTTTCCAAGATCAGGATTCCATGCAAATAATAGAAACAGTTTAATTAAGATTTTGTCGCACCTTATGGTATATTACCTCATTTGCTGCAGAGGCGGTTAAGGGACAGCTGTCAATGTGATCAGCTCAGAGGGGGAGGGGAAAAGCACCTATTTATACACACTCACACACACACACACACACACACAGAGCTCATAAATCAGGCCAAATGAGACCATTCTTCGGCCTTTTCGGCTGACAAGTCCAAAAGCCAGAACAAAAGTTAATAACATGCGGCACAGAGAGAGCGAAGAAACTGGTAATGGTAATGCTAGGGAAGGAGTGGTGGAAGTTGAAAGATAGAAACATGTGCGAACTGTACCTCTAAGGACAGCAGGAGTCGTCAACAGTCGTCCGCAAGGACAAAGACTAAGGCTAAGGCCGTGTGGAAGGCAGTGCGCATATTAAAACCGGAAATAGTTGAACCAAGTGCCAGGGCAACCGACTGACGCACTGACACACATTTCGCTAACAAAGGACTCGACAACAACAACAGCAACAAACACAAAAAAAGGAGTCCGAAGAGAAAAAAAGAAAGAAAGGAAAAAAACCGAATTGAGGCGAATAAAAAGCTCAAATAAAATGCTTTGTCCAGTGCCGAACTAAACGCCGGCGGCAGCGGCAATGGCAACCTACCCTTAATGGCAGAAGGACATGCAGGACAAGCAGGACATGCCGGGGGCTGCTTGGCAACAGGCAACTGGCAACTGGCAACTGGCAACAGGACGCTGATGTTGACGTTGACGGCTGCTGCATGCCACACACTCATACTCACACTCACACTCACACTCACACTCAGACACAAAGGACACCGCATAAAATAGAGATCATAATAATGCGAAAACTTGAAACCAAGGATACCCGCCAGGATACCTGCCAGCAATGTGTGAGCTCGCTCTCCTCTCGCTCGCTCAGATTGCATCATAAATTCTAAGGATATGAACCCAAAAAGTGAATCATGCCGGCCAAAGAGTATGAGTATGGGAGCGAGGAGTAGAAGAGAAAGAAGAATAAATAAAAATTAACTTATTTGCATATTTCAGTGAGCGGGCGCAAAAGGATATGCCGATGGACAAGGCACAGGGAACGGGGAACGGGGAACGAACAACTGGGAACTCTGGCAACTGGGAAGTTTGAAGAGGGGAAAAGGGGGAAGGGAACATGGACATTCATGTAGCTGAAATTAAATAAAAACCAAAAACTCACTCGCTCACTCGCACGCACGCCAGGATGTGCGCAAGGATGTGCGTGCAGCGGGGTTTAACCAAGCGTATGAACATTGCGAAATCCTCACACGCAATTTTTATACTTTATTTTCCATTCATTTTTTTACACCGCGAATCCCCTCAGCAACCTATGAAGTGCAACGGAAAACGGCAGTAGATTCAGCCAGAGCGAACAGCGTGATGAGCTACTAAACTATATGGAAAAGTTAAGGCTCATTGAATATAGTTTCAGAAATTAGTGCAAGAACTAGAGATAATAATGTATTTAATTTAGTTAGCAAAATAAATTAAATTTAAACTTAAACGTGTTGAAAAGCAAAAGAAAAACTAAGAATATATTTACCTTATATCAATGACAGTTCAATAAGAATAGATAATTGTATTACAATCTTAGCCTGATGAACAGAAATTTGAAAGCAATAAATATCAGTTTGTAAGCTTGATCAACTATCAGAGATATAAGTATATCAATTATTAAACATTTATGATCTTTTTGAAGTTAGATAATACAACAATTAATAATTATTATGATATCCCTAGATTCTTATCAAATTAACACTTCATATTGGCAGACATTAGATGGAACACCAATATATTTCTAGTATAATAATCTGTTATATCATTATATTTTTTTAATATTAACTATTTATTCTCTTTAGTAGTTCTACAAATTGTTTTGTTAATTAGTAAATATGTTATATTATTTTAATATTAACTATTTAGTCTCTTTAGTTGTTCTACAAATTGTTTTGTTTGTTAAAAAACATGTTATAAATGCCATAAAATCGCTTGTAAGCTCATAAAAATTCTGAAGCACTCTAAAATAAGAAAGTATAGCTTACAAACTGTTATAGGTTTTTTAACACATTTAAATATAATATAGAAAAATGTGTTTACCGTTTAGAATTCAACTTGATAAAGCTTTAAGTTGTTAGATGCTCTCCCTCCCTCCGATAAGCTCATTAATTTCCATATAACAATCTGTAAGACTCTAAACTCTCAACTGTCATATTCGTGCTCGCAGTATAATACTTTTACTTCCATTCCCTTGGTTGACAAAAACCCATATGCCATAATGGTAGGGTATACTGCGCTGGCAAAAACAAGCCCAGGATGAGGTGTGCAAGGGGGAGAGGGGGAAAAAAAGCAGAACTGGTGAGTGTGGTGGCGTGATTAAGTGATGGACGTGTATGGACACATGCAGCGTTATATTTAGCATACAAAAACCCAAACATATACATATGTAAATAGATGTGTGTGTGCGTGTGTGTCTGTGTGTGTGTGTGTGTGTGTGTGTGTGAGCTGACGAGTCCTTGCGCTTTTAATCATAAATAACAAAGGACACATGGCGCGTAGATGCTCGTATAGCATTTAGCTTTCAACCAAACAAAAGCTTGGGCCACCCTCGAGGGTCGCTTCATGTGTGTGTGTGTGTGTGTGTGTGTGTGTGTGTGTGTTTATGTATGCCTGTTGATAATACTCCAACCAGTGACCATTCGACCCCCCGTTTGTATTCCCCGTTCCCCGCTGTTGCCATGCGCTTTTCATTTCCGCCTCATGGACGCCAAACATGGCACTCGCTATTCGTCTCTCTCCTCTCGTCTCACGTCTCTCGTCACTCGTTGCTGCTCAGTTACTCGCTGCGATTCATAGCTTGACCTGGCCCCAGGATATATATTTGAAGAAGCAGAAGGGGCGTCCTGTCAACGCTAAACAACTGCGCAGTTGTTGCCCTCCCACTGTCCCACTGTCCCCTTGTCACTCCCATTCCCTTCTCTCTCTCTCTCTCTCTGTGTGTGTGTGTGTGTGCAGAATTTTGATATTAATAGCTTTGGACAGTTTTATAAACGCCTTTCGGGGTTAACATGTTCAAGTGGTATTCATATTTTCCACTGACCGACCTGTCACTATTGTGTGTGTCAGCTAACTGGCAAAATAAAGCCCCAAGTGGACTTGGTTTAGATTTACCAACATCAACAGCAACAGCAACAACAGCAACAGCAGCAACAACACAAAAGCAACTGCAACTGGAGCTGTTGTCAAGTTGACTGCACAATTTATTGATCGATGCTTAAAATGATCCACAGGCTGCTCTCAAATACGAGCAGAACTCGTTAAGGTTACCATACTTATTCTCTTTTCTTGTATCTTCTAAAAGAGAAAGTATCTCAATTTATTAGAATACATATTAGATAGAAGATGTTGCCATAAGCTGCATCTTTTATTAAAGACAGAATCAAGAACTGTACTCTAATTGCTAAGCCTTCCATTTTATCATCTCTTCTTAATATAAAAGTAGCTTACTAAATAAGCAACATATTAGCAAATATCTTACATCGTACATAACTTGACAAGAATACAGAAAGTATCTTGAATGGATTCAAGACTATTTACACAGTTAATTTATTAGTGGGAGAGCAATGTTTCCAATTTACTTAACTTGTTAAGAATCCCGCTTGAGCAACTCTTCGTAAACATAAAGTATCTTAATGTAAATATCTAAGATCGTAGTTGTCTTATAAAGCTTGTCAAGTTGAGCTGTATCTATAAATACAGAAAGTATTATAAGTGGAATAAATGCAAATCAAAAACCGATTTATATTTGAGTAGTTCCCTCACTTCAAATATTACTTGTTAAAAAACCCATTTGCATTAACTCGTCTCGAACAAAAAGTATCTTAGAGACGAATTTATATAAATATCTGAATATCTAAATAATTATACTATCAAAATTCTACAATAATTATCATTATTCCGCATTTTCTCTTAAAGTTCAACTCTTTGATGTGTTGTCCCAAAAAAGCAAGAGATTTTATTATGTTTGCAGCATTTGCTTTTAAGTTTAACGATTCTTTCGAACTAAATGCATTTGTATGCCAATGAGACGAATATGTTTTATAGAGTTAAGTAAGATATTATGTAATGTTTTAAAACGAAGGGCCTTTGAATTTTAGGTTACTTTTAGTGTGAGGGGAGCATCTTTTCAAACCAAAAATGATCTGGAAATGATATTCTTTAATGCAATTTGCTGGTCACACTACAATATTATGTTGTTTATGAGTATCTCAAGCATATTTATAAAACACTGAATATCATAAAATGCATTATGTTAATCTATCAAATACGAAATACTTAATGGGAATTTAGAAGAATATCTTAAGGGAATACGAAGCGTAATTACATGTATTAAGTAGGCAGCTCTACAGATTGTTAGAAATCCTTGAATTCTTTAACCTATGTCTTCACTCAGCTGGGCATTTCTATGAGTGATTGTTTTTCTAAACAATCCATTTGGTATTTTCCTGCTTTTTCCCGTTGATAAGGCTTTTCTGAACTCCCCTCGAAACTGTACCCTCTGCTAGCGTTTGATTGAATTAAGGCCTGCCCGGCGGAGGATTACAATGGCAACAAACCGATGTTTGGTACAGGCGATAAAATCGAACGGTAGTCCGTTGCCCAAGGACGACAATCAAGGCATAAACTTGGGGGTTGCTTTAACATTTTAAGCTTCAACTTTCGGAGGGTTGCAGCAACACACTTCGATGTGGCAAAGACAAACGCAGTTTCCCAAATTGCGTCTCAGAATGGCGTTGGCTTCGAAAGTGGTGTCTTTTCCTTTTTCTTTGGGAAAACTGCAAGCTTAACGGTACAGTTACAGGAGCACGGGAGGACGGGTGAACGCAGCAACCACCAGGAGGACTTTATGCTGGCTTCTGCGTCCTGCGCAGCATAAATTACGCATTTCCATTTTTATGTTTCTCTGTTTTTGCTGCTTGTTCTTTTGGCTGCGACGCAGTTGGCGTTGTTGCTTATGATTTATGTGCTGTGATGACACAGGACGACGACGACGACGACGACCAGGCTCAGGATGTATTCGTAGAGTTGCAGTCCCCCCCCCCCCTTTTGTGCTCTTTGCTTGTAAAAATTACACGCAAATTGCACGCAACACGCGAAGCCCATGGAAATGGAAATGACGACGAAAATGCCACTCATGCATGCGTGATAGTTGCTGTCACCCAACACCCTACAGGGTATGCCCGGTATGTCCTACTCTACCCTACACTACACTACACTACACTACACTACACCATCCGTGTCCCTATCGGCATTAAGTCGTGCGTCATCCTTGACGGCGACACATGCGTGTAAGCCCAGGGCACTTTAAATATCTTTATGCATACCGTAAATACATTCTTAAATGTTAATCCTTAACCCTATAAATATAAATGAGTATATACATGAGTCAGCGTCCTAGACTTAACCCCCCTCTAATTGCCGGTCAGGCAAGGCGAATGTTGCGGTTGCGGTCGCTTCAGATATACAGACATATATATATATATGTATAGGTATTACAAATAGCTATTAAATTATATTCACGTTGAGCTCAAAAGCTGGAAAAGTTATCATTGTAAGCGATCTTATGTCGTGGATTCCTTGTACTTTATATCAGATCTTTTACTGCTGTCACAAGTACTAAGAGTTGTGGTTTCCCTTCGTTTAACTTGAAGTATACTAGTTACACTGCCAAACTTCATTATACTGAACTCAAAGGGAAGTGAAAGAAATGAGAAAATGTGCGAACTTTAATAACGTAAAGAAATTATTGCTAATTTAAGTATATTTCAATTATCCCTAACTAAAATTTACACTTTTCCATAGCATCCCATCAGTTCAATTTGCCATATTAAATTTTCAAACATTTTCATTGGTCAAAAGCTTTAATTTTCAATGGATTTTCCTTGTGCCGTTAGCAGCTGGCTATCCAGTTTTTTCCCCAATGTTTTTGACATTTTTATGGCAGGAAAAGTATGGAAAACAAAAACAAAAAAAAAACAATTTAATAAATATATATAGATGAATGTGTGCTGTGTGTGTGTGTGTGTGGTGTGTGTGGCACATGTGTGTGTGGCAACAAGCCCATTCGTTGCCACAGCCGCAGTTCACTTTTTAATCACTTTTCATGAGCTTTTAATTACAAGCCCGTAGTTGGTCCGGAGACCGAAACACGTCCGTCCGTGGAAGTCTGTCTGAAATTTATGAAAAAACCGAACGCATAAAATGCTTAACAAGCCAAGGAAGGATGAGGGGAAAAGCAGCTACGGGAGAGTGCGGTGGAAAGGAGTTTAACTAGCAGATACCCTGCAGTGAGTAAATTTAAATTGATTGGAGTATTTGCCATGAAAGGTGTATAGAATATAAAATGTACTTAACGAGGAAATAAACTTAATGTTTATTAGAAATATGAATTAATATATTTCGTTTGATAAATATATAAAAAGATCTTTGATATTCTAAGATCGATCTGAAATATATTTGATTTCTGAATAATTAAAACTATATATTGTTTTAAGTGAACTGAAATGCAGTTGACAACTTTTGTGCATGGTATACAAGAGCTGATATACCCTATTTGATAAAGAAATACGATGATTGATTGAATGTAAATTTATGTACAATAGATATGAGAACTGTAAATTTATACAAAAATGAGATATCATATTTAATATTGCTGTGTATAATATAGAAAGATGAGAGATCTGTGCTGAGTAAATAGTAATAATTTGTCTAAAGTATGTCATAGCTAATATACCTCAGCTGATAGAGCTGGCAATACTTTTATATGTTAGAAAGATAGACAAACGTTTAATTTAATATGATTTTAAGCGATATATCAAGTTGTTTTATTTGTAGAGCGTCTATATAAGATTACATATACCCTATTCGGAATAGTTAGCACTTAAAACATTGAAATTCACATAGACATCTGAAAATACACTCGTTTTAAGATTGAGTATTAATATAAGAATGATTTTGTTGAGTTCAGCGATGTCTGTTGTTTAGTCTATGCTATGATTGCAGGGTATCTATTTGTAGATACACATAGGTATATATATATATATAGGCATATACGAGTCCTCCGCTCATTTCCGCAATAATAATGTGTGAAAGGATATTAATTATGAAACAAGCGAGCGGCAGGAAGCGTTGGCAATAAAAACAGCAAGCGGCAGCCAACACCATGCGTGACCAACAACAACACAAACAACAACGACAACAACAACAACAATAAATGGCAATACTCATTACAACAACAATTGGAACAGAACCAATCTTGTATATATTGTATTTTATGCGAGTGGCCACATGACCAGTTGGGTCGAGGAGGGGGATGGAGTGGGGTTAAGGGGTTGTGGGAGGAGGAGGAGGAGTAGGAGGTGAGTTGACGGAACGGAAACGGGAGCAACATGTGCAACATGTCGAACGGAAGTGTCGGCCATATTCTACACACGCACATGTAAGCCTGTAATAGGCCCACGTCTCGCTACCTCTCGCTTTCTCTCCCCCTTTCTCTCCACCTTTCTCTCTCTATCTAGCTCTCTCTCTCTCTCTGTCTCTGTCTCTCTGGTGTAGGCAAAACCAGGACAAGAGTCATTAGGAGCTGGGCCAAGTAGATTTTTATGTAATGTCGCTTGGTTATTGCTTTTATACATTTATTTTATTTCATTTGCCCACACACACACACACAGCTATACACACATATCAAATATATACACACACACACACACACATCACACACTGCATGCGGAAATTTCATATTTTTGTTTTTGCTGCTCACTTTTTCTGTAAGTTGTAGAGTATACGCAACGTATGCATCTTTAATGAAGTTTGTGACGTGTAAAATAGAGTTGAAGTGCGTTTTCTCAAAGATAAAAGACAAGTTAAAATATGCATAACAAGTAATATGAATAAAAGATAATTTAAGGCCATATCAAGTCTCAGTCATTGCCATTTAGTTTAGAATTTAGTAGAAATCTAGCATTATTTGTAAAAGAAGGTAGAAAATATAATCAAAGATCCTTCTTTACTTTTAAAATACATTTTTAGAATACATATGGAATTGAAACAATATCTGTGTAGTAAGTTCCTTTGAACATAGGAATATTACTCAAAGAAACATGTGGCAATGGAACACCAATATTTACATTAAGGAAAACTTACCTTTCACCTTTCATTGATGTCAAGCTATCTATTTCGGACTCTTAATTTAATTGAAGTGAAATTACTTTTCATAAGCATTTCAATTGTCAATTAACCAATAGGAATGAGTGGTAATGAAACACCATATTCTATAGAATTCCAAGCTGCAAATGTAATGAGCTAATACACATTGTCAATTTTACTATTAAAATAAAATAAGATGCTTTTCTAAATCGTCTCAACATGAAAATGAAAAGGAAATTTATGGAAATGGTTTCCTGACCATTAAATGAAATATGTAGCAAATAAACAATTTGTTTTTAAGTACAAGAAATTGTGCAAGGTATTCGCAATTCGAATTCTTTGGCCAGCAATAAGGAAGCCTGGCAACCAGACAGGAAGTGGAGCAGGAGGAAAAGTGGGAGCAGGTCCTGAAGCAGGAGCAGGAGCTGGAACAGTTCGCCTGTCAATGACA